>JAJOZX010000467.1:410000-422500 GCA_023014485.1 Bathynomus jamesi | reverse complement strand
GGTGCGGGTGACGGTACGAAAGTTGGTCCTCAATTGCGCCAAGTTAATTAATTTTCAAATATTTGGTCTACCCCAGCGGTGTTCAATACGTTCGCCACTCGCCACATGTGGCGAATAGGCTATTATTACGTTGTGGCGATATTATTATTAATATTTTTTTGTAATATTTATCTTTAATATTAATAATAAATAATTTGAAATGTCGTTTGTAATGTTTTTTAATCCTTTTTTATGATGTGGCGAATACGAAAAAGAGAAAACCATAAGTGTGGCTAGCATGGAATTTCTATTGGACACCGCTGGTCTACGCTGTAAACTTGTTCCATATACAAAAATCACCGTTTCACAAAATTAATCGTCCTATTTGACCAAAAACGGTACTATCTTGACTCAATTTTATTTTGTAATCACCAAAAAAATCGATCCACAAAGGGAAGATGTTCCAACACTTTGAACTAAAGTTGATCCATAAAGAACGCAATTTAAAAAATGTAAATGTTCCATTTGCTGCATGACCCGATTCTGGAGCAGTTTCTTCGTAAAACGAATGGTCCACCATCGCAACACTCGAAACGACTTACCTAAATTATGGACCGATTTCCAACCAATTTTATCGACATTAAAAGTAAAATTCAAAATCCATTCTATACATTTGGTTCGAATGGACCAATAAAATTTTCGAAACGGTGGTCTGTATGGAAAAACTTTACATTATATATATATATATATATATATATATATATATATATATATATATATATATATATATATATATATATATATATATATATGGTGTTCCATAAGTCCGGCATCATAGGAGAAATTCATATTTTTCTATTTCTACAAACCATAATTCATATTTTTCTCTTTCTACAGGCCATAATATCTGTGAGCAAGGAAGAACGAATCCAGATAATTCTACTCATAGGAAATCGGAGTCAAAGAGAGGCCGCTGCTGAATTTAACAGACTGCATCCAGACCGCGAGCCAATAACACAGAGTTGTGTTAGCAGACTTGTTGCAAAGTTTAAGGAAACAGGATCCATAGAAGATAAACCACGCAGTGGACCTTCAAGGAGGTCCACTGACGATGATACAGCGACTGCTATCCTGGCTCATTTTAACAGAAGTCCCAATAAGTCTCTTCGGCGATTGTCGCCGAGACAGGAGTGTCGAAAAGTAGCATCCATCGCATTCTTCAGGCTCACAAATGGCATCCATATAAACTTCAGATCTTACAGAAATTAAGCGAAGATGATGATCCCGACCGGCGGATAGAATTTTGTGAATGGGCTACGGAACAATATGCTCGGGATGCCAATTTCCCGTCCACCATTCTGTTCAGTGACGAGGCTGTTTTTTATGGAAATGGTGAGGTAAATCGACAGAACACCCGCTACTGGTCTCAAAACAACGCTCACTGGTATACCTCTTCAAAGGAACAAGGTGCATCTCGGGTGATGGTATGGTGTGGCATTTGGAAGGATCGCATCATAGGCCCCCTCTTTTTCGATGAACATGTCACTGGAGGCACCTACCTACGTATGCTCAAAGAAGAAGCATTTCCCAGTGTCTTGAACGAAGAAGGAAGTTTCCCAACATGGTTCAGCAAGACGGCGCTCCTGCACATTACAACATCCAAGTAAGGGAATACCTGTACCAACAATTCCCTGGTCATTGGATAGGACGTCGAGGGCCTGTGGAATGGCCAGCTAGAAACCCGGATCTCACGCCACTAGATTTTTATCTCTGGGGCCACTTGAAAGCGCTGGTATACGCAGAGAAAATTAGGAGTGTTGAACATTTGCGGCAGCGCATTATTGGGGCATGTAACATCATTACTCCTGACATCATTCACCGTGTGCTTGCTGACTGGGTATCACGTCTGAATTTGTGTATTGAAAACAATGGTGGACATATTGAGCACGTTCTGTAAATAAAAGCTTTTGTTTTGCCTTTTTTAATTATTTTTCCTATGATGCCGGACTTATGGGACACCCTGTATATATAAAACACCAGTTGTGAATACGACAAATATCCAAAGCTAATAAAATAACTAAAAAGTGCAGTGTTTTCTTCACCATTTGCAGCAATAACAATAAAGACGACAGAAAAGCTGATGAGGTCTTTTCACTTGAGGTGTTACTTTGCAATTTCATGAACAGTTTCAATAAGGACGAGAGAGAGAGAGAGAGAGAGAGAGAGAGAGAGAGAGAGAGAAACAGAAGGCGCGATAGGGGTTGATGCAACCAGGCGTGCTCTGCTTGAACTTTGGTTTCAGACTATAGCGTTCTTTTAGCAGGGCGGTGGGGCTTTGCAGTTCCTGGAAAGGGGTACCAGTGAAGCGAAATAAGTGCATATATATATATATATATATATATATATATATATATATATATATATATATATATATATATATATAAACTTGATTTAGAAAAAGATATAACGAGGGAGGGCGGATGAAAGACTCAATTTCCTGGAGAAGGGGAACGCCGGACTCGACAGACAGAACTTGCAACGATCTCAATAAAAGATCACTTAAGTGAAGCGCACTCGCAGATACGTTGGATGAAACACTCAATAGTTTGATACTCGGGGGAACTACGAGACTGGCACTCTTACGCAGATGTCAGATTCTAAACGTATTGGAATGTAAGAATTATGCGGAGAATTGGGTCGTTATTGAAGTAAAATTTCGTTGAAGAAAAAATTTACTAGTTTTGGTCTCCTATTTTGAAAATATATTTTTAACGTTATCGTGACCACCCCATAAGGGAAGCGCTTTCGAGCAACTCACTAACGTACATACATTTGCGCGCGGTGAAGTGTATGTACATACAGTATATTTAACGTTTTATTCATCGGAATTTAACTGCTTTTGGCGCCCTATTTTCTCTCGTCGCATCTCAGACCAAAACTGATTAATAATTTCGTCCGTTCTGTCGTAAGACTTCAAAAACACCAAAAAAAATAATGGAAATCTCATCATTCGAATTTTACGTGAAAAAGAATTAAATTGTTACGTATTCGATCTTCATCATAAGTAAGTACGAGTTCAAATGTCGGCAGACATTTTCTTACGTATTTTACGACAAGTTCCCATGACCAGATAGAACCATTACTCCCAACACCGTTGGCATTAAAACTCCGAAAGTAGTGCAAAGGCGCTTTTCACTGATGTGAAATATCGCTTACGCGTTATAGGTTTCGGATTTTCCATTACGAGTGGTATCTACGGACTATTTTGGTCCGCATCAATGATGCAGTTTCTACGCACTCTTTAATCGTGTTGCTCAATATTCGTTCGCAACCGTCAGATTAAAGCTAATCCTTTCACACCACCTCATTTTTCAGTCTCAAATTTAATAACATTTGTGGGCATAAGCGCTACCATCCTATCGGGTACAATTCAATTAGGAGAAGATTCAAATAATTTTTATTTTACGTAATTTTGCGGTTTCTTTAATTAAAGTTCTCTTTAAGCGCGGAATAGCGAGGATTACACGCACGTTACGGAGAAACGCGCAAACACATTCATAATGTGAATGCAAACTTCCCACATTGCGTCGTTCCACGCATTCATCTTGTATTCTGCATAAATTCCTATACAAATGGATTTAAATTGCGATCGAAGTTTGGTTTTTGGTTTTAGAGTGAAATGAAAGATCTTTTCTTTTTGGTTTGGCGGTCGGGGATGTTCGCCGTTGACTAATGGATTCCCCGCAAAACGTGAGCACTGTGTCTTTTCTTTTCGACACTGAGAGTATTGATTATAATTTAACGTTAAAATTACAATTTTAAAATTGTATATACAATAAAGAGAAAATTAACATTTATAAACAAGATTAAAGAGCGCATTGTCGCCACGATCCACAAGTTCGGATTCCGTTACCGACCACTTATTCATATTAATTTTCTTGATAATCTTTAATTATTTACATATATATATATATATATATATATATATATATATATATATATATCCTTCAGCCCTTTTCTGTCGGACTCTAACGCAAAGGTTAATTGGTATTTTCAATCTTTCAAACGCAGAGTGCCCAGGCATCTCAAAAACTCTGGACTCTGGACCTTGATTTCGGCTCTCTCCTTCTCTTTCTTTGGTGGGGGAAGCATTTTTGGGGGCGCTCACCCTTCACCCCTCCTTTCTTCAGAAAAAAAAATATATCTATATTATTATATCAGAGATGGCATACCAATATAGTATAAAATAAATGAAGGTATAGGTATAGGTATAGATATAGAAATAAACTTTGAAGGAGATATATACTGTAAGTAAAGTTATAGGTATAAAAATATTACTTGTACAGTTTCCAATATTTTGTGAAATGTAAGAGCGAGCGACGTGTCTTTTCTCCGAAGTAGTTCACAATCTCCTTTTCATTAAACATTAAAAATGGATGGCAGGGGAATGGCAGTTGGCAGCTATTCTTGGCCTCTATACCGTACATTGTTAAATTCATCACACTTTGATAACAAAATATGGTTACTGGTTGTTGAGCGTCGCGGCTTGTTAGTGCGTGATTAAGCGTCTCACATTATAAATGTACAGTCGTGGCCAAAAGTTTGGAATGAAACAAAGTTTGAAGGAATAACATATTTATTGCGGGTTTAATATTTAGTGGGTATCTTATGATTGCTTTGATTCTGATAGGCACGGGCATCATAATTTTTTGGTACGACTGCGAGTTATTTCGGAGTGCGAAGCTGTCTTTATAGCGGAACCAAGATTTTCGCGTAATCCTGGTTTCTTTTCAGAGACTTTTGCCTTCGGAAGTTTCACGGATTGAGCTGAGGAGAGTTATGATGAGGTCGGTCATTCCAAGGTTGAATTGCGATTTTTCGTAAACTATTCTCGCGCAGTTCTCGCCTCGCTCGCGCAATTCACACCAATATCCTGCTGGAACCGGGAATATACGCTTTTCTTCATTGTTCTCGACAATGTGTTGTTCCACGATGTTTAAGTAAACACGGAAATTCACGGTCGTATCTCTCGAGCAAAACCAGAGTTTCCCCGCGCTCTTGACGCCAAAATATCCCGAAACCATGGCTGACTTTTGGGGGGGGGGGGGGGGTGTTTCACGTTAGCAGTACAGTATCTGGAATGATGTTGATTGGATGCATGCCTGACGTACGGATGATCCTGCCCAAATTGCATGAACTGGTTTTACATTTGTTTTACAGTTTTACAGTTTTACATTTGTTTTACAGTTTTACAGTTTTACATTTGTTTTACATTTGTTTTACAGTTTTACAGTTTTACATTTGTTTTACAGTTTTACAGTTTTACATTTGTTTTACAGTGTGGACAACATATTTCTTCGCCAAAAAGGAAACGCTTCATCCGCTTTTAATTTAGAAATATTTTCTTCGTTCTTCCACCAATTACTCTCATTCTGAAATTTCCGTCGAATGGGTCTCGCGCTAACTGGAGTAGTAGGGAGTTTGCTCCCGCGTAATTCGTGGCTTCATTGGTTTTGATTTTGGCTCGTAGTCTTCATTCATCCTTCGAAAATCTTGCTTTTAATTTTTCCTACTGCCGATTGATACTTTTGAAGCCGAGAGATTATCTTGGATTGTCGCTTTTGAAGCCGAGAGATTATCTTGGATTGTCGCGTTGTGCGGGAAAAATTTCTCATTTCTTGCTCGTTTGTAACGCGCGTAAATTAGGAATTAATTGGAGAATGCGCGCGAGTTAAAGGAATGACTATGAATTTACGGTCTCCTCTTCGACTAAAATAGCAAAAGTAATGCTAAAATCGTTAGGGCATTAATATAAGTTGATTAATTATTAATGCAAAATGAGATTTCATTTGTCTAAACTGTAATAAATTTATAAGAGACTACACGATTTACAGTCCCATATTTCGAAATAATATACATAAAATTAATAAATAAAAATAATCAATCACTATTATTAAAACATCTTTATTTTATATATATATATATATTAGTGATGTAGGTCACATCCGCATCCGCATAACATCCGCACATTTTCTCGCATCCGCATCCGCATCCGCACTTTGGACTGCGGATGTCGTGCGGATGTGGACCGTTGAGATAAAACGTCATTAATAAGCGGAAATTATCAAATTCTACTATATTAATAGAACTAGTTCATTGTGCGCAAAAGTGATGCAAGCGACAAGACGAGAGGCTGTTCTTGTATGAAGTTACTCTCTTGCAACCTACTTAGATCCACGTTACAAAGCTAAGTTATTTTCACCTAGTACATTAGAACGAGTTAAATCATCACTTGGCAAAGCAGTTGAAGAGCTTCAATCTCTTGAATCTGTCGCTTCGCCACCCACCAAAAGAATAAAAGTTTCAGTGACAGAACCAACACCTTCAACGAGCAAATCTATCACAGAATCTGTCTCTCAGTTTCTTGAGTCAAGCAGCAATGACGAGACCTACGCGATGTCAAAATATGTAGTAAAAATGATCGAGAGCTATCACCAAGAAAAACGCCTGGCTGCGTGTGACAATCCTATTAGTTGGTGGAAAAATACGCAGAATATCTATCCATACTTGATAAACTTGCAAGGAAACATTTAGCCTGTCCTCCAACAAACGTACCAAGCGAGAGATTATTTAGCAGTGCTGGATTAATATATGATGAAAAGAGAAACAGACTGGCAGCAGAAAAGGCAGAAAAATTAATGTTCCTTAAGCATAACCTTCCTATAATTAAGTTTGAACATTAAACGATGAACATCTTAGTTTACTTTATTTTAATTACTCATTTATAAATATGCCTAATAAAACTTTAAACTTAATATAAATAGTTATCAAGCTAATTAAAGATCTCTTTCTATAAGGGTGGAGGAGGAGGAGGTTGGGGAAAGAGGTCGGTGGGGTGCATTTGAGTTGGGTTCACGTCCCGCATCCTGGTAACACAATTATGGTTTCTAATTGTGGCTGAAACTCAACAAAATATAACGAATTTATTTGCAGACGAATTCACTAATTGATTTCTATATTAGTTAGATGCTTGATATTATTTTATATGTTCAGAGAAAAGTACAGCAATTATTGAACAATTAATCAATTATACTACATTATAGCTACAGCTCTCTCTATATAATAACTTATTATATACGTTAAACACAACAAATCTCGAATATATCCTAAAAAATAACGAAAATGTAGACATCCGCATCCGCGGATGTCGAAATCAAACATCCTCATCCGCATCCGCATCCGCGGATGTGAAAAAAATGACATCCGCTACATCACTAATATATATATATATATATGCTGCAAACCCACAGGGAAAAAGAAAAACGATTTCCTTGTGGATTTGCAGCATTCATTCATTTCACGTGTTTTATTGTGAAATTCATCCCATATATATATATATAATATATATATATATATATATATATATAATATATATATATATATATATATATATATATATATATATATATAAATATATATATATATAAAATGAAATCTTTATTTTATATATATATTAGTGGTGCACCGATTAATCGGTACCGGCACCTGGCATGCCGATATTAGGAAAATACCTTGCATGGCCGATTAATCGGCATGCAAGGTGCCGATACCGATTAATCGGTGTACCACTATATATATATATATACAGGGTGGCTCAAAAGTCAGGAACCATAGGCATATTTTAATAAGTTGTGTTTTAATATGTGTTTTGTTCTTTTCAGATTTGTTTTTGAACCTATGGCACAGAAATTGACAATAGATGAACGGGTGGAGACAGTTTTAATGTGTGCAAGGCGTGGTAACACGCACCGATCAGTTGCTACTGCTTTTAATGACAAACACCCTGAGAGGCCGCCAGTTGTTCAGGCATCAGTTGGAAAACTGCTCACTCGCTTCAAAGAAACGGGAAATGTTCATGATCGGCCGCGTAGTGGCCGGCCAAAAGTTCAACCGATGCAGCAACATCACTAACGGTACTCAATCACCTCGAAAACAGCCCACGTAAGTCCTTAAGAAAGTTATACCAGGAAACGGGTGTCTCCAGAAGATCCATTCAACGAATTCTTACAACAAATCGTTTCCACCCCTACAAAGTCCAACTCGTTCAGCGACGAAGCGATATTTCACTTCAGCGGCCGTGTCAATAGGCATAATGCACGCTATTGGGCCAGTGAGAACCCCCACTGGATGGAGGAAGGACATGTGCAATTCGATCCACGAATTATGGTGTGGGCTGCGCTCTGGGGGGATCGGTTAATTGGTCCGTACTTTTCGACGGCAATGTAACAGGTGAAACATATCTGCATATGCTGTAAACATTTCTAATGCCCATACTGGACGACATTCCATTGGCAGAACGGGCGATGTGGTTTCAGCAGGATGGTGCACCACCACATTTCGCAACCATCGTTCGTTCGGAGCTCTTTAGATGAAACATTCCCAAGCAAGTGGATCGGACGGCGAGGGCCCGTCGAATGACCACCTAGGTCTCCAGACCTCACGCCTCTTGACTTTTTCTTGTGGGGGCCATGTCAAGTCGGTAGTCTATGCTGATCGACCCAGAACCATACGTTCTCTAAAGGATAAAATCACATCTGAGTGTGCCAAAATCAGTACCAATGTGTTAAGGAATGTTCAAATATTATGCATTCAACGCGTCAGAAGGTGTCTTCAAGTGGAAGGCCACCAATTCGAACATTTTTATAATTTAATGAAATTTGCCTATGGTTCCTGACTTGTGCGCCACCCTGTATATATATATATATATATATATATATGAGAGGAGGGGCGAAAAGCTTGACCTTCGTGAAATGAGGAATCATCGCACGGAACATTTGAAAGGTTGAAAGGTATGGCCCAAATAGAGTGGAGAACAGTTTTAGAGAATAAAACAACTGAAGAAATGCTAACAACCTTGGAAGAAAAGACGCTGAGAATTTTAGAAAAATATGCTCCGAAATCACAGCCAAAAGGAAAGAGGAACTGGTTCGAGAGGCAAAAGAGAAGAATATTCCGCAAAAGAAAGAGAGTGGAGGCGAAGTTAGTTAACTACGGATATAACAATGCCAGGAAAGTAATACACGAAAAACTGGAGAGTATCGATAGGGAAATACAAACCCTGATTAAAGGCCATACAAAGAGGGAAGAGGAAAAGGCGGTAGAAGCAATAAGGGAAAATCCAAAATACTTCTATAGCTATGAAAAGGAAAACAAAAACGCGCGCCAGTATCGGGCCCTCAAGGAAAGGAAATAATTAACTAACTGACGATCTAAAAGAAATACCTGAAACATTGAGAGCCCAGTATGAATCAAACTTTAGTACCCCAAAAAGTGACAAAGCGATACCTGACATAGATACATTTTTTGAAGGGAAATTGTGAGGAGAGTGTACAACAAACTTTGATTTTACCCCAGAAGATGTAGCTGGAGCTATAGGTCAAATGAAATCACATTCAGCTGCAATTCCGGACAAATGGAACGCACTATTGATTAAAAACTGTAAAAATGAAATAGCTACACCACTTATACTGGATATGGAGATCTCTAGAACTGGGAAATACCGAGCATCTTGAAAAGAGCAAACATTGTCCCTATACATAAAGGAGATAGATCTCAAGCAAAGAACTATAGACCAGTGTCATTGACGTCCCACCTCACCAAAATACTTGAAAGAATAGTTAGGGAGAAAATCTATGATTTCTTGGGGACACTTGAAAGATTCAACGAAAATCAGCATGGATTTCGATCAGGAAGATCATGCCTCTCCACAACTTATAGAGTACTATAACAATATCCTAGATGCGCTGAAAGGCAATGAAAACTACAATGTCATATACACAGATTTTGCTAAAGCTTTTGACAAATGTGATCATGGTATAATAGTACATATAATGAAACATATGGGAATAACAGGCAAAGTGGGAAAATGGATCTACAACTTCCTCAGAGAACGTCTACAGGTCGTCAAAATTCAAGGTATATCATCGTCAGAATCAGAAGTACGCAGCTCAGTACCACAAAGTACAGTACTGGCCTCATTCCTGTTCATTATAATGCTAACAGACATAGCATAGTAACATCCATTGTGGACGATACAAAGATCAGCAGAAACATCAGCGATGCAAATGAAGTGGAGGCCTTGCAGAGGGACACGACCAGAATATACAAATGGTTAGAAGACAACAGCATGACATTTAACACCGAAAAATTTCAGCTCATGAGATATGGTAGAAATTAGGAACTTAAACAGACTGTAATTTATACTCCATACAGACGAAATTCAGAAAAGCACGAAAGCGATCGATTTGGGGGTAATACATGATGCGAAATTCGAAACACAAAATCAGATAGCGATAAACAGAGCAAAAACAGTCGCGGGACAGGTACGAAGAACGTTCAAAAGAAGGGACAAGAAAGTTATGATGACCCTATTAAAAACATTGATTATACCAAAACTTGAATACTGCTCAGTCTTGACGTCCCCATATAAAAAGGAACAAACTAATAATCTAGAAGAAACTCAGAGACATTTCACAGCTAAGATTGATGGCTGCGAAGCACTCAACTACTGGGAAAGACTACATAAACTAAATCTGTACTCCCTGGAAAGAAGAAGAGAGAGGTACACCAAAATCTACATACGGAAAATGATCGAAAAACTGGTACCAAACCTCAAACTAAACCCAGTTACCATCCAAACAACGCTGGAAAATAGGAAATGCAGAATGTGTAGTGTTCCCAAATTAAAGGCCCGACAAGGGACCTCTTCAACACCGAAGGAAAATACCTTGGTTGTCAGGGGGCCAAGACTTTTTAACCAGTTTGCAAAGGACCTCAGTAACGTTACAGGAGTCACAATTGAAGTCTTCAAGAGAAGAGTAGATGCTTGGCTTCGGACGGTACCAGATGAGCCGGATGTACCTGGCTATGTGAGGTGGAGAGCGCAAGAAAGCAAGTCGCTCCTCCACTAAGCCAGGCCTAGAGGCGGGGCCACCAGCTTGATCTTCGTGTGATATATATACACACACACACACCTCGTGATATATATATATATATATATATATATATATATATATATATATATATATATATATATATATACTGTTCAAGAAGTGAAGACAACTGTCCCAATACTACTCGTACATTTTTAAAATGAGCCTTTATCCCTTCGTATCGTTTTGATGACTGATAAAACGTATTTGTTAAGTAAGTTAGGTTAGGTTAGGTTAAGTTGGATTTTCAAGTACTTTAACGGGTTTGAATTGTGAAGAGGTAAATTCAGTGCATTTCATAACAAGTGTCATTTTTCGAAAATAACATATTCCACAAATTTGTGACTCACTAAACTTTTTGTCACTCCTTTATTTTTACTGAACCTCGTTAATAATATTGCGAGGTATTTTATTTTTCATTCTTTCCAAATACTTTCATCATTAATCACTTCGGAAACAAACGCGACTAATTTTTTTCGTAAATAATAACAAAAAAGAAAAGAACAAAATAATCTAAATTTACGGTGTTCTTTCTACAGGGTGGTCCACATTCGAGTTCACTTTTCAGAAGGATCCAAATAACAAAACTTTGTCTATTACTAATACTTTTATTGCTTGGGTAAAAAGTAGGGAAAGTTTAACACGTAAATAGGTATGCAAACGAACATCAAATGTCATCCCTTATATATATATATATATATATATATATATATATATATATATATATATATATATATATATATATATATATATAGTGTGTGTGTGTGTGTATGTATGTAATTAATATATTAAGGAAAAAGCAAACATTTTCTCCGCTTCCTCATTACATTCATTGACACTATTATCTTCGTCCAAGGCACCTTCCTTGAGCACCCCACCTCATTACCCCATTAATACCCCCACAATGGGGTGGGGGAGGACCCCAGACAGTCAACATTTACTATGAATATCAAATACATAAGGTCGCCTTTAGCTTTTCTGTATATTCTGCCGTTTTAGGTTATTAAAAAGAGTTTCCATAAATTATCGCTCACTCCCACCAACTTACTCACGTAAACGAGGGAAGAATTTTGAAAATCACCCTAAAGTACTTTAAAATGGTGTGGTGAACTTTTCCTTATTGTTTCGTACAAAATTACGAGATTCAACTCACGAGTGAACGAAACATTTAGATAAAAGATTTTTTATTTGATTCGTTTTAGTATATTATACTTTGAATCTTATAATGCGTTCCTTTTCATTTCGTTCAATGTCTATACAACGTACATAAAACCCAACTAAAATTTATGAAAAATAGACTACCAACTTCCGAGGTTGCAAAAATTTTCAGTCAACTCCCTCTATTACGAACTACTTTGTCTGAAGAACATTGAAAACTACATCTTTTCTCAGTATTTTCGTTCACCACGACGTGATATTGAATAAGATGTTCCTGGTATGAAAATTTTAATACCAGTCGCCGGTTTACTGGTATTAATACCAGGATTAGAGAGAGAGAGAGAGAGAGAGAGAGACCGAAACGAGTTCAGA
>JAJOZX010000467.1:295000-405000 GCA_023014485.1 Bathynomus jamesi | reverse complement strand
TAAAGCCTAAAGATTAAGGGGCAAGTTATATAAAATAAATAGCGTAATTGACGCTATTATTGTAAGTATTATTCGTATTATATTATTATTGTAACGTAACAAATCGTAATATTACATTATTGTAATAATATAAGAATTAGTTTAGAAATAATTTATAAATATAAATAAATAAAAGTAAAATATTTTCACGATGACTTCAATGACGTCACAATATATTTAAATTCATTGTCTAATTTTCATCTATTAGTTCGTTTCTGTATTTTAAATTAATTAGACCCCTAATACTTCTATTCATAATTTATATATTATTAATCATAACTAATTATAACTAATCTGAGAGCCCAGTAAAGCCTATAGTTTAAGGGCTAAATTAAATGAAGTAAATAGTTAAATTGACAATTATTTATTTTAGGTTAAAATTATCGTAAGTAGAAAAATTTTAAAAATTTTTAACATTTATTTTATAAATAAGAAATTATTCATTGGTTCATGGAAGAAATTGAAAGGTGACAGGGATGAGAACTAGAATCAGTTGGTCATTGGTAGAAATTGTTATAGCCTTTACGATTCAAATTTGAATTCCGAATAAGAGAAGCGAATTGGATTGTGCTCAGATTCCGGCTAAAATATCTCCAACCGAATATTTGGATCTGAATCTGAATAACTTTTAGAATTTCGGTAAAGAATCAAAATGGGAATGAAGCAATTTATATATAATTTCGCAATAAACGAACGCTCAGACGCTCTTTCGCATTAACGATTCTTCAACATAAATGACACGTACGAACTCTATATCGTAGTAATACGTACGAACTGAATAAAGTCATCGCCGAAATGGCCCTTACCGACACTTATCAACGTATTATTATTATTATTATTATTATTCAAAGAACGAACCCGTCTCAAAACTCCGTTAAAGGAGAGAAATTTTGTTGAAGTGAAACAGGATGCTTTACCATTTAGAACGTGCGGGGACTCAATACTTGCTCTATGTTCCCTACAAAGAACGGACAACTGATGTTTGGGGACATGGCGGTGGGAAAGGCCTATTCCCAACGGACCACTATAAACATTTACTCCAAATTTCAGAGAATAAAATTTTGTTCCGATTCATTGAATAAAATTCTGATTTCATTTGTCAATTCCAATTCCAGATCCAAAATTCCGAGCACAAAAGAATGTTCGATACCAAATTTTTGACCCGGAAACTTCCATATAGGCCCCTATATAGGCTCTATATATATATATATATATATATAATGACTGCTGTCTTATATAGGGAATGTGAAATTCGTCGATTCCATTACATTTATTTCCAATTAAAAATTTAAAAAAACGCAAAAATTAAAAATTAAAAATTTTCCTTTCGTAAATTATTTGAAGAAAATAAAAAGTTGAGTCAAAAGAACAAATTTAAAATAATAATAATAATAATAATAATAATAATGTTGAGTGGAATGGAGAGAATGAAACTTTGACGCCGAAATAAAAGCCTTCATGAATTCGCACAATCATGACGTCATGTTCAATATTTCGAATTGACTGAAACACGCGAAAATAATCGTGTGTTGAGCAAAGTATTGTTTTCAGCATCAACGCATCCGTCGCCATTTCAATACACCTTTTGAATTCTTTCGGCCAATCCGATCAATATCAGGCTGATAAAATTAAGCTTTTTTCAGGCAGGCGTACTGCCCGTACCGCTGTTCGGTAAATAGTTCGAACCTAATGCTCGTCAACGCAGTTTTAGGCCACGGTACACGTACCACAATAATAATAATAATAATAATAATAATAATAATAATTTTGCCATAAATGGAAATTAATGTTAATACTTTTTACTGTCTTTTACGAGGTTACAGAAAATGCCAATTGAATGAGAAGCGAGATGCAATCACGTCCACGGTTTACCAAAACATGAATTAACTGCCTAAAAGCGAGAGGAAATGACCGTACTGACTGCCGCTTCTGCAGTCATTTCAAAGATAAATAAATTCACGGTTTCACTCAAGTGTTTTTACGAAAAAAAATAATAATAATAATTTTTTGTAAAAATGATTTTGAAGTTATTGAAAATTGAACATTTTTATGACGTTTTTTAAGTAAATTCTTTCAATCATTTATTGGTTAAAAAAAAAGGGTCAGTTTTCATTCTCATTTTATGAATGTGAAATGTGGCCTTACACTAGACCTATACCACAACCTGATGCTGAGATTATTTTTAATAAAATAAATTAAAACAAATATATATATATATATATATATATATATATAATATATATATATATATATATATATATATATATAGTTTCCGAAACTAATTAGAAATGAATAGATTAAATTACGTTTCTGAACCTGTGTCCGATTATTATGGAAGGACGGAAGGTTTATTATGGGTATCGAGCATGTTAATCAAAGTGTCGTTCCCTTTCTTAAATTACATGATGAATCCCAGCAGTGGAATTCTTTATTACTGCTTCTGACGTTTTAGTAGGAATGGAGCGAGTTTCACTTTCAATCACTGCTCTTAGATGTTTCAGTGTTGTGGGATTTTGTTTGAGAAACTGTCCTTTAAATACTTTCATCGAAAGAACTTAATGGGATTGAAGTCGGGTGAGAGAGAAGTCCGTGCATAACCAAAGTCGTGAAGGTGGTGGTGGTACCCGTAAGACGGGACGATTGAGAGAAACATTCTCACTCAAACGGCGCAAAAACTCCAAAATAACATTTACAGTATGATGAGGTCTTCCGCCGTCCAAACTCCGTCTATGGCAGCGTTTCGGGCCACGGGGAAGTAGATAAACCGTTCTTGGAGGATGAGGAGGTAACCAATTTGGTCAATCGTCGTGTCAATAAAAAATGAGCCAAATATTTTATGATGAATGTCGTGATAAGGGATTACACCGCTCTGGATTCATCACATAATTAAGGAAAGGGAATGATACTGTGTGGCATGTTGCGTGCCTTTAACAAACCTTCCAACCTTGTACAATAATCGGGTACAGTTTCAGAAACGAGAGTTAATGTACTCATTTCTAATTAGTTTGGGAAATTGCGGTGCACTTAAAGAAAGAAATATATATATATATATATATATATATATATATATATATATATATATATGAACTAAAATTGTAACATATTTGCATTTTTAATTACAATTCAATTTAATAATGTTCATTATTAATAAATGGAAAAAGCTAAATTGAAATGAACACGAATTCAATTAAAATTCGTGAAATGAAAATAAATCGAATTTAGTTTTTAACTTTTTGAATCCCGTCAAAAATCGATAATTGCATACAAAATATTTGCGTTACAAAGCCTATATTGAAATTTTATTTTTTATAACTCAACGTTTCGAGAGTTGAATTTAATTTTTTATAAAGTGTTCAGTTATGTTCCATTGTTTCGCGTATCACTTTTTAAACTCTTTCTTAAAAGATGAAAAATTGTCAACATATTTTGCGAGTTTGATCACTTTTACTCAACTTTTATAACGCTAAAAACCTTTGTACGAAGCTTTTAAATCAAATGTTAACATTTTTCATTCACTATTTTTGTGAGTCATTATAAAAGTTTTAACGCTAAATTCTTCTATATTATTATAATAGGAATTTTATTATCACTATAAATTATAAATTAAACGTTAGTTCAGCATAATTCGCTTTCTCGAAAGCTTTGGTTAATGTTAATTATCACTTCGGGAGAAGAAGAAGTTTACTTTACTTTTTTCGACGAACAATATTAAATTTTAGCGATTTTTGTCTTAATTTTACTTTTTATTTGACGGGGGGGGTTTTGTTTGCCCCAAAATTACGATACTCATTATTTAATTATTCAATTATTTAATTATTATTTAATAATCATTTTCCGTTTACTGTCTCCTCCTAACTTTGAGTAACCTCACGAAGATGGTTTATTATTCCTTCGGATAATTGCGAATGGTTAATTAAATCCGGGTTTAAACACCGCAAATGGTCGTATTAATTCGACTCTGGTAAGGTGACGAAGCTTCGCATCAACACCTTACGAAATGTTTAGCATCAAAGGGTGGGAGTAGGGGCGCTATGGTGATAAATAGGAGGTGGGTAGTAGCTACCATGGTCTGACCCTACGTTCATGGAGTGGTGAGTGTGGGCGGCGGAGGAAGATGTTGGCGTGAGTGGACTTAGGGATCCGTAAGGTCCGTACGGCTCTTTACTACCATCCGCGATGATGGAAGTGATGCTGAAGGGATGAGGGGTCTGGTAGTCTTTCAGGTAAGGGTAGTCCTTTAAAGGGGCATTTGGGTAATCCTTCAGGTACCCCGGGGGTGCGTATTCCTTGATAAGAGAGGGATGGAGAGCGGAGGGAAGGGGATGTAGTTCATGGGGTGTGACTGGTGTCCCCAGCTGTGGGTTGTGTGGGTGTTCATGGGGATATTTATCGCTCGTGACTGAGGTGGGGAGGCCGTAATTGGTGTCAGAAGGCTCAAGCTTTGTGGCTGCCTCTAAAAGTTGAGTCATTCCAGACACGGGATCATTCGCCGACACCTGACCCACAGGCCCGGAGTTTTGTCCCCCGATGCCATGGTGGTCTTGATGGTCAGGGTGACCCCCAGAGTGTGATCCGTGCGGCGGCGGCGCCGCACCCGATGGCGGTGACTGCATCTCAGCGTCGTGAGATTTGGTGTCCAGTTCATCGGAAGATTCCTGCCCCCCTTTGTTATTAGGGCCCCCGGATCCCCCGTTATGGGCTTGGTGTGGCTGCTGGACACCGCCCGCAAGTTTGGAGATCTGGCGCTGCTGCTCTTTCTTCTCACACTTGAATCGCTTCTGCCGCCGGAGATAACACCCGTTTTCGAACATGTTTCCAGAGTCCGGATGAAGGGTCCAGAAAGAGCCTTTGCCCGGTTTGTCCGGCGTCCTCGGGATCTTTATGAAGCAGTCATTGAAGGAGAGTGAATGGCGGATCGAGTTCTGCCACCGCTGTTGGTTTTGCCTGTAGTAGGGAAAGAGGTCCATGATAAATTGGTAGATCTCTGACAATGTCACCATCTTGTTTGGGGCATTCTGAATTGACATTGTGATCAGAGAAATGTAGGAGTAGGGGGGCTTGGCGTGCGTGTATGACCGTCTGTAGGTTTTATCCTGTCTCGCCCTTTGCAGCGCAGAAGACACGGGACTATCCGGTTCTTGAAGCTCCCTACCATATGGTACCATTTGATTCATAGTGCCCATGGAACCCATTGTCGTCATACAGCCACTCATTCCGTTCATTTGTTGCATTGGTGTGTTCATGGGCGGGAATGCGCTCATGCTGGTCATACTTGGACTCATGCACTGTCCACTCATGCCCATGGCGCCTATGCTGCCCATAGAGGAAGAAAAGTCCATGTTTGGCGGTAAGCGTTGTTGATATGAGTTCATGCCCATCATGGAATTCATTGAGTTCATACCGTAGGAGGTCTGAGACATCGGGGAAACCGGGGGAGCCGAACTCATCGGCACCATGGTGTCCCCATACAGTTTCTGAGACAACATGATTTCGGCGTCCACGATTGTTATGGAATAGGAACACTGTATTAATAAAAAAGAGAGCGCGAAAACAGCTCACACAACGCCTTTATATCAGCACAGGAGACGGAGGGCCGCGTCGGAACAGATTTCCGACGTCTCCGACATAGTTCGCGACGTCAACAATTCTTCTTCTATTTCACGTCACAATTACGATAGCACGATTAAAAAAATTTAATCCAATATTTGTTGCACGTAAGGTCACAACACACTAAGCTCAACAGGTCAAATGAGGTCGCCCCAAGTTGAGTTGACATACGCGCACACACACATACATACACACACACTATACGGCAAATTAGATGACCAAACACTTATCGTAATCATATGTGTGTGTATGAGTTTGACTTCCCTTGTTTAATTCCGCGATCAGCAAAAGTACTTGTAGCACTTCGAATCTCGCAATAAGCGCCTGGCTGCTCCTAACCCTGAGTAAATACGCGGATGTTTGGCTAGCTCAATAAGCTCCTCCCACAAGTCAAACTGACGCAGACTCCTCCTTCGATTGGTTCAAGGATTAGTTAACTCCGCCCTTTATTAATCCGCTTACCAATAGGAGTTAAGGGGAGGGACCAACTTTAATTTAATCCCCCCGACTTTAACCCCAGTTTTGAAGGAGGGGAGAGGTTTTAAACCCCTTTCTCCCCCATGGAAAGGTTATAGTTGGCCGGTTTCTTCTTCTTTGCTTCTCGTATGCGATATTTTAAATTGTATATTTAAAATATTTCAATAGAATTACTTAGGCGAGGGTTGGTTACGGATAAAAAAAATTAATTCTCTTCTCCATTTCCAAATGAAAATAAAAAGTATATATATATATATACATACATACATATATATATAATATATATATATATATATATATACACACACACACACACACACACTTTTTTTAACAAGATGAATGACATAAAATCAATATTATATCTATATTGAAATGTTGTCAATTATTATGAACTTTCATGCATCCCTTTTCTGTGTTTGTCAAACACTTCATCGGAACAAAGGTTCCGAATACTCAATTGAGGATATATATTACATCTCACACACACACACACACACACACACACACAGAAATTTAAATATATATACAGTAGCCTATATATTTCGGATTTTTAAAAATACTGATTTTCGGCACACGAGGTTTCTCAACGTATGTTAATCGTATAATAATAATAATATAATAATAATAATAATAATAATAATAACGTAAATAAAAGCACGTACCTAATGAATCCAATTAAGAACATCTTTTAAATGTGCAGAGATGCGATACATCATTTCACTTCAAGGAACCCTTTGTTCTCTCCTGAATAGGCCATGCATTTGTTTCTATATAGAACAGCTGATCTTTATGGCTCCTTTCTAGGTATTATATATATATATATATATATATATATATATATATATATATATATATATTATTTGAAATGTCTGTGGTTGAGCGGAGTGTTGATGGTGATCAGAGTGTTGATGGCGTGTAACGAATAGAATCTTGGTTAAAAATAAGTGCATTGATTTATTTTATCATGATAAGTTAATCAGTTGGTTTTACCTCAGAGTCATTTCCCGTAACTTTCATCAAGTCATCTCGAAACTTATTAACTTTATATTTTAATTTCTTGGCCCAAAGTTTACTTTGTATGAGAAATTTCGTAAATTAAATTTGTTAGAATATAATTTCCTTTGTTTTTAGTCTACACCAGGAAGCTTTTTACCCATTCCATTAAGAAGCTCCTCCTCCATGCCACGAAACACCTCCCATATTTTGTTCGGCACACCCATTTCGAGGGAATCAGATTTCTTCCTTGCGGAACTCCTCCGTTCTGTTCTTAGTTCGGTAGAGGGCATGTGCCCATCTTCTCTCGTTACATAAAAGTAAAAGCTTATAATGCGTAAAATTTGGCACGTACAAATCGGATAATTTGTGGCCACAAACCACCACCCTTATACTCTTAATGTTGGTTCTTCCCAGTATCTTATGAAGCCACGCCTACTTCTTATAAAACCACGCCCATTTTCCCGAACCCCTTAGGCTCCGCCCAGTTAACCTTAAACTGATTTATTTAACCTTGGTTAGATTAAGTGTGGGGAAATTATGTTAAGATATATGAGGTCAGGGTTGACTGACAATTTTAAACACGCTTTTTCTTCATGCAATTATACCTATGACAAATTATAAGAATAAAAGAGTTTAATTCAAGGTGTAAATCGGTATACCTAATTACCTTTATAATAAACGTAAATAGGCCTATATATTATTTAGTTTGTAAAATTTTTGTGTACTATATATTGTTGGATGGCTGTCGGTGCTGTCGTTAATTTGGATGCGGAAACATTCAAACATCAACGAGCGAATGTCGAATTAACTGCCTCAAAACAACAACAAAAACTAATTTCTCATTTAACTAAATTTATATAGCTTTAATTAGCTTATATTCAAAATGAAACTATTATAATCCTAACAACGATAAGAGAAACTAAAAAAAATAGTAATTTTCGATCATAAAATGTTCAGTTTAGAACACTAATTAAGAGATAAACAATAAGAATTGAGAATTAATGCAAGCACGAAGGCCACAGTGCTAGATTATAACATGGTAAAAACGGTCTGTTATATAGAGCATGAATACTGGAACATCGAAGTCTTGCAAAGCGCATTACGATCTGGTGATTATAATTCTGTGAAAAATTGAAGGTTTTGTGACCGACAAGCACCGTAATGCCGCATCCTAAAACTTTTATAACAGATCTACAAAGTATGCACAAAGGGGTCCTTTCAAGGATTTGTATAATCATTGCTGCTTGCGGAGTAGTCAAAATGAATGAAAATTAGGCTATATCTTTAGTTTGAGTTGTACAGAATTGGAAATTCCTGATCAATATATATATATATATATATATATATGTTAAACACAGACCGTGCATGGAACAAGGAACTCTTCTGGGAAATTACATCCTCTATAGTTCGAATAAGTAATGATAAATGACAAATACTATAGTTTTTTCTTTTTCATGATGGAAAGCCCAACGTGGCCATCGGGTTACTCGCAAAGAGGCCCAAAATATAGCTTCCCTCACCAGCTATCTGCAAAGCAGATAGGATCCAGCTTTGGGACAGGATCTAGGGTTTACAGCTTATACCTAGCCTACTACATTCAGAACCTTAATATACGCAAGAAACTCTTGCATTCACGTCGGATTGAATACATCAAAGAAAAAGGGGTAACTATTGTATTTTTAGCCGAAAAACAAAACTTAAACCTCAACCGGGACATTGAGCGTCCACTTTTCAAGGCACATAACACGTCCGTTTAATATACACAAACTCAGAATGGTCCCCCTGAGAAACTTATATGTTAAACACAGACCGTGCATAGAACAAGGTTTACAGCTGTTCCATGCACGATCTGTGTTTAACATATAAGTTTCTCGGGGGGACCATTCTGAGTTTGTATATATATATATATATATAGCCTATATTCTTGGTTTTTGGTTTCTTGATTTTGCTTCCGCCCGAATTGTTCATTCTGACGAAGGTCAAGCTTGTCATTCCATCTTAGACCTACAGTTTAACGTGGAATCCGAACCACGCCCCACCAGCATCCCAGCGTCTTAACCACTAGGCTACCCAGGGTACCCATTTATTTACCAACCAATTTTTTTTATTGTATAGAAGGACACAAGCTATAGGGAAACTACAAGCACACTTAGCGGCAGGACCGGATAAATGGAATGCCACACTGATCAAAAACTGCAAGAATGTAATCGCTGAGCCCCTATATTGGATATGGAGACGATCACTAGACACGGGAGAAATACAGGGCATCCTGAAGAGCACGAACATAGTCCCAGTATATAAAGGAGGAGATCAATCCGAGGCCAAAAACTATAGGCCAGTGTCGCTTACATCTCATCTCACTAAAATATTTGAAAGAATAGTTAGAGAGAAAATCTATGACTTTTTGGAAACTCAGAAAAAATTCAATGATAACTAACATGTGTTTCGGTCAGGCAGATCATGCCTATCACAACTAATGGAACACTACAACAACATTATTGATGCAATGGAAAGTAATGAAAACTATGATGTAAGTAATATAGACAGAGTTTGCCAAAGCGTTCGACAAGTGTGACCATGGAATCATAATACATAAACTGAAATATATGGGAATAACAGGAAAAGTAGGGAAATGGATATATAATTCCCTTAATGAGGGGCGGCAAGTCGTTACAATACAAGGAATATCTTCATCAGAATCAGAGGTCCTCAGCTCAGAACCACAAGGAACAGTATTAGCTCCACTACTCTTCATAATCATGTTAACTGACACAGATGAGGCTGTTACCAGAGACAGCACAGTAATATCCTTTGCCGATGACACAAAGATCAGTAGAAAAATAAGGGAGCAAGTGTAGTTTACGTTCCCCTGTGGTGCCTAGTGTAGTTTACGTTCCCCTACATTATCCTAGCGTAGTTTGTGTTCCCCAACTTTGTCCGCGTATACCTAATCAAATAAAACGTTAAAACTAACGAAAATATTATGACTTAACCTAACCAATCGTCAATTTATATATATATATATATATATATATATATATATATATATATATATATATATATATATATATATTATATAAAATTAACGATTGGTTAAGTAAGTCGTAATATTTTTGTTAGTTTCAACGTTTTATATGATGGATTCATTAAAAAAGCTCCTAAAGATCCTGGTGTAGTTTATGTTCCCCAACTTTGGCCTAGTGTAGTTTGTGTCCCCTTTTGTGTCAGGGGGACGTAAACTACACTTGCTTCAAAAGAAACCCAGAAGATATAGGATCTCTACAAACCGACATGAACAGAATCTGCAAGTGGACGGAAGACAACAATATGAAGTTTAACACTCATAAATTTCAACTGTTACGGTACGGAAAAAGGGGAGGCCGTAAACTCCATAGAATATTGTACCCCAAATGGACAGGAAATTCAGAGAAATTCTAAAGCAAAAGATTTAGGAGTTGTTATGAGTGACGATGCAAAATTTGAAACACAAAATAAGATAACAGTAAACAGAGCAAAGAGAATAACTGGGCAAATACTGAGCACCTTTAAACGAAGGGATAGGAATATAATGATTCCTCTACTGAAAACACTGATCATACCCAAATTGGAATACTGCTCGGTCCTAACATCCCCATATAAAAAAGAAGACATTAGACAGCTAGAAGGGATTCAGAGAAGCTTCACAGCTAAGATCAAGGGGTGCAAAGAACTAAATTACTGGGAAAGGTTACACGAATTAAACCTATATTCACTGGAAAGAAGAAGAGAGACACACACCATTATTTACACTTGGAAAATAATGGGGAAACTAGTCCCTAATCTTACTCTGAACCCCGTAACTCCCCAAACAACGGTGGGAAGTAGAAAAGGAAGACTGTGTCGTGTTCCCAAATTAATGGCGAGACAGGGAACATCCTTAACCCTGAAAGAAAATAGCTTTGTTGTGAGAGGACCAAGACTGTTTAATCAGCTGCCCAAAGACCTAAGGAACACGAGTGGTGTTGCGGTGGACATCTTCAAAAGAAGATTAGACGCCTGGCTGAGAACAATCCTCATGAGCCTGGCGTACCTGGCTATGTGAGGTGGAAAGTACAAGAAACCAACTCACTACTTCACCAGGCCAACTCGAAAGGAAGGGCGACAAGTTTGACCTTCGTGAAATGAGGAATCATCGCACGGAACGTTAAAGGTTGAAAGGATGAACAGCTGGGTTTTGCTGCGCGCCGCTTACCGTCACCGGGTCTCGATCCCGGGGCCAATGGATTCGTAGTCATCGACGCTATATAAGTGGAGATATGAAGCGTTTGTATATAGAATTTGTAGTTTTATCCAAACTTTACCATTATGAAATCGATCAAGATTTATGGTAATTTTGAAAAATGTTATTTTCATCTTTGTCTTTCCTTTTCACAAAATATATTTTTTTTATTGCCGCGTTTTAGGCATTTCAAACGTTTGTAAAACGTTGGCGACGCGTTACGTATTACCCCCGTTATGGGGGAAGTTGTAACGATGAGTGGGGCCAGTTATAAATTTAGGGGTAACTCGTGACAAAAAAATATTTCTGAAAAGATTTCGTTTGGGGTTCTTCGCGCATCCAATAAAAGGAATAATAAAATAAAAATTTAATTTTAAGGAAAACCAAATTTCAAATATCCTTTTAATAATAAATAAAAAACAAAGCAATTCAAATATCAACTTTGATCACATTCTTATTCACAGTTTTGACAAACGTAAAAACCACGTTTTTGCGCGGGAAGCCCATGAAACGCGTCACTGACCTTAAAAATGTTTCGCATTGAAACCATTTTTCATTAGATTTGTCCGAGGTGCGTGTGTGTATACTTCACGACAAACGAGATATCGTAATACTGTTACGGTTTACTCCACGACGCCCGTTACGATTTGTCATATCAGCATTATTTTTAAGCTTTTATACGTGGGCACGCTGCGATACGATTTATCGGAGTTGAAGCGGCACTGAAATCTTTATCGCGACAATTGTTTAATTATCTTTCGGAGGATCGCAATTTTAATTAATTGGTAACATCGCTAAAAGTCGTATATGTAAAATTCTATATACAAATATACTCGAGCGCAATCATGTTACGTAAAAGAAGGTACAAAAAATATTTAACAATGAAAATGTTTACTTAAACAGCGAAAATAATTATATATACGTGCTATAACTTCCGTTGTTGTTGTTGTTGTTGTTGTTCTTATAATGAAATGTACTTAATTAATTTGGTTGAAATGAACTTACACTGTTGCCACAAGTTAATCCATAGTGCCACCGTTACAATTAACGCTTTATATATATTTTTTCAATTGTTCGTTCTCCCTCCTCATCTTGCGCGGAATGTCTTCTATACAAGCGTCGTTCTTTACGTTAATTATACTGCGTGTTCTTTGCAGTTGAAATATATATATATATATACACACCCAGCGTTTCAGCTCTCCCCAAGCACTCGCTCTGCACAATATTTTAATTGTAGATTATTTTACAATTTATCGATTTAATTGGTAATTTTAGTTTTACTACGTTTTAGTTAATTTACTTAACTACAAACTTACTGAGTTTAATACAGTTTAGTCCGCATTTGTACTATTTAAATGTGATACCAAACCAAGACATGGAAAACTCATTATAATTTAGTTGAAGTCCTTCAGACTCTTTTCTTGGATTAATAAAATTTTACAGATTTTTGTATGTATTTCGTTTAGAGGAAAAATAGATGGAAAAATATAAATAAACTTTAAACATGATTTTACTCCGTAATTGCAAAACTCGCCCTTCTACATACTGCATGCATCCCTACAGTAAGATTTCCGACCGCTCCTCCAGATTCACACCGAAAAGACATACCCCAAAATTTAAGTCGAAATGAACCAAACCATTTGTAACATGAAGAGAAGTTAATTCATGGTCACTGTATTCAAAGCCAAAGCTTCTCTCTCTCTCTCTCTTTATATATATATATATATATATACACACACACACATTTGTTCGTTCTCCCTCCTCACCTTGTGCGGAACGCTCTTCTACACAAGCGTCGTTCTTTACATTAATTATACTGTGTTGTTTGCAGTTAAAATGTGTATGTATATATATATATATATATATATATATATATAATTATATATATATAATATATATATTATATTATATATATATATATATATAAAACACTTATTGAAGATTTTTTTGAAATATTATATGTACGTAGATTTATTTAATACAAAAATGATGAATAGAAAATTGAAAAAGTAAATAAACAAATAAATAAAAAATGAAAAATGAAAACCTTAAAAATTTCCGTAACTTTTGCAATTAAAATAATGTTGGAACTTTTTCCCGAACATTTCAGAAGTCTTTTTGATCATGTTTTGATTAAACGAATTTGCATATTGAGGGGCTTATAAGTTCTGTTTATGCAATGAGAGAGAGAGAGAGAGAGAGAGAGAGAGAGAGAGAGAGAGAGAGAGAGAGACATTCTAGGTTATGACTTAAAAAAAGAATTGAGAAAAAGTAGAAAATGAAAGAATTTTAGAAAGGAAAATAAAATTACAGTTAACAAGCAAGGTAACTCTTATCTTATCTACACGGAAAACATTCATTCAGACAAAACAAGGATTCTGAAGGATTCTGAAAAGAAATCAGACAAAACAAGGATTCTGAAGGATTCTGAAACGAAATATTCTACAGTATGTAGAATATGTCCACGTAGACGCATAGTGTAGATGTATACATTTATCTCATTAAACACTCATTAAAAGATAATCTTTGGAGTTGTTTAACTTCCGTAACGGCAAAGTTTAAGTGACGGAAGAGACCTACGCTTTACGCGGGATCCGTAGTACTACGGGCAGTTACATCATCTGAACGCGGAGGACGGTCACCCATCAACTGCTGAACAAACCGGCAACGTCGATTAACCATGCCGATATTACGGGAGGCGATGTTGCGACGTGGCCACGCGAGGCGTCGTAGCCCTTCATTAAAGGTACGTTGTAAAGTTTAACTGATTCGTACGGACCACCACCGACATTAAAAGTTAATTGTTTAATTTGCTAAACCGATTCTGGAACGATTTATCGGCAAAAAGAATGAGTTATCATAAAAATCGATGGAACCAGTTTCGAACAAATTATATCGACATTAAGAATATAATTGGTTCAAAACACGGTCTAGAAAGGAAAGATGGACCATTCATTTTTACTCAGAAATCATCCCATAATCGGTTTAAATAGAACAATTAATTATTTTTTATATCGGTGGTCTGTAGGGATCAATTGAACTTTACAGTGTATAATAAGTATCACTTAGAGGATAAGGTAAGCGGGAAACAAAGACTTCCCTCGACTTTCTATACATATTATCTTCTATTGTCTCCAATCACTCAAAAATTAAATTTGAAGACTATTTCTTTTGTCTAAAGAAATTATGTATCAATAAAAGAAGTTATTATATCATCCGATAAGAAGTCTTGATACCTAAAAGGAGTAAAAACTTCTTTTGGAATTCACCCTAAAAAAAAAAAAAAGTTATAAGTTTTAAATTTACGAGGTTTATTTTGAGTGTAAAATGGTACACTACAAAAACTGATTTACATTCTGCATTTCTCAACGATTCTCTAATTTATTTAATTAAAAAGAAAAACGCCTCATTGAAGCATCATTTAATTAATGAACCGCAGTTAGTTTGATCATAATACGCATATTTATAATAATGAACTATGATATATCACTCTCTCTCGCATCTCTCTCTCCATTCCCAAACACAGGCTCAGTGGTCCGTTTATCATTATATGAGCCCCAACCAGAGTACAACATTTATTGTCCCGTATGTATGTATGTATGTATGTATGTATGTATGTACAGTTGCGAAAAAACTTCACCAAATAAATAAAATAAAAGGAACATACTATTGGTTGTGAAATATTGTGATACCCACAACGCCTTCGCTTTTGTATGATTAGGTAAGCTTACCAAATCCACTGACCAACTGAAGAATAAAAATAAGTAAGGAAATAAATAACTAAATAAATACGTAATAATAATCAGGGATCTTTTAAACTATTTCTTCTCCAGCTTCAGAGAGGAGGGACATAGTTTAAAAGGTCAATATTAGGGGGGGGAGATAATTTAACAGGTTTTACTTATCTTATTTACATAATAAAATTTTTAAGATATGTATATAAGATACTAGGGTGTGTCAATTTTAGGGAGCAAAGTGAAATCTTTAGATTTTCAAAGACTACTAGTGACCAAATGATGCATTTTTATGTGCTAAATCGAAATATGGCTTTAAAATCCAGATCCACGGAAAATCAGCAATCAGCAATTTTTGCAAGTATTTTTTTTATTGTATATAACTACATTTTACATACATTACATACAATTAAAGACATTTTGATTGTATTTCAATATTAAAACTTAGAAATAAGATAGGTTTCTTGAACTTTGCCAAGGATGCCATGTCTGCCTTGCTCTTGTTCCTGGACATGAGCTCCTTACTGGCCACTGATGTACGCCTCCCTCCTCTCTTGTGAGTAAACATGTTGTGCTGCTTCAGTTGTCATCCTTACGCACCTCTCTACTGACTGTGTGTGTGAGGGACATGCAGGAACTTCCATTAGTCTATCCAGAAACTCCTTGATTGCAGCAGTGGTGAGGGAGCAGGTCAGAGGAGGCTCAGTCACGCCAGAGTTCCAGTCAATAAGCTCCGAGAGTTTGGTGGCATCTGGGTTGATGTCAGGGGTCTTTCTGGGTCTGACACTGCAGTCTCCTACCTGTGTGTCCTCATCTCCTTCACCTCTGATTTCCAGTATCCTCTTCATTGCCTCCCTCCTCTCCTCCTCCACCTCACTGCACAGCATGGCCTGGAGCACAACCTCAGAGTGTGCATACCAGGCTGATCTCTTCACTGTAGGCATCACTATTCCTATCACCTCCTTCTTCTGACTTCTGAGCAGCTCCAGCTGGTACAGTACATGCCTGAGACCCTCCACCCAGCTGTGATTTAACTTGATGTTGAACCAGTTTGGCATGTAGAGTCCCACTATGAATTCCACAATTATCCTCAGATTCTTCAGGTTCCTACCCTTCAGCCCATGTTTGGAAATCCACAATCTGCAGAACCTTAGAGCCGTGGAGACCCACCTACTGTGACAGACTGGCCCAATCTCCAGGAGAGCTAGACTCTGAGGTACCTCTCCCGATCTGATGGCAGTGATGATTCTGTAGCCATGTGATTGGTCTGTGCTGAGGTCCTTGACTACCTCCTGACTGAGATGGGGTAGAGGAGGACCAACAGTGATCCTCGTGAAGTTTGGGTTGATCTCCAGCTCAGTGGCAGTGTCTAACATTTTCCCTAGGGGCCCAGACCACTTGTTGTTGTTCAATGTTTTGCCATCCAGTGCAGTCACCAGGTGTCTGAGACTCAGCTCCCCAGTGTGCAAGTCACGGACAATCCACACCAACTTCCTGCTAAGCTTGGCCTCCACATAATGCATTACTCCTCCCTCCCAGCCAGTATTTACATTAGTACTGTCACCTCCTATGGCCAACAGGGTCTGGTCTGCTCCTCTCTCTCTTAGCCACTTCACCAGGTGATCAGCAATGACCTAAGCGTGACTTCTCTCCTCAGCAGCTTCCTCTGGTACAAAATGCCACAAATATTTCCCACCTGGTTCATTGCACACTGTGTAGTGTTCTTCCTTAATGAGGCCAGGAAACTGCCTGTCACTGCCCTCAGCTTCCATCATCACTTTGGTGTCATCTCTTTTCCCATCAAAGAAGATACAGGTGATGCCATTTTCCCTAATCTCTTCATCAAACTTCTTGACCAGTTCCTTAGTCAGTCTCTCCTGAGCCCTCCTCACCTTGTTGTGGTCAATCACCAGTGCTGTGTCAAACTCTGTGATAAGACCAGCATCAATCCAGGCAGCAGTGGCAATCTCTGCAGTCTCTCTCAGCCCAGTGTGATGTCTCAAGCTAGCCAGAGCTATGTTGGTGATATCTTCAGTGTTGTATTTCTTCTTCTTAGTCACAGGCAAGGAAGAAGTTGTTGCAGCCTCTGGTATGAAGTCTTCGTCCTCCTCTCTCCTCCCTGCCTCCTCCAGTATATCTCCAGTCTCCTCCAACTCCATCTCCTGCAGTGACTTCTCCCTCAACTCCTCTTCTTTCTTGGCTGACTCCTCTGCCTTCCTCCTCCTCTTCTCCTCGGCCTTCCTTCTCTGCTCCTGTCTCTGCAGCACTGCTTCCTGTCTCCTGGTCTCAGGGTGATCAGCCAGACCCATCTGGTGTGCCCAGATATATATAACAGATATATTTTTTTAATACACACAAAACACTCATGCGGAAGCCATTCGGCTTATTAATGTGATATTAAAGACTATAACTTAACTATGTACACATACAGTGTATGCAGCTACACTAGTAAGCTACACAGTTGTAATGCACTTAATAAACATCTACACAGTTATTGTAATGCGCTTAATAAACAGCTACACAGTTGCAATGCACTTAATAAACAGCTAAACTGTACAGCTTACTGTACTGTAGATAGAGTGTAGATTTGTAATGAATATTACATAGGACGCTTCCTGGCTTTTTGTTTGGAAAACTGCGTGATTGTGTCCTCGAAACTCACCAACTGCAACACCTCATGCTCTATACTCAACAGCGCCAGGGACGAAAGGCGCTCCTGGCCCATTGTGGAGCGAAGGTAATTTTTGATCAGTTTGAGTTTCGAGAATGAACGTTCACCCGAACAGTTCGTGACAAACATACACAGGTATATTCTCATTGCTATTTCCATGTTTGGGAATGTTCCTTTCAGTCGTTTGTGTTCATATGCCGATAAAATTTGTTGCACATGTCTTCACGTTCCGTCTGGGATTCTGTTTCACTTTCGGTGAGTTTCATTAGGGTAGCGAACTGCACAACTTCTGTTACCAGCTCTTTCTCCAGATCAGCCGGATAGCATTCTACTAGATGTTCAGCTGACCGTCGAAGACTGCCGATGTCCAGGACTAGAAGGAAATACAAAAATCCAAATCTTTTCTGCAGGACAGCGTACGCTTTTAGACGAGTGTTCAGAGTGGTACACAGTTTATCAATTATCGGTAGAAATGCAGTGGTCCGAAATGAATCTCTTGGTGTCAGGTTCGTATCTTCGGCAGTTCCGATTTCGTCATGATGGCGCTTTCTCTTCTTTGTGCGTTGAGTCGATTCCTTGTATACTCGATGACCACACTTTCCGATGCCCTGGTCCTCGAATTCGTCAAATCTTGATCTGAGATTTTCAACAAATTGCAGTAGTGATTTCAGCAAGAGGGTGGCTGAGTCTAACGACATTCCTTGTTTTTGCAGAGATGCATTCGTTTTTTGAAATCGTTCGAGAATGGTGTTTCATAAAACCAATAAAATGGCTGTTTCGAGTTATTGAAGCTATTTAGACCAGTGCTGTCCAACTTCTATAAAGCGCGACCAAGATGTTGCCTATAATCATACACTGTTGGTTAATACGACTTAGGAACCCGCTGAATGTTGTTCTCCCTACTAGAAATGACAAAATAGGGAAGAAAATTCAGAAATGAAATTTGGCAAAAGTCCATTCCGCGGGCCGCAAGTTGGACAGCGCTGATTTAGACAATCCCCTGGCTTCGATCCTGGCTTCCGCAGTTTGGCTGGTATCTGCTGCTAGCTCATCCAGTACCACGATATTCTCGGCGTAGCCTTCGGTTAAAGATTGGACGGCATCTGATCTGGCTGACCAGCGGGTATCGGAGAGACCTTTGTCGACCTTTAGTTTCTCACTACGAGAACTACTATCGAGAACCTCTACATGTCGACGCCATCGGTTTGTCGAGGAGATGAGAGACCTTTGTCGACCTTTAGTTTCTCACGAGAACTACTATCGAGAACCTCTACATGTCGACGCCATCGGTATGTCGAGGAGACGAGAAACGTAGACATTCTGAATGAGCATAAACAATTCAACGGCTGCTGTGCAACTGTCCACTGCTGATTTACCCACAAGATTTAGTGAGTGGCACATGCATGGCACAAACTCAGCATACGGAGATTTTGACTTGATTTGGCTCTTTACGCCGTTGTATTTCCTTGCCATATTGCTTGCGTTATCATAAGACTGTCCTCTGCAGTCTCCAATTCGAATGCCATACGTCTCCAGAAAGTTGAGGACCACGTCGGCGATTCCTTTCCCTGTATGTGTGTTCATAGGTATGAACAGAAATCGCTCAACGGACCCAGACTCAACCACATATCGGACGGTGAAGCACAGTTGATCGGTGTGTGGGAAACATCAGGCGTAGAGTCGACGGATAGAGAGATTTATTTTGACTGCTGGATTTCTCGGATAATCGTCTGAAGTACTTTATCGGCCATCAACAGTATGAGTTCCTCGCAAATGAAATGAGAGAGATACGAGGTGTGTCCGCTACCTTTGTTGGCATGCTCGCTTATATGCGCAGCTAGAAAACTGTCATACTTACTTAAACGTTCCAAAATTCCGTAATAGTTGCCGTTGTTTGGTGAACCGAAACGGGAGTCGTGTCCACGAATTGCTAGTCCTCGTGACGTGATATACTTGATAACGTCGACACAGCGCCGCAAAACTTCCTGCCAGTAGTTGCACTCCTTTTCAAACTGGTTCACCAGTTTCGAATCAACACGGCCAGAGACAGACTTTCTAACCAACAAATATCTCATCGACTCCATATATTGCTCACATTTTCCGTGTGCTTCGACCGATTGTCTACCATGCTTCCAGTCGTTGAACCCGATTGTGAACTTGCTGTCCGCCCTCGACATTAATTTACAGAAAAAACAGTAAACACAGCCTGTGGATTCAGAATAGCACAGCCATGGCACCTCAATCCTCTCATTCGTCAGGCTATGTTTCTTAACAAATAATGTCTTCGTACATCGGCGTGTTGTACCACTTTCATTAGTTGAAGAGTTACTGAAGTCGCTGTCATAATTTCGGCAATCTGATGTTCCCCGCTCTATCCAGAACTCTCTAAAGTCATCGGTCAGCACTTGTGGCCACAAACCAATGTCATTAATTGCATGTCCTGAAGCTGGTGGGCCTGCTGAACGCACTGACGTAGACGGGTCTTCTGAAGACGCAGCTGCTGATGTAGCGGAGGCAACTGGTGGGCCTGCTGAAGGGGTTGACGTAGACGAGTCTCCTGAAAATGCAGCTGCTGAAATAGTGGAGACAGCTGCTGGGCTTGCTGAACGCACTGACGTAGACGCGTCTTCTGAAAACGCAGCTGCTGAAGTAACGGAGGCAGCTGGTGGGCCTGCTGAAGGGGATGACTTAGTTGCTGATGATTTAATCCAATTAGTCAGTTTTGGCACCGTCGCAAGAAACTTTTCTCTGCGCTTCTTATCCTTACGTTTTTCACTACCGGGTTTATATTTCCTCCTTCGATCCCGGTCACGGATCGTTTCCATGTTGTACGTATTACAGTGCCAACAATAAGAACATAAATCATGAATCTGCAACAGAAACAACAAGTAAGTTAGTAACAACATTAGAAATGAGTAACACTAACAAGAACAACAAATTAAACACCATCAAAGCGGATATTAGAATGCCTGATACCATGCCGCCTGCCAGAAAAAGTAAAACTCGTCGCAGATGGCAAATACGTGACGTTTAAGTTTTTTCAATTGCAATTTGCTGGGCCCATCGGGCGCGGGGCCTTGGGCATTTGCCCGGTGCGCCACCCCATAAATGCGGCCCTGGGTGTGCCTCCACACTGCCCACCTTTTCTCTCTGACCTTTAATGAAGGCAAGCTCCTGCACTGGTATCTTCTGCTCGCTTCTGCAGCTGCAGTCAATGTGAACCTCACTGTTTCAGACAGGGTTGCACCCAAGCTCATTGCAGCTCCTGATCACACAGTGACAGGTCAGGATGTCCACCAATTTGTCCAGTTTCATCATGAACCTATCTTTGACCTCTAGCTTCACATTGCCAATGGACACCTTCACTGCCTCATCCCACAGTGCCTTCACTTTAGCCCTGATCCTGACCTCAGTGTTGATTACAGGTCCTGTGAATAGAGCGTTGGCTTTTCGCCACTGAGCCAGTAGCCCTGGAACAATGCCATTGTTAATCAGGTCATTAACTGGGTAATTCCTCCTGTCTTCCTCACTCCTCTCTCTCCTCAACAAACCATACCTCAGCAGATCTCTGGCTGTGGGCAGCTCAGCAGGGGAAGTTCCCTCCCAGTCCCCACCAAATGACTTAGGTGACAACTTGATTTGCTTCGGGTTCAGATTTCTTTCTGACTCATCCTGTGGACCTATGAACAAAAGAAATGTCACTGAAATTTGGATAGGCCTACTGATTATGATTACATAAAATTAGGTTAATTGAAATTCTTAATATCTTCCTATAAGCTCAGATAAAAGGTTGTGTTGTTATAGATACAAGACTTAATTATTGAAAGTAATGACAATTTCATATAGCTATCATATCAAAATATACAGAAAGTTTGGGTCACATATAACATTCCGAATAATTTGAATTACACAATATTTACATTACGAAGTAATCAAAATTGTCAAAAAGAGGGAAAACACATGCATTCACAATCAAATCTCCAGCATTTGTGACTATGTGAAACTTAGAAACCATACTGCACACCAAAAATAATCAAAGTTGACCACACATATCAATGGCACATTGATATACGATGCTACAGTCATATTTAGGTTATATTTCAAACCTTTATGGTCAAATATAAGTAGGTAAATGGCTTTTTTAAACAACACTAAATATATTTCTAAGTTTGCTAGATAATATGACATCATTTGAGCATTATTAGTTTTTGAATTGTTGACTTTACTGAAATTGACACCCTAATAAGATACATATCTTGAAAATTATATTATATTCTATCATATTTCTGGTTTATAGAGAACCATTATTTACATAGGATAAAATTTGAATGCCCGGTTAGGTCAACTGTACGCCCTTGACGATTGGTTAGGTTTAGTCGTGATATTTTCGTTAAAACTAACGAAAATATCACGACTAAACCTAACCAATCGTCAAGGGCGTACAGTTGACCTAACCGGGCATTTATTTTTTCTACCCTTCGTGCGGGTAGAAAAAATATCCCCCTTTTTAACGAAAATATCACGACTTAACCTAACCAATCGTCAAGGGTGTACAGTTAACCTAACCGGGCATTCAATAATTTTACCGTAGATTCGATATATATATATATATATATATTAACTGCAAACAACACGCAGTATAATTACTGTAAAGAACGACGCTTGTGTAGAAGAGCGTCCGCACAAGATGGGGAGAGAGAACGAGCAAATGAAAAATGAGGCACCTCGCAGGAATCGAACCCGGGATCATCCAATTGCCGGTCGGATATGCTAACCACTCGTATGTAGGAGAATTACGAGTTGTGACTGATCGGGGACCTTGGGCAGTGGTTAGCATATCCGACCGGCAATTGGATGATCCCGGGTTCGATTCCTGGGAGGTGCCTCATTTTTCATTTGCTCGTTCTCTCTCCCCATCTTGTGCGGACACTCTTCTACACAAACATCGTTCTTTACATTAATTATACTGCGTGTTGTTTGCAGTTAAAATGTATATATGTACGGCATGAGAAGGTGCCCCCTCAGGGCATTCAGTTCCACTCGTATGTAGGAGAATTACGAGTTGTGACTGATCGGGGACCTTGGTGCAGTGGTTAGCATATCCGACCGGCAATTGGATGATCTCGGGTTCGATTCCTGGGAGGTACCTCATTTTTCATTTGCTCGTTCTCTCTCCCCATCTTGTGCGAACGCTCTTCTACACAAGCGTCGTTCTTTACATTATATATATATATATATATATATATATATATATATATATATATATTTTTTTTTTATTTTATTTTTTTTAAGTTTTTTTTTTTTAAGTTCGGGAAGAACCGATTCGCCTCTATTTAAAAGGGCATATCTCAGCGGAAAAACAAAGAAAAAGTGAGAGGAAAGACAGAGGAAAAAGAAAGGGTGGAGGGGACAGTCGAAGTGGAAAAAGACCAAGGATGACAAGGACTGCAGGGTCGAGCCCCATCATCCTTGGGTGCTAGGGCCGGGAGGGCGCACGTGAAACCTCCAGGAACAAGCACGTACAAACGAGCACAAAGAGCACTCAAGAGCACGAGCTTAGAACCCCCTTGCGGGGATTATATATATATATATATATATATATATAGAGGGTGATTCAGCAAAGAGTACATTAAATTGGAGGATGAAATCCTTGGATAATTCTAAACCACAATGTATCTATGGTAAAATGTCAGATTCTGCATAGTTTCCATGTTACAATAAATTTAAGATGTTGTATTAATGAGAGTGAATATGAAGTGAAACCCCCGTAGGTTTTTGTAATCATTTATTCACAGATCTCTACAGTGTGACCCCTCTTTGTTACAACCTAAAGGAAATGTTCAAAGTTGCCCTCTTCTGCCTCAATGCAGGCCAAAAGCGTTGGTCAAACGGTAAAAAGTGCAACTTTACGAAGAATACGTTTTTTGAAGGATCCCGGCAGATCTGTAAAAGTAGCAGAAAAAAAATCAAGAATTAATGCCCAGTTAGGTCAATTGAATGCCAGGTTAGGTCAACTGTACGCCCTTGACGACTGGTTAGGTTAAGTCATGATATTTTCATTAAAAGCACATTAATTATTTAAAGTGCTCTAACATGTTTGTTTTTCATTTCTCCTAAAAAAGAAAGTTATTTTTGAAATCAGTGACCAAAACTACATTAGTATACCGATTTTCATTAAAATTCGCTGCTAGCCCCCAAACGGAAAAGATCCAATTATTTTACTGGATTCACAGTTCAATGAAATAATGGATTGCGCAATGTGGAAAGTAAACTTTAGAAAATAATAATAATAATAATAACATCTTTGAAATTCGTATAACGTTAAAGCTGAAACTCTTTTTCATTTGGTGTAAATGTATGACGAAGAAACTCGACTGATTAGGCTTAAATAACGGAGAGTCACGAACTCGGAGTAGTATAGGAGCGTTTATACAGACGGAAAATGAGCTGTTACATACAATTTCAAGCTCGAGTCTGTCAATAGTCTCCCTGCCGCCCTCTCCCGTGGAACTTTCAGCCCTTCAGAAAGCCTTCAATAATTTCTGATCTCCTAACCCAATCCACCCTTTTCTATTACCCCTTTACCCAAGTGGTTCCCATGAAACTATTATATATATATATATATATATATACACACACACACATTTGGTTAACCTTTGGGTAGCTTCCGCCCGAATTGTTCATTCTGACGAAGGTCAAGCTTTTCACCCCACCTTAGACCTACAGTTTAACGTGGAATCCGAACCACGCCCTATCAGCAGCCCAGCGTCTTAACCACTAGGCCACCTAGGGTGTATATATATATATATATATATATATATATATAAATAAAAGGTCCAGATTTTATTACTTGGTAGGGAAGATAATACATAATATGGTATTCTTTTTCTCTTCTTTAATTACAGGTAGTGGTAAAGTTAATTAAGACAAATGAATTACTCGGCAAATAATATATAGTACAATAACATTTAATATTACAATATTCAGAATTAGCAGGATAAATATACAACTGTCAACTCACAACAAGGTACAATTGTAATGAATAATTTAAATCAGATCCTCACTACGGTATTGTTGTGACGAAAGGAAAAAACTAGTCCAAATAGAGTAATGTGGTAAGTTGAGACGCGAGCGAAAGGCAAGTCGATATATAGAGCGAGGACCGAAAAAAGAAGAAAGGGTTTCCAGTCGGGAGAACAAGAGATAACTGAATGAAATTCCTCTTATATTTCTTCGATAACACTCTGGGTAACAAAATTTGAAACATTTTCTGTTTATTGTGATTTTTCTGTCGTTTCTTAATGATTTCGGGGCGCTGATTCCAAAAATGATATTGGTTTTGCTCTATCATCAACCGTTTAAAAAATATAGGTTATTACACTTTTCATATGGCAAAGTATATAAAGAAGGCCAACATAAATATTTTCTGAAAATGAAAACACTATTGGAAATTAATGTTTATTGAGCCAAAATTGTTTGACAAACCCAAAATGGTGCAAAGGATATAATATATATCATGAGGAGAACCGATAAGAGAATAACAAGCCTCGTTGAAGCCCTGCTATCCCACAGGCAAAGAAAACATGAATATTTAGTAAACCATCCTTGTAAACCCAACAGGAAACCAGTCATTTTGAAATCACCACACACGTCCCAGTTATATTGTTCATACCTGATTTGAGTGAGCAGTTGTTTGGCATTTTCATAGTCCTCTTTCATTTGAACAGAATGTGCAACTGGTATAGATGGATATTTGTTCCCATTGTGGAGTAGAACAGCTTTTAACCCTTTACTGCCCAAAAGGACAAATTTCTAACCTTTAAAATACATGCATTCATAACTTAACCCAACAAAATATTTGGCCAGTAAAGGGTTAAATTCCGAGTTGAACTGTCAATAAACAGGCGCCACTCTGAGGGTATGTGTGTTAACCCAATAGCTGTGAATAGACCATTAACCTCGCTGCAATAACAGAGAGAGCCATTGACATCGTAGAACCTTGCAAACTCTTCATGCCGCTTTCGGTATACAGTGCTCTTGCAGTCTTCTCCAAGCAAATTCCACTCTTTGAGTCTGGAGGTCAGAAGCTCAGACCCTGATTTCGTCAGACCCAAATCTCTAATTAAGTCGTCCAATTCCCTCTGATTTGGAAAGTGAGGGTTTGTACTGAAAGTTACTGTATATTCTTCATCATGACTGTCCTCACCAGCCGACATCTCAGATGAGCTAGCTGCATCCTCATTTTCATCCTGCAAAGCAAAGAAACAAAATATAGGCATAGCTATATATGTAGAAGAGCATCAGCACTAAAAAAAATCGACACATAATGACCCACAGTCTGTAAATACAGAAGGTAAAGTAATGGATAGATACCTGTTCTGGTGGACATGGTATTGGAAGACCTTCGCCATGTGGTACAGGAGTTATGGACGACGCTATGCTTGGATACTGAAGAGTCTGCCTTCCTTTAACTTTCCTGTACTTAGAAACATCTACCATGCAGTAGTAGCAATCGTCGTGGTGGCTCTTTGGTTCTTTCCATATTTTGGGTACCGCAAAGGGCATTGCCTTGCGTACTCTCCACAGATCACATGGGGTGCCCAGGGCTTATCTTGGTCACCCATAGGCATACCAAAATAGAGCCGATACGTGATCCAGAACTAGGTGCCTTTCACAATCTTGTGCGATACCTGCTTGGGGCCTATGTAATACCCACAAACGTAGCAGAATATATCCGGCGAGTATTTACAAGCTCTAGTTGCCATTCTCTTTACCAAACTGTACTACATTAATCATGACGTGCAGATATAGAGAGAAGAGTTATTAAATCTGCAACAGATTACAGATTCCAGAAAAAAGATGTATTCACAACACTGAAATAATGTTCGCAATAAAAAAGGATCGATAACACTCAAATCGTCAGCACAGAGAAGCACAGAAACACAGTACCTCAGTGCTGGTAACCATCAGACAAACAACCTGCTTTCTTTGTGTGCTCACACTTACTGGCTTCTCAGACTCTGCGCTCTTCTTTATATAACACAGTGGAAGTTTCGGGCAATTTCTAGAGCAAGAAACTGTCAACGAACATCCGGATGTTCTCAACAATTCCTGATTATTCTGATACTGCTGCGCCCATAATAACATTATACTGGTAAAACATGAAAAATGGATTATCTCTGAAACCATTGATGATACACACAAACCAAGGCCAGATTTGGACTCAGTGCCCACAAATGCATATAAAAACATAAAAAATTCTATATAAACAGAATCAGTGTTACACAGTGTAATTATACTGACTTGTGGAAGATTTCTTCCTTCATGCTGTCTGATACATCTTTAAAGACGCTTTCTGGGGTTTCATGAGGTGATGCTTTATTACTTCAAGGTGAACCTCAAGTCTGGCTTTACGATCTTGCTGGTTACTGGTTGTATCCTTTTAAGATTAGGTTTTGTTCGGTTATCACGAGGGTTCTTCATTTACTGAAAAGTTGGTTTGTCTCGTGGTTATTTTTCTTTCTCGTTGTAGGCCTACCAAAATCTTGTACAGCTTCATTAATTACCCTAATGCTTGAGTGTGGTTTTGTTTCTAGTTATTTTATATGTGGATCACCGATCTTCACAAAACATTCAAAGATTTTAGGAAAACCATATCGATAGCTGAAGAATAAGGTAGGTTGATTTTCCGCATTTTTTAAGATATCGACTTTGGACTAGTCGAGATAGTCAGGGCTTAATATGATAATAACTGACAAAAAATTCCAGATCCCTAGCTTTAACCGTTTTTTGAGGAAACCGTTTCAAAAATCGTAAAAAAATCGTACCGAAAAATATCGCATTTTCGCAATTTTTCGGCCGAAAAAAATCATGCTATTTTCATAAAAAAATCCTGAAAAAAGTTACAATTTTATTGAAAAAAAGTAAAAAAAACATGTACAGAGTCAAATTGACACATTTAGATCCCAAGATCATAATTTTCACTGTAAGAGCCCTTAGAAGCAAAGGAAGGCCTCATCTGGCGGCTTAGGGCTTTGGCCAGAATGTGTTTGTGCCTTGATTCGAGTCCATAAACAGTATGGGAAGCTTCAGATGTCAGCTTCACGGCCCTTTCAACACTCTGAGAATGTGAAGGCAGATCAGGCAGCTCCAGCTTGGTGCCATTCAGCAATGCTTCTTGAAGCTCCTGGTCAGAAAAGTCTTCTGTGAGAGCATGTTCACAGATGCCACTTTGAGAAAGGTTGATTAGTTCTGACCAGTGGGTAGCTTCAATGTTGATGGCTGTGATCTTCTTCAGCCTCTTCTTGGCTGGCTTCCCACTTCTGAAAGAATAATAATTAACTTATTTTTTATTCCAGTATAAGATTTAATCCCTATTAGTCTCAGAATTGCTGATTTAATTTAACTTAAATTAAAAAAAAAAAAAAACCCGAGTTCTATAAATCCCCATAACCGAATTTTTTTTCAGAAAGAAGGTAAGATTATTTCCATTATCAGAGGGGAGGGGGGGAATTGGGATAAGAAAATGTGAAAAAAAATTCGATTATGGGGATTTATAGAACTCGGGCCTTTTTTTTAATAAATAAATCCCCATAATCAAATTTTTTTTCACATTTTTTAAAATTAATAAATGCTTACCTGATGGACAGAATTTTCTTGAGAGCAGCTTCTCTCACTTCCAAGTCATCAGACTTCATCATGGAGTACAGCACATTCTCGGGCAGCAAGGCAAAAGCATTGTACTTCAGGTTCTTGAAAGCAACACCCTGGATTTCTTCAGACTGCTGCTTGATCCTCTGGATCATGTTGAAGATGTACAGCTGCTGACTGTGGAACTTGCTGTCCCTTTTGATCTCAAATCAACTGACTGCATACACTTCCACAATGAACTTGATGGCCTGGTAAAGCTTATCCTGTAGTTCTGGAGGGTAAGCACCTCTGGTCCACAGACACATCAATCTAATTGCCAAAGTTAACCATCTTGCATGGTTTAATGAATCTGGCTCTGTAATCTTTCTGCTTCAGCTGCAGCCCTCTGGTCTCTCTTCACAGTAGCTTTATCCACAGATCCCAGCTGGAAAGAGCCCTTGGGTCCTATTTTGGCCCTCTGATCTCTCAAGTATTCCCTCTCCTCTACTGGAACCTGAAATATTAAAGTATATTAAATAGCGGATCTAAAATAAGAGATAAAATCCTGAAAAAAAATTGATTATTAATTTCTATTACCAGGGGGGGGTGAAAAGGAAGATTACAGGAGGAAAATGCGGATATTTTTCAATTACAAGCATTGAATTTCTTTCCATTTAAAAGGCACCTAATCGCACTAAGTTAGGCCAGTTAAAAGTTAAAAAAATAATAGCATTACCTTCTTACTGGGAGGACAAGTGCAGATTATGTGCTGTGTTTGACAATTTTATTTCTTGCACTTCACAGCATTGTCATCACAGGCAGTTCCGGCGCCAGCCTATTTGGCGCCCTTAGCAGGACTGCAGCTGGCGGCCCCACCCGCCTCCCACTTCACGATTGGGTTTGCCCACAAAGTAATCAAGGTACCATATTGAAGAAACTATTTGCCTTACACTGATCTATTTTAATTTGCTAATACATACATTTATTATAAAATTATAAAATCATTTCACAGTTCAAGAAAGTGTCATGACCAATCAAAACAGCGAGTAAAGCGAGGCATATGTAGTAACAAATCAGAACGCTCAAAAGTGCTAAAATATGCGTGCAAAAAGGACATATCTACTGTTTTTTCCGAGCAAGAAGGGCATATGTCACATAAAAACAGTTATTCGCTTATTGACGACTCCCGGAACTCATATTAAGCCGTAAATAAGCCGAGTCGCTTATTGACGACTCCCGTCTGTCCGCGCAACATTTTTAAATCGCTTATTTACGACTCCCGTCCCTAAAGGGTTAAAGGTCGTGATAGTGAAAGTTCTATAATGACCCAATAAGATGAATAAGTTAATTATGTAAATATCAGTCAAGCTAAACTGGTGTACATACGTCGTACAACCTTTCATCATTTGTCTATGCTTCTCATTCCTTCATTATTTTTTTCATGTTGTTTTTACATAATACTATCAGACGTGCACAGGGCGGGAGGCGCTGGCGCCCCCCAGATCTTTGGCGCCCTTAGCATTTACTAACCTCGCCTAATGGAAGCGGCGGCCCTGATCACAGGGACGAACAGGTAGCTTACAGGTGCAAGCAGAAATGTCAAAAAGTTTATCCAGCTTTTCCTCCAGATTCTGCTCCTGGACTGTAGAAAGAGATTTCCTGTTTATCTCTTTTGCTTTCTTGAAGCACACTTTATCCACCAATTTCACTACATAATATTCCTCATACAGGGGCAGCCGTGGGTTCACTGCCTGCAAGATCTCAATCACATCCTTTGCTATCATTTTAGCAATATCATAGTCTTTCAAGTCCGGGTGGCTGTTTTGGAGGAAATAACTGTACTGAATAACTTGGCGGAGGGTAGGAAGCTCTGTTTTATCCAAAGGGGAAGGCTGGCCACTGAATTTTTTGGCACTATCACTTTGAGTTAACACTGCAGACTTCCGTTTTTTACCCATTTTTATGAAATATCTGAAAATAAACACAATTAAATGAACGCATCATAAAATAACTTAATTTAATACACATTTTATAGGTAAATATCATTAAAAAATACAAAATAATACACTAATAAACATCTATAATGCATTTACAATAAGTTTCAAGCATCGTTTTGTTAAAAAAGCCGAATTTTAATTGATTATTTTGATGAAATTAGGTCCGATATTTTGTTTGTTTACATTGCGCGAATGCCGCGCGCGCGATTTTACGCGCAAAATTCGGCAATTTTACAATTTAAAAATAATTAACAATCCTCAAAAAATACAATCATTTTCACAAATATGAGTTAGTGCAACGTTTTTTATACATTAATACCTTTCTATCTAGACTAGTCCAAGATCACAGTTCCAAAATCAACCTACCTTACTGAAGAAGGGCTGTGCCTATTATTTTTTACTTCCACAGATGTTCTTATACAAGAGTCCCTCCTCAGGTAAGCAAGGAGAACGAAGAAAAACTTAATGACGTGGAGGACAGTGGATTCTCCAGCTTGTGACTGTGGGCCTTGCGGGTCCAGTGATATCGCTGGATGCCAGTGGCGTAGCGAGGGAAGGGCCAGGGGAAGCCATGGCCCCAGGGCGCAGGTCTACTGGGGGCGCTAAACAGCCTGTTGAAGAAGCCGCCGGCAAAAAACCCTTGGTTTAACGTTACTTGTTCTAATGCTATCCGCAACAGAGAAGAAGCTTTCAGAAGGTACCGTCGCCATCCAACTCCTGACTCTCATTCAGTTTATATTTTTGGCCGGAATCATGCAAAATCTGTTCTTCTACTCGCCAAAAATTCCTTCAGCCGACAAAAATGTGAAAATCTATCCAATTCTAATTCTTCTCGACCTTTCTGGTATCTAACTAAAAACCTCTTCAACAACTTTACTTCCTTTTCGTTCCCTCCTCTTTTACATTCCGACGGCACAGTTGCGGTCTCTTCTCCTGACAAAGCTGAACTCTTCGCTCAAACTTTCGCTTACAATTTAACCCATGACGATTCCGGTGCTGTTCTTCCATTTCCTCTCCCCCTCTGACTTTATTATGTCTGAAATTAGAATCGCTTCTAAAGATGTTTTTTCTGCCCTATCTGGGCTCAACTCTAGGAAGGCATATGGTCCTGATGAGGTTCCTCCTGTTGTTCTTAAGAACGGTGCTTCTGTGCTGACACCCTGCCTAGGCAAACTCTTTCGTCTTTGTCTCTCATCTGGTACTTTTCCTTCCTACTGGAAGGTCGCTTTCATTCAGCCTGTCCCTCGAATCATCCAACGTAGCGATTTCTATAGCAAGGCGTCCTATATTAACAATAACCTAAAGTCTCTTTGCCAACAGGAAGAAGTGCATTTTGCGAACTTTTGGAACAGTTTCTACGGCAGGAGGGACTTGTTCCTCGGAGATGGACTTCATCTAAATGACGTTGGAGCTGCGCGTTTAGGGAGACTATTTCATAATACTGTCTTCTTTTCAGGCTGCCGTAATTCGAACGGTCCCAGCGTAAATTCCACAAATTTCCCCTGCGCTCGCGAAGGTGTCGCAATTACAAACAATTTGAAGGTTCTATCCTTAAATGCTCGTAGCCTACGAAATAAAATAAACGAATTTTTTTCTTTAATTGCTTGTAATGACTATGATTTAATTGCGATAAATGAATCGTGGCTTAGCACTGAAACACGTGACTTTGTAGGGGAGTATCAAATTAGAGGTTATAGACTTTTTGTTAAAAACAGAATAGGTAGGCGAGGAGGCGATGTTATGTTGTATATCAAAGATAATATTGCGAACGTTATAGAAGTAAAGCACACAATTCCAGAACCGATAGATTCGACTATAGCAGAACTTAAATTGAACGATTTCAAACTTGTTGCGGTTATATATAGGCCCCCTAATCAAACAGATGATACGGACGAAGCGTTATATCGTGAACTAAAGAGAATAATAGGTAGTGAGCAGGCTTTAGTTATGGGTGACTTTAATTGCGCCAACGTGAATTACGATACAATGCAGGGAGACGTGGAAGGTAATCGTTTAGTTAATTTTCTCGAGGATAGCTTTCTTATTCAAAAGGTTGGGGAACCTACGAGGTTGGACAGTATTTTAGATTTAGTAATAACTACGGATGATAGGCTAATCACTGATCTTCAAGTAATAGAACCGTTAAGCAATAGCGATCACAATATGGTAGAGTTTGTCCTCTCAGTAAGTCACTCGAAACCAGCTAACTCGACTAAAATTCCTAACTTCCAGCACGCAGACTTTTGTAAATTTCGAAATAAATTGTCACGCGTCAATTGGGAAACCGTAATGGGGATCTCCAACGCAAAACTAATGTGGGAATCGTTTGAAACAGTATTTAGGACTATAAATGAGGAATGTGTACCGTACAAAATTAAGCGTGCGAGAGTAAACAACAAGCCCTTGTGGTTTACTTCCAGAGTAGGAGACATTATAAAGAGTAGGGATAGGGCTTATAGGCTACATAAGTGTAATAAAGACAATTTGTGGTTACGAAACAACTACATATCTCTAAGGCGTGAAGCGAAAAATGTTATAAAAAAGTCCAAGCGCGAATTTGAAATCTCCATAGCTCGTGACGGTAAAGAAAACCCCAAACGATTCTTTCAATACGTCAACAATAGAAATCCAGTAAAAAGTGTCTTGGGGCCGTTGAAAAATGTTAACGGAGAGCGAGTTTCTGAAAACAAGGAAATGGCTACCTTGTTAAACGAATTTTTTAAGTCAGTTTTTACTATAGAAGATGTAACGAATATCCCTACGGTCATATACATAATACCTTTTGATAATGGTAATATTTTGGATAATATTTTGGTTAGTGAAGGGGAGGTAATGTGTTATATTGATAAAATGAAAATGCATAAATCACCGGGACCGGATTCCATATATCCCATACAACTAAAAGAATTAAAAGATAGCATTGTTTTGCCGCTAACAACGGATTTTAATGCGTCTATTTCTGAGGGGTGCGTACCAGATAATTTCAAGTTAGCAAACGTAACACCTATCTTTAAGAAAGGCGATAAAGGTACGGCGGGAAATTATAGGCCAATCAGTTTAACGTCTGTTGTAGGTAAACTACTGAAATCAATAATTAGGGATCGTATAGTCGAACACTTAGAATTGCATAACTTAGTTAGAAATACGCAGCACGGTTTTAGGCGAAAAAATCTTGCTTAACTAATCTTTTAGAATTTTTTCAAAGCGTGGTTGATGTTTACGATAGTCATCGGGCGGTTGATGTAGTGTATTTAGATTTTCAAAAAGCGTTTGACACCGTACCGCATAAAAGACTCATTGAAAAAACTAAGGCTCATGTAATCAGGGGTGTAGTAATAAATTGGATAGAAGAGTGGTTGCGAGGTAGGAAACAGAGGGTGGTCGTTGATGGAGCGGAGTCGTGTTGGGCTAATGTAGCGAGTGGCGTTCCTCAGGGTTCTGTATTGGGCCCCTTGCTTTTTCTTATATATATTAACGATTAGATGTCGGCCTAGTCAGTACAGTTTCAAAGTTTGCGGATGACACGAAGCTGGGTGGTAGGGCGATTAATGACGAAGAAGTAAAATCCAGGAAGATCTGAATAAAATCGTTGATTGGTCAGTCACATGGCAAATGAGATTTAACGTCGATAAGTGCAAAATTTTACATATAGGTTCGCGTAACGGTAATTTTGCGTATAGTATGTCAGGGAGGGAGTTAACAAGCGTAGAGCAAGAAACAGATTTAGGAGTTATAGTCACTGGTGATTTAAAAGTAGCGAAACAAAGTACAGCAGCGGTCAATAAAGCGAACAAAGCTTTAGGTTTTATAGCTCGGAATTTTGAGTACAAATCGCGCGATATTATAGTTCCACTTTATAAATCATTAGTTGAACCCATTTGGAGTACGCGATCCAATTTTGGAATCCGCATATGCGAAAAGATATAGACAAACTCGAAAGAGTTCAAAGACGAGCAACTAAGATGATTCCGTCGCTTAGGTCAAAGTCGTACGAGGATAGGCTTAAGGAGTTAAAATTGACTACACTCGAGACTAGAAGGCTTAGGGGTGATCTAATCCAGGTTTTCAAAATTATGAATGGGTTCGATAACGTAGATAGAGATAGCTTTTTCGAAATATCTCAATATAATAGGACTAGAAATAACGGGTGTAAGTTGACAAGTAGAAAGTTCGAGAGAGCAGTTGCCAAAAACGTTTTTACGCATAGAATATTATATAGGTGGAATAGTTTGCCGGTAGAAGTAATTAGTAGCACGTCTATAAACATGTTTAAAAATCGATGAGACGCATATGTTGATAGATTGGGTATAGTTTAAGGTAGTAAAATTAAGGCTTTGTGGTTCGGAACCCACTTAAAATTGTAGGTCCCTCCGCCTCCACGGAGGACATGCACAATAGACAATTACGAACACAGTTAGGTAGACCAGCCATGAGTGGATCCTAGGGTCTTTGTTGGTCTGAAACATTATAACATTATTATAACCTCCCAACTATAGTCCAATTGCTTTGATTTCTTGCCTTTACAAAGTTTTTGAATCTATCCTTAATAGGAAGATTCTTAAACACCTTTCTTCTCAGAATCTTCTTTCAGATCGTCAGTATAGATTCCGGAAGTGACGCTCTACTAGCGATCTTCTTGCATATCTCTCTGACTCTTGGTTTTCGTCCTTTCGGGATTTTGTGAAACTTTTGCTATTCCGCTGACATATCAAAAGTTTTTGATAGAGACTGGCACAAATTTTTAATTTTGAAACTGCCCTCTTTCGGTTTCTATCCTTCTATCTGTGCCTTCATCTCTAATTTCCTTCCTGATCTATAGCTGCGGTTGTAGATGGCCACTGTTCTTCTACTAAAGCTATTAACAGTGGTGTTCCTCAGGGTTCTGTCCTGTCACTCACTCTTTTCCTTTTATTTATTAATGATCTTTTAATTTGCACTTCCTGTCCTATTCATTCAAGCCCGTAGCCAAGGGGGGGGGGCAGAGGGGGCAAAGCCCACCCTAGAAAATAATATGCCCCCCCTGGGAAAACTCAGCACTTTATAAACAGTATTGTTATTCGAGAATTTTTTTTGTATTTTGGTTCTAAGAGGAATAGGTGAAGTGATAAAATAACGTTTATGTAATTATGTTTTCTGCAGTATATTTCGATATTCACAAAAAATGACATTAAATTTTTTCATTGTCCCCCCTGTCAATTTCTCCGCCCCTCCTACTGATTTGGTCTGGCTACGGCCCTGTATTCACTCCTATGCCGATGATTCCAAATCTTCACTTCTCCATCCGCTTCCCAAAGCGTCCCTCACAGCAGTCACTTCATGATTCTCGTAGGACGGCTATGGGACACCTGACCTCTGATCTTTCTGCTATATCTGATTGGGGTAGAGAAAACCTTTTGGCTTTCAGTGCCTCAAAAACTCAGTTCCTCCATCTGTCTACTCGTCACAATCTTCCACACGACTATCCCCTTGGCTTCAACAACACATAACTCAATCCTTCCTCTTCTTTTAACATTTTTGGCGTTTCCTTTTCACGTGATCTTTCTTTGAAAGATCACATATACTCTCTTTCTAAAATAGCTTCTAAGAGGTTAGGTGTGCTATACCGGCTCCGCGGTTACTTCACTCCCACTCAGTTGCTATCTCTGTACGGGGGTCTTATTCGCCCCTGTATGGAGTATGCTTCTCATGTTTGGAGTGGTTCAACCCACACAGCCGTACTTGACCGGGTGGAATCAAGGGCTTTTCGTCTCATCAATTCCCCGTCTCTTACTGATTGTCTTCAATCTCTCTCTCTTCGCCGCAATGATGCCTCACCCTCTCTCTTTACTATCGCTATCATATCGGACATTTTTCTTCCTTCTGAACGTTAATTGCATGCCTCCTCCTTTAAGGAAAGCACACAGTACCAGACGTCCTACACTTTCTCATTCCTCTTCTGTCTAACTATCTCATGCAAGGGTTAATCGGTATTTTCAATCTTTCATCTACTCAACTGGTCAACTCTGGAACAATCTTCCTCATTCCATCTTTCCTCCTGTCTATGACCTCCCATCTTTCAAACGCAGTGTCTAGGCATCTCGAAAACCCAGGACCTTGATTTTGGCTTTCTTCCTCTTCTATGGGAGCCGCGCTTTTGCGGGCATTTGCCCTTGGCCCCTCCTTCGTGCATAAAAAAAAATTCCACAATTTTTATTTAATGTCGCCTTCCGCATTTTCTACCATTCTCAAAAAACTGTTTGTTTTGAAACAATTTAATAAATTTGCATACATATTTCCTCGAAGATAATTTTATTTAAGTAAGATGACGCCGTAAGTATATAGATTATTTAAAAAAAATTAAATTCCTCTAAGTTAAAATTAATGTGGTAACACACTGCCTTGGAATTATATTCTTCACAAATTACAGGCGATGGAGAAATTCAGCGCGAACACTCAGGAGATCAGAGGAGCCTTCGGATGTTCACGCAGACCCTTCAAGAAACTGAATTCCCGAACGATGTCTCCTCATACGAAGAACTTAAAAACCAGGTATTGTTCGCTGATTAGTTTGCGTAGGAAGAGACTTTTTTTTCTTGTGTAACTTGAAATTTTAGTGATTTTAAGCGATGAATTCATGAGTGAGTATATTTTTTGTACTGCGAGATCTATAATAAAGAATATGATAAGTACAACTGCGAAAAAAGTTCCCCAAAGAAAAATGCTGTTCCTCCGAGAGACGCCTTAAAAAAAAAATTCCTTCCCTTACCCTTCCGTATTTGTACAGAGTGTAACAAAAGTTTGTTGCAGTACGAGATTATTTTTGATTTGTTATGAAGTTAATAAATATTCAAATTGCGTGTCATTCGGGTGTTAACATTTAATTCGATCACATAAGCTACATTGAACTTAGTAGAACATCCTTATTGATGATATATTTTTTGTTGTATGTTGTCTTTTAACTGTTGAATAGCTCGTGCTCTTGTCTGTGCTCTTGTCTGGTATCGTTTAATCGCTTCACTACCTTTCCAACTTTGGTTCGGTTTGTCAGGATATATTAGATTGTCGATTATCCGGACGTCAACTATTCGGAACGTCAACCGGAATGGTTAATTGACGGAATGGAACAAGTTGTGGTCGTCGAGTGAAAAGGAAGCTAATGTTGAAATAGAACTCTCAGTCGATGTGCCGCAGATAGTCAGCATTCTGAATAATATTCCACAATGAGAATTGTGACAGCGAAGATGTTGAAAATTGGTTTAGTTCTGATGCTACAAACCAACGACAACAAATTTTGACTGATGATGATATCGTGGGTATTACTACGAGGGAACATGCAGTGGAACACGAAGATGACGAATCTGAAAGTGAAGAAGATCCTGGCCCTTCAAACACGGAAGCTTTTACAGCTTCTGAAACAACAATCAAATGGTTTGAAAGACAAGATAAGAGTGAGTTTACAAAGCTACTCCTCCTGAGAAGCCTTCGCGACTTAGGAGCAAAGAAGAGAGCTAATAGCGTTAAACAAAAACTATTACAGACTTTTTCAAACCGTCATATGTATAATCACTATGCGTTTTTTCCTAAGTAGTTTTTAAATAAAGCATGTGTATGACAAATAAATATACCTTACTGTATGTAGAGTTCTTAAAAAAACTTTTCCCAGAATGCATATTGGTAATATTCGGTTATCCGGAAAATTGATTATCCAGAATGGAGGTAACATTAATTAGTCCGGTTAATCGACGCTGTACTATATATATATATATATATATATATATATATATATATATATATATATATATACTACAAAAGAAATGATTTAAAATTTTGGCACTTATTCCTTTTCTCCCCAAATTTCTTTTTTCCCGGTTAGGTCAACTGTACGCCCTTGACAATTGGTTAGGTTAAGTCATGATATTTTCGTTAAAATATTCTACTTATTCCTTTTCATTTTAACGAAAATATCATGACTTAACCTAACAATTGTCAAGGGCGTACAGTTGACCAAACTGGGAAAAAAGAAATTGCGGGGAGAAAAGAAATAAGTGCCAAAATGTTTAATGTTAAAAACAGGAGCATATAAAGAACATATTGGCTGTCAAAGGAACTTCTCTATCCTTAAATGCTCGTAGCCTACGAAATAAAATAAACGAATTTTTTTCTTAATTGCTTGTAAAGACTGATATAATTGCAATAAATGAATCGTGGCTTAGCACTGAAACTCGTGACTTTGTAGGGGAGTATCAAATTAAAGGTTATAGACTTTTTGTTAAAAACAGAATAGGTAGGCGAGGAGGCGGTGTTATGCTGTATATCAAAGATAATATTGCGAACGTTATAGAAGTAAAGCACACAATTCCGGAAACGATAGATTAGACTATAGCAGAACTTAAATTGAACGATTTCAAACTTCTTGTTGTGGTTATATATAGGCCCCCTAATCAAACAGCTCATACGGACGAAGCGTTATATCGTGAACTAAAGAGAATAATCGGTAGTGAGCAGGCTTTAGTTATGGGTGACTTTAATTGCGCTAACGTAAATTACGATACAATGCAGGGAGACGCGGAAGGTAATCGTTTAGTTAATTTTCTCGAGGATAGCTTTCTTATTCAAAAGGTTGGGGAACCTACGAGGTTGGACAGTATTTTAGATTTAGTAATAACTATGGATGATAGGCTAATTACTGATCTTCAAGTAATAGAACTGTTAAGCAATAGCGATCACAATATGGTAGAGTTTGTCCTCTTCAGTAAGTCACTCGAAACCAGCTAACTCGACTAAAATTCCTAACTTCCAGCACGCAGACTTTAGTAAATTTCGAAATAAATTGTCACACGTCAATTGGGAAAACGTAATGGGGAATTCCAACGCAAAACTAATGTGAGAATCGTTCGAAACAGTATTTAGGACTATAAATGAGGAATGTGTACCGTACAAAATTAAGCGTGCGAAAGTAAACAATAAGCCCTTGTGGTTTACTTCTAGAGTAGGAGACATTATAAAGAGTAGAGATAGGGCTTACAGGCTACATAAGTGCAATAAAGACAATTTGTGGTTACGAAACAACTACATATCTCTAAGGCGTGAAGCGAAAAGTGTTATAAAAAAGTCCAAGCGCGAATTTGAAATCTCCATAGCTCGTGACGGTAAAGAAAACCCCAAGCGATTCTTTCAATTCGTCAACAATAGAAATCCAGTAAAAAGCGTCTTGGGGCCGTTGAAAAATGTAAACGGAGATCTAGTTTCTGAAAACAAGGAAATGGCTACCTTGCTAAACGAATTTTTTACGTCAGTTTTTACTATATAAGATGTAACGAATATCCCTACGGTCATAGACATAATACCTTTTGATAATGGTAATATTTTGGATAATATAGTGGTTAGTGAAGGGGAGGTAATGCGCTATATTGATAAAATGAAAACGCGTAAATCACCGGGGCCGGATTCCATATATCCTATACAACTAAAAGAATTAAAGATAGCATTGTTGTGCCGCTAACAAAGATTTTTAATGCGTCTATTTCTGAGGGGTGCGTACCAGATAATTTCAAGTTAGCAAACGTAACACCTATCTTTAAGAAAGGCGATAAAGGTGCGACGGGAAATTATAGGCTAATTAGTTTAACGTCTGTTGTAGGTAAGCTACTGGAATCAATAATTAGGGATCGTATAGTCGAACACTTAGAATTCCATAAGCTAGTTAGAAATACGCAGCACGGATTTAGGCGAAACAAATCTTGCTTAACTAATCTTTTAGAATTTTTCCAAAGCGTGGTTGACGTTTACGATAGACATCGGGCGGTTCATGTAGTGTATTTAGATTTTCAAAAAGCGTTTGACACTGTGCCGCACAAAAGTCTCATTGAAAAAACTAAGGCTCATGGAATCAGGGGTGTAGTAATAAATTGGATAGAAGAGTGGTTGCGAGGTAGGAAACAGAGGGTGGTCGTTGATGGAGCGGAGTCGTGTTGGGCTAATGTAGCGAGTGGCGTTCCTCAGGGTTCTGTATTGGGCCCCTTGCTTTTTCTTATATATATTAACGATTTAGATGTCGGCCTAGTCAGTACAGTTTCAAAGTTTGCGGATGACACGAAACTGGTGGTAGGGCGATTAATGAAGAAGATAGAGGTAAAATCCAGGAAGATCTGAATAAAATCGTTGATTGGTCAGTCACATGGCAATGAGATTTAACGTTGATAAGTGCAAAACTTTGCATATACTGTAGGTTCGCGTAACGGTAATTTTGCGTATAGTATGTCAGGGAAAGATTTAACAAGCGTAGAGCAGGAAAAAGATTTAGGAGTTATAGTTACTGGTGATTTAAAAGTAGCGAAACAAAGTACAGCAGCGGTCAATAAGGCGAACAAAGTGTTAGGTTTTTTTGCTCGAAATTTTGAGTACAAATCGCGCGATATTATAGTTCCACTTTATAAATCATTAGTTAGACCCCATTTGGAGTACGCGGTCCAATTTTGGAATCCGCATATGCGCAAAGATATAGACAAAATCGAAAGAGTTCAAAGACGAGCAACTAAGATGATTCCGTCGCTTAGGTCAAAGTCGTACGAGGATAGGCTTAAAGAGTTAAAATTGACAACACTCGAGACTAGGAGGCTAAGGGGTGATCTAATCCAGGCTTTCAAAATTATGAATGGGTTCGATAACGTAGAGATAGCTTTTTCGAAATATCTCAATATAATAGGACAAGAAATAACGGGTGTAAGTTGACAAGTAGAAGGTTCGAGACAACAGTTGCCAAAGACTTTTTTAAGCATAGAATAGTAAATAGCTGGAATAGTTTGCCGGTAGAAGTAATTAGTAGCACGTCTATAAACATGTTTAAAAATCGATTAGACAAATATGTTGATAGATTGGGTATAGTTTAAGGTAGTAAAATTAAGGCTTTGTGGTGATAGATCCCCCAGCTCAACACAAGTGTTGTGGAATATAGGGAGGCAGCATCTTGGGTTAGGGGATACTCTCTGTCCTTACACACCCCATTTAAAGAGATTCCTCTGCCGAGCGGTGCCCCCCATAGTATTGTGAGGTACTGAAAAACTCATGATCTTCACTTGCCCCACAAACACCTTTAAATGGGAGACCCAAAATGGGTGCACACACATTTCTACATTACTGTACAGTCTTTACAGCCACACCTACACCTTCCCTCCTAAGTATATATATTGTAATGTATATGGTTGTAAATTTTGACTTGGTCCGCAATCGATATGGACCGTGACTTATTTTTCGTTGGCAATGTACTAGTATTGATGGATAACGTAATGAAATTGACTGGATTCTTTGGATGTGATATATTTGCATGTCTGTTATAAATAGATATAGAGTGTAACCTATTTGTTGATAGTAGTCTATTATGACCTGATCCTCTGGATCCAGAGATTCTATCTTTAGTTTTAAATCGATAATTAATTAGTTTTTAATTGATAATTATTTAGTTTTGCAAAAATTGGTCCTTGCGAATGTACAAGCAGTTGTTACATAAATTTCTTATGTTCTTGTGGTTCGGAACCCACGTAAAATTGTAGGTCCCCTCCGCCACCACGGAGGACATACACAATACACGATTAAGAACACAGTTAGGTAGACCAGCCATGAGTGGATCCTAGGGTCTTTGTTGGTCTGAAACATTATAACATTATAACAAATGAGGGAATATACATACTCAACATAATCTAATTCTCTTACCTTCCTCTTGTCGCGACCAGAATAGAGATCAAACAATTTAAACAAAACCTTTAAGTGTGAAATATTTCAGTATGTATTTGCATTCAGTTTGGCACGTGTTTGATCGGTAGCCTACTCTTTGTGGTATACCACATATCATGTGTGAAACGCGCACACACGTACACCCTGTACAAATACGGATGGGTAAGGGAAGGATTTTTTTTAAGGCGTCTCTCGGAGGAAAAGTATTGAATACCCATTCATAAAAAAAACAAGGCGTTGCACAAGGTTATTCTCGAACGAACTACATGAAAATAATTTGTGATCTCGAAATTTTCAGTATATTTTCCACGCATTTTTCTTTGGAGAACTTTTTTCGCAGTTGTACTTATCATATTCTTTATTATAGATTCGCAGTAACGAAACTTTAAATTACGTAGGACTACCTCCACCCAAACATTACTTCAACTACACCAACATGAGTGATAATGAGCGTGAAGATTTTGACCGCTACTACAACACTTTTAATGAAGCTAGTCCATACAATATAGCTGATGAATGTGAACGTTATTGCGTGAATGATGTGCGCATGCTTAGAGTATGTTTCCAGGCCTTTAGAAGGATGTACAATTGTACATAGCCTGTTTCAAATGCGATCCGTCGCAAGTCGCAACCACGATCGCCTCATTATGTTTTACGGTGTTCAAGAATAACTTCATGCCTAAAGACACCTTAGTCGTCATTCACAGAAACAATCCCCGCAGTTATGGGCACAAGGCTATTTACTGGCTCATACATCTACAGCAACAGACAGGTGTATACATAAAGCATGCCCGCAACACGGGCTGGTGGCATGGATGCCTACGTCCTGAGTGTGGAATCGTAGGAGATATCCACGGTAGATCTCCTGCCGACAGTCTTGCATGGATCCGCATCCGCGATCAGCTTATAGGCTCCCAGTTCACTCACAAGATCTTTTGGGAGCATGAGTGTGATGCACGGATGGAAACAGATGGCCAGTACCGTGAAGAAATAAGGGCCATCAAGCATTCAATGGTATTGGATCCTCTCAAATGCGGCGATAGCTTGTTCGGAGGGCGTACAAACCCATTGAAGCTATACTTTCCACCTACAGAGGGCGTGAAACTCCATTACTACGACTTCTGTTCTTTATATCCCTACGTGATGAACAATCCGTACCCCGTAGGTGCACCTGAAAAACTGGTGGGCCCCGCCATGCCAACCATCGAGGAGTTCTCAGCTAACTTGAGTGAGCGCTACTTTGGACTCTCTTTCGTAGACGTGCTTCCCCCTCGCGATTTATGGATGCGGATCTTACCCGTCGTTATAGATCACAAGCTCATGTTTTCCCTGTGCGTGAAGTGCGCAGAGAACAACAACGGGGATTGTAATCATACAACCAACCAGCGTAATATCAGAGGTGTATATACAAGCCCTGAGCTGGACCTAGCCGTTCGCCATGGATACAGAATATTGAAGATACATGAGGTGTGGAGGTTTCAGAAGCTACCCAACCTTTTCACGCCATATATAAACGCTTTTTTGAAGGATAAGGTAGAAGCATCGGGGTATCCGCGGGTTGATACCGGAGATGAAAAAACGGCTTATATTCAGCGTTACCTTGCTCATGAAGGTATACAGCTTGACCGTTCCCAAATTGTTAAGAATCCTGGCAAGCGCTTTAGTGCAAAGTTGTGTCTAAACAGTCTTTGGGGAAAATTTGCATAGAATACTGGCAAAGGGAACGTTTATTTGGCAAAAAGTTATAGTGAAATCTGGGATTATGCCAACGCTCCCGATAGAGTTTATAGAGATCGTGAATGTAGGTAATACTTATATAATAAAGTACAACATCACCGAATTGGCCACAGATACCTCACGGGTTACAAACATACCTGTAGCCAGCTTCACAACGGCCTACGCCCGCATCAAGCTTTGGGGACTACTGCTCTCCCTTGGGCGGAGGGTGCTGTACGCTGACACAGATAGCGTAATATTCAAGAGGGAGGGAGGGTGAGTACATGCCTCCTATTGGGGAATTCCTCGGAGAGTTAACTGACGAGATCAAGGATGAGTATAGTGATGGTGCATACGCTGACTCATTTGTATCAACAGGGCCAAAAACTTATGGGGTACGGGTGAGGGTGGGGAGGTTATAAAAACTATCGTGAATGCTAAGGGTATCACGCTTAACTAAGCAAACCGACGAGTTGTCAACTTTGACTCGTTGAAGGATCTAGTGTGTTTGAAGATGAGGGCAATCATCCACCCCAACTGACTGTGGGGACCCACAATTTTCGGGCGTAGAAACTGGGGTGTGTGAAGGAACTTAGGGGTACGAAGGTATGCCGTAACACATGTAGGAAACGTTACCAGGTGCCTGGTACCTATGATACCGTACCCTTTGGATACCTTAATCCTTGACTGTTTTTATATATATATATATATATATATATATATATGTGTGTGTGTGTGTGTGTATTGTTAACGATATGTTTATTTATTAGGTATATTTGATTCAATTAGGGTTTCATTTTCTCTTTTGTGTGCGTGCGTATGTACAATCCTAAGCTCCGCCCGCTGTGAGCTCGGTCATGTGACTCCTGCTACTACCTGGGCATATCTCTACCCTGGCCTGCTCAGTTGACCTCTGCAAGCCCTGGAGCTCAGACGTGTATTTTCTCACGTAGACAAAAAATAGTGATGACTACTTTTGATATTGCGTGTTTGACGTTTATGAAGTGGTATTCGGTAAAGTCGGAAGATGTGGTGAATACTGAAAGACGACCTACCCCCCACTCCTTTGAGACTTTTAAGGCTACAGTGAATCGCGCGAAGGAACAAGATGTTCAAATACTCTATGGATATTCTGGCAAGAGTATTGCCGGATTTCGCGGCACAAACGATGTAATGGACTACGTTGTAGGGCTAAACTGTATAAAATCGTACATATACCGTGAGGTGAAAGAAACAATGCGTGCAGAAGAGAAGCAACGGATATGGGTAATGAGTCTTGTTGATGAGTGGAGTGACAGGCGGTATTATGTCATGCTGCATCATACCGAGTACGCATACCCTGCGGCTGAGAATGTAAACCTTGTCATCGTGGGCAAGCTAAAGTACTTTTACTACTACATTCATATATATCATGACTAGGTTCGCAGTGAAGTTGTGGCTAAAGGCTTGTGTGAGTTTTTAATAGAGTTTAGAGACGAGTATCGATTGTTAAACAAAAAGGATAAATACGGTCACGTGTTTCTCTCAAATAGTGCACCGGATTGTTAATGTGCGGAGGACGTGTAGTGCACATAAAACATTAAAACTGAAAATACCCCATGTGTCGGAAAATTGCCCGGTATAATGGGCTAGAACAAATCCATACACGATTCAACAGCTTATGGTGTGACTCGCTCCCCCGCGTCGATCCGGCCCGCCCACACGTGGCTCAAAGTCATCTCAGAGCTTGAACCGACTGGACGTGCACTCCTCGAATAGGATGGAACTTCCTTTGAGAAGTATTCTCAATGCCACGTACGATGTGTCCGTGACGAAGTCCTTGCGCGTGTTCAGGCGTGAAACCGGTGCCATTAACTATGTACTTGAAACGACTTGTAGACAAGCAAACTTTGGTAAACGTAATGTTATTTGAGGGGTCGCGCGTCTTAAGGTACCTTAGCGCTACCACAGGCGAAAACGTGTTTTTGATGGATATCATTATTTTCACCCTTCCTCTATCGCGTGGTTTGGGTTATAATGACCTTACGACACTTGAAGTATGGTTGAAAACCTTATGAAGCGAACTACTTTTTTCACCTCTATCGCCAGCTGGGCTCTGCCGCCCAGATGTGATGCGCGTCTTAAGGCCCCAATATCCCGTTCAACTGGTGGGAGGTGATGGGGGTGAGGGTGGGACGCTCGGTCTCTGGGTGGCGGGAACAGCAGGAGGAGCGCTAGCCAATGAAAACATGGCAGCCACGCCGCTCTGCTTTCTGATTGGCCACCCGCTCCACGCGCCGAGAGGGACAAGACACAAACATCCCGCCAGTACCTTAAGACTGGCGTTGCTGTTAGCAGGCGTCCTGTGTTCGTACATCACAGAAAGTACATCACAGAACGTAAGGCAGCTGGCTTCTCACAGGCCTGCCAGCTGGTGGTCGATGTGAGCTTCCGGGAGGGCTACTTTATCAAGACCACCTACGACTTCCATGATGATCCGGCCCACATCAAGGAGGTGCGCCTCATGAAGGGGAAGGGGTCATACTCACGTGATAAGTTCGACCTCTCCAAGGTGGTACTGGATGAAAAGTACCCTCATGAGCGCCTCTTGGCACCTGAAAAGTGTGCCGACCTTCGTAGCCTCATCAGCCTTGTCAATCCTGAGGCCAAGCAGTGGCTCCAGTCTCCTCGACCGCCAGCAGAAGCTTAGACAGGCAGGGACGGCAGATGAGATGAATGAGGTAGAGGCAGAAGACGACCCTGATGACAACACATTGTATTATGTGCCGCCTCGCCCCCGTACAGCTCCATAGTGCCATGCCACACCGCCATAAATGCCACGCCCCCTACGTTGACGACTCATGGACCGATTATGGATTGCACTATGGATGACGATTGAATAACCTGCTACTACACTACTGCTACTACTACTGAGATCACTACTCCGGTGGTTGGTGAGTATTCTGAGTCTGTTTTCTATCATTCTTTTCTCTTTTTTCCTTTTTTCTCTTTTGAAAGACACAGACAGACAGGCATAGGGAGAGAGACAAACAGACAATAGGGTGACAGACAATAATAAGAGAAGGTATGGAATGACAGAGTAGTGAGTAGTGCTATTTCTTCTTTTTTTATTAATTTCTTTCATTTTTGTACTAATAATAGGCAATAAGGCATTGACTTTTTACTCAATAATGTTACTTTACCTGCCATACATGTGATTTACATTAATATGGAATCATTCTGTGCCAGAAATCGCACCCAAAGTTCGGCATAATAAGAAAAAAAAATTTAAAAATATATATATAAAATATAAAATATGAAAATCTATTCCAAAAACTCAACATCTTCATCAGTATACTTAGAACTCTAATTTAGCCAAAAATGAACGTTCTAGCTCAATTAATAACAGAGATACTATTGGCAGAATATTGCTGAACTTTGGAGGCGATTTCTGGCGAATTTTAATTTTGGCGTTTAGGTACCTTAAGACGCGGGACCCCTCATTTATTTTAGTGTTGAGGAGATGAATAGAGTCTTTGTGATAGTTGAGAAGTGGGGTGAGGACTGTTATAAAATACCTGCAGGTGTAGGTACAAGAAGAAAACAGATTAGTGATACCCCCTCATATGCCATTGTTTGTACGTTGTGTATAAATAACGATCAGCCATGCATTGATATACGACTGGTGTGTGGAAGAATGCATCTGATAATAACGTTCTTGTCCCTCGCGAAACCGTTTCATCCTCGACAGAATGTTTGAAATCGTCGGATTCCGCAAGCTGAAGCCTATATTAGACTCTCGTGTTACGGATATGATTTATTTTGACACGGTTCTTGAATACGCATGCACCGCTCTGCTCGACGGGTTTATCGAATGTAGGAGTGAACAAGGCGAGAATGGTCTGGAGCTGGATGCTTATTTAAAAGGTTTAGACTCTTCGAAATATCATGAACTTTGGTACAAAGGACTTGAGCGGTACAGGGCAGAGCTCGCCTACACCGTTCACCCTGAAGAATTGTACCTCTATGTAATGAGCAGCTGTCGTTACGACTTAGAAGATTATTTCAATTGTCGCTATGCGTTGTGAAGAAGAGTTCACGATTGAAAAGCTCGGATCGGTAAGAAAAACCCCTCGATTGGAAAGGAGTGTTTAGAAACTTGTATTTAATAATGGTGTGGTGCCTAACGATACCCTCTTTGTGCGTGCTTTTGAATGTATTCTAGCCGTGTTTAAAGATAACTTGCCAACCGAATGTAAAGTGGGCACAAAAATAGTATTGAACGATATGAAGGCCATTTATGTCGAGTAAAGGCGCCTACACCTTGAGCGGTGAAATAATATTAAATCGTATTTACTGCGTAGTGCAAAACAATAATGATGTGACTGTAGACTCGATTACGTGCGAGTTTAGTGTTTTAGTTAAGCGCAGTAGAACATAACGTATTTTGATGTATATCTATTCTCAATATATTTATTTATTTAATATATTTGTGTGTATATATAATATTTTTTTTTCTGTACTAATATATTGATGACTATACGCCATCGTTTTGTATTATATTATTTTTTTTTTTTTTTTTTATTATATATGCGAGGGTAATTCAATAAGTATCCGCACTTTTTATTTTCACAATTTTATTTTCACATCTGATAGATTATAAAGACATCACTTCTCAACATAGTCTCCCTGTTTCTCAATACACTTAGTCCAGTGATCTACAAGCTTCCTAATGCCATCACAAAAGAATGTTTTTGGTTGTGTGCGTAGCCAGTCATGCACCGCCTCCTTCAGGTCATCATCGCCTTGGAATAGCTGACCTCTCAAAGCGTCTTTTAGTGGTCCAAACAGGTAAAAATCCGAAGGTGCCAGGTCTGGACTGTAGGCTGAATGGTCGAGAACTTCAAATTTAAGTTCTTGAAAGCATTTTCTAGTCTGTGCAGCGGTATGAGGACGCGCATTGTCGTGTAACAGAATAACACCTTCCGACAATCTCCCGTTGCAAGGAAGTTCAAAGCGCAGTCGTCAGCAGGTAAAGTTATGCTAACACTGTTTGGGGATACACGAGGCCCTATCCTTGAACATTATCTAGAGCGTGGAACTACAGTAACAAGTGCATCGTATTCTAACATGCTTCGGAATGAGTTAAAGCAAGCAATTCGCACAAAACGGACAAAACCAAGGTTTTTTTTGCATTACCAGTAGGAATAGAATATGAAATGTACGCCTCCATACCCGAGAGAATCACCTCCGTGATGCGCTCAGCACACTCGGAAGGGCCCCGGCCACGGAAGCAGTAATCATTCCATGGGAAATCACAGAAGTACTGTCTAAGGGTCTCCCAATCAGCAGCGCCGAAGTGCAAGAGGCAGCTTCTCTTGGGAGGATCCAAAGGCCGAATTGGAGAGATAGGACAGGAAACAGGTATGAGATTGTGGTTGGAGGAGCTCAACGGAGAAAATGGTTTCACAGAGTAAGAAGAAGGATGTAAGGTAAGAAATAAATCCAGAATGTGGGCCTATCTCCAAGGCGATTGGGGATACGAGTATGGTGCTGTACAATCTGCTCCAGGTCATTTTGGATAAAAAAGTTACAAGCTAGTTCACCGGGTATGTCAGTGAAATGGAAGGAAAGCCAAAGGTGGTGGCGAACATTGAAATCTCCTAAAATGGAGATTTCAGCAAAGGGAGAGCGGTAAAGAGTGTATTTCAATTTGGAAGTGAGGTAGTCAAAGAATGTGGATAGTGAGTAGAATTCGGGAAAGGTAAACAGCGCAGATGTATTTAGTTTGAGATTGGCATTGTCAATCCATAAATGTACTCCAGCTTCGTCCATCCACCCCTTCTCATGGACATGGGCAAAAACACCTGGAGGGAACTTTATATTTGGCATTGTTTTTCTTTTAAAAATAACCATTGGTTTTAACTTAGTTCCGTCTGCGAGGCAGCTTAATACAACAGTGAACTTCGTCTTCTCGTGACCTGTACTTTTTATCAGAATATTTTTTTTGCCGTTGGAGTCAACAGTTTTATTGCTAAGCATATCGAAAAAACAAGGTGTTTCATCCATATTACCAATCTGACATTGTGGGTAGTCGTGTTCCTTCTTCAATCCAATAACGTATGTATGGAAATTTATAATTTTGTCTTCGAGGTCTGCAGGAGTTTTTGTGCAATTTTAGTTTTCTGCCGCAACACCAAATCCTTCCTCTTCATGAAGCGACCACACCAGTTCGCAGTTGCTTTAAAATCTTTTCTTTGATCCGGGTGTGTTCTTACCCACTTAAGTGCTTGAGTACTTATGCTAGTTCGGGTAACTGTATAGCCATTTTGACGGTTTTCGTTGATCCAACCTTCTAAGTAAATTTCCAGTTCAGGCCAGGGACAGATGCCGGTTCTTAAAGCACATTATTTCTTAGGCGTCTTCTTCAGGGAGGCTTCATTTTTCTTCCAATCACGCACCAACTTTTCATTAACTCCATACTTCCTCGCTGCAGCACAGTTGTTTGAAGAGTTTGCAAACGCAACAACTTTCAGCTTGAAACTAGCGCCATATTTCATCCTTTATGCTGGGGGTTCCATAGGGGTAAACTAGACAAGGGTAAACTAGACAAGAAGACACGCTGGGCTCTGGCTCTACCTAGATTGTTGTCAGGTTGGTGTATGGGTAATGAGTGGATGCCGGCAAGAGCATTAGGCCTAGGTGGCTTAGTAAATTACCTTGTTGGTTTGTTCAGTATACGCTTTCGCTGTAGGCTGTATCCACATTCCAATTCTAGCCTAGCTTTTGTTTGGGGGTCGACTTATACGGCGAGTATACCAGAGTAACCAGAATTTTGAGCTGAAAATTTTGAGGTCGACTTATACGCCAGGTCGACTTGTACGCCGCAATTTACGGTATATAATCTTATTGTCTTCTTATTAATTAGCGTATATGTATATTAGGTTAATTAGTAAGAAGACGAAGACAATAAGATTTATAAGTGACGGTATTAATGACCTTTTATCGAGCGCTTCTGTGCTCGTTATCACCGGTCTGCCCCACAAGCCAACCTAGCTGGTTCCAAGCAGGTCACACACACACACACACACACATAACTAATGTTTAAGAAAATAAATAAATCTTTCCTTCATAGACCCATACATACATATAATTTATAAACGAGTGAAGGGTAAATGAAAACACAGTTGCATGCAATATTTATTAACATGTCAAGAAAATATTATCTTATTAATATAGTAAACTCACAAATAATGGGGGAAATAGTTACATTCTCATTGTTTTGTGTAATATATCCAATTCTCTTTAGAAATAATACCCCGTTTAATGCATGAGGTAATCTATACTCGATATACAGAGCCTTAAGCTCATTTAGGATTATTTTTGTTCCTACTTTACAATTGGGTGTGACATATTCTTAATTCTTAATCTTTGAACATATAGATTCAAATACCTGATCGAGTACACGGTCGATTATTACAGTATTATCATGAAAAGTTAATGTACATACAACACATTCTAATTGAGCATTTATTCTCTTTTCACCAGTTTTTTCAATTGAATACCGCTCAGAGCTCATAGCAAAGTGTCAGAAAATCTAAATCGTAGCAACAGTCACAGCGTGTATATAAAGAAAGAATTCCTGCGGATAAACGGTGATGGCGAGAGATGGTTTGTAACGCTCTAGACCAGCGTCCCAAAGCGAGTGGTACTTTTCGGGGAAAGTGTCTTCTAAATATTCTCTAAGCTCCAATCCATTCTCACCTTGTTCATCTCTACACTTCATAAAATCGTCAATTAAAAATGTATAGGCATACTCTAGAACGTTGTTTAAATTATGAATATCATCGACTGAAACATTTAATAAAGGTTGAGGAAGGAGGCTAATTCAAACAGTCTATCGAGGGCGAATCAGGAACAAGTAGACACTACTCCGTTATTACCATTTTTTTTAAAGTTTTTAGATTAGATTTCTACATCATTCTTGTTTCAACGCACAGTTGACACGTATTGCGACTCACAGTTAATGTACAAATAATACAATATGAGGGAGTCACTAATCGTTATTCTTATTGCACTCGCGGTAGCTGGTACTTTATAATTCTCAGCCGACCACTTCTGAACCAACAAAGAATCTCGTCAGCATTTAAATAAATAACATTACGTTTGAGGGGTCTGTACGTTTATAATTTGTCTCGAGCACATAATTATTAATTGCACCAATGCTGCGTTTAAACACACTGACTGAATTAGAAAAAGTCATGGCGTATTGAGCATTAAAGATATTGCTTAACGGTAGTTCCATCTTTCTTTGTTACTGTAGGTGCAGGTGTTTCTTGGTGATGCAACAAGGAGGCTTCTGAACTGCACGTCACGCTGCTCCAAGCATAGACGTTGGTGTGAGGTGGGCTGCTTGCCTCAGTTCGTGACGCTGACCTGGTGGTGAGTCATAGTCTTAGGATCGAAGTGCCCCCTGTTGTTGGCTCAGCGACTCGGCTGCGCTGGACGAAACATGCAAGGATATGTACTGACATGAAAATGCAGTTTCGGGTGGGGAAAAGTATATACACAAAATTACAGGTTAAATGTTTCGACAGTAAATCAATTAACATTGAGGGGCTCTGTTCGAAAAATAGGCGTGTCCATACCGTTCCACTCTGGGATACAAAAGATACTCGTCACTTAGTTCTATTAAAAAGGTACACAAGCTTTTACCTATGACCTCACTAGACACCTCATCGTGGTAAACGTTGATGTAGTGGTAAAAATATTTTAAATTGTCCATGATCATTAGTTTGGCGTTTTTCGTTACGGGAGTGTAATCGGTGATGTGTAACATGACGTAATAAATTTTGTCGTACCATTCGTTAACAAGTTGAGTAATCCAGTCTTTGTTTTTCTTCACTGAGCGTCGGGTTCTTCACTTCAGTGTGGTTATATTCTTTGAAGTAGCTTAAATTCTATACATACTCCAAGACATCTTTAGCATTATGAATCCCTGTGATACTCTCGTTAGAATAACCATAAAGAACTTTGAGTATTCCGATTTGTCAACCTTAGGAGAATTAATGCCGATTTAAAAACATCAAAAGACGCGTGAGAGGACGGACGTCGGGTATTTACTACATCTTCAGATTTCATAGAGTAGCACTTTACAAAACTGTTGCACACAATACAGGGTGTACATAAAGTCAGGACCTATTTTTGTGAAATAATTATTTTTTGTATTTTTCTTTTCAGAAGCCCTTAGAATGAATACAGAAGAGCGTGTGGCAATAGTAATTCGGCGAATCGAGGGAAAGAAATACAATGACATCAGAGAGAAGTTTAGAAGGAGATTTCATAAGCCGGGGCCAATAGACAAGACAATACGAAAATTGGTGAACAAATTTAAACGAACGGGATCTGTAAATGATGAAGCAAGATCAGGACGACCGTGTATGTCAGATCTTACCGTGAATGCAGTACGCGGAATTATCACTGAGGAGCCACGTACGTCCGTTCGTGCTGCATCACACAGACTCGGCCTCCCGACGTCATCTGTGCACAAAATTCTGAAAGTTAATTTGCAGACGAAAAGCTATCATTTGCAGGTTTTACATGATTTACATGAGGAAGATTTCCCTCGACGAAGTGCTGTGTGTGCTGATCTCGTAGAACAAATCTGGAGTGATAATTTAATGGACAACATTCTCTTTAGTGATGAAGCCACTTTCCATACGTGTGGAAAAGTAAATCGCCATAACTGTCGAATTTGGGCAGATGAAAGACCGAATGATTTCGTCCAAAATTGGGAAAGAGACTCACCTAAAGTTAATGTCTGGATGGGTTTAACAAAATCTAAGGTTTATGGTCCTTTTTTCTTTGCTGAAGCTACAGTTATGGGGCTTATTTATCTGGACATGTTACAGCAATTCCTTGAACCTCAGCTGATTGGGGATAGGATTGTTAGTACCGTCGTCTATCAACATGATGGTGCTCCTTGTCACTATGCCAAAATTGTTCAGGATTATCTAAATGGGCGTTTTCCAAATCGCTGGATCGGACGCGGAAGCAACAGACCTTGGCCAGCGATATCACCAGATTTAACCCCTTTAGATTTCTTTGCATGGGGCTTTATCAAGTCGCACGTCTATCAGACGAAGATTACGAGTCTTGAAAACTTACGTACACGTATACGAACTGCTGCAGATAACATAACCCCGCAAATGCTCCAGAATGTGTTTAGAAATGCTGCGGAACGATTTGAGCTGTGCAGGGATACTGATGGGCGTCACGTCGAATCCTACTCTTAATTATTTAATAAATGTTACCACGTTATCATTTTATGATAAAATTCCATATAATTTCCAAGTGCTTCACAAAAATAGATCCTGACTTTATGTACACCCTGTATAATAGGTAGCCATCGTTGTTAAAAAATGATTTGAGAGAAGTGTATAAGCACACACACACACACACACACACACACACACACGTTCATTCATTCAAAGGCTAAAAGAAAATGATACGCATGGCCTAAACACGTAAAGTAACTTAGTTAAAGTACACGAGCTAAATAATTTGTAAACTAAATACTTACAAGTAAATAAACATTCACAATAATAATATAAAGTAAATAAACGAGTCCAAACTTTAAAATAAATTATAAGGTAAATAAACAGGAAAAATCTTTAAAAAGAATAATAATAAATTAAATCAAAATACGGTATGTACACCGACTAATTATTCCTCACGGAAACCAAAGGGGAGAGTATCGTAGGTCCCAGGCAATTGGTAACGTTTCATGTAGGTATTGCAACACCCTAGTCCCTCTAAGCTCCTTCACTCCTAGTTTCTGCGCTCGGAAGCTGCGAGTCCCCAAAACCAGGTGAGGAAACGGTTTAAAGTGATTCCTTTCGCCTATACGATGTGCTTGAAATCATCTCCGATCCTCACACGTACCCGTAAATTTTTGGACCACTCGAAAGAAAAGAGTCCGCGTACAGCAGGACTCGTCGACCCAGAAAATGCATTAACCACCAAAGCTTGGTGCGCCCGTAAGCCGTTGTAGAACTAGCCACAGGAATGTTTGTGACGCGGGATATGTCTGTAGCCAACTCGGTCCAACATTACGTATTATGTTCATATTACCGGATTGCACAACTTCAAGAACCACTTTATCGTCAACATTGACATAATCCCATACTTCGTCAAAACTTTGCGCTAAATACACGCTACCCATGTCAGCATTCTATGCAAACTTGCCCCAAAGACTGTTCAGACAAAGCTTTGCACTAAAGCAGTGCTTCTCAACCGGGTGAATGGTTTACCCAAGGTGAACGAGATCAGAATCAAGGTGAATGAAAATTGTGAAAGAAGAATGTATACAGTGGTGGCCATATGTCACGCATCACCCCATCAATTAAAAAAAAAATTGTTTTAACGTAAAAGTAAAATACCAAAATCACTGTAAATGGTAGAAAAGATGTATTTAGAAACTACTTAAGCACACGAAACATACTAATGAATTGCGTTCAGTATTTCGTACATTTACCCTTTTTTTCAGCACTTCGGCGATACGTTGGAAAAACGTTGTGTGACGCATCTCCATAAACAGCGGCAACTTCTCCTGCAGGATATTTAGGTTTTTCCAACAAGACGGAACGCCATGTTACCGCATCAAAGCCATGTCTGATTGGCTCCCAAATTCGAGTTTTCAGCTGATCGGGCCTTGGCCGGGAAACTCGCCCGATTTAAACCCGATAGACAACTGCTGGAGAACCGTCAAAGAAAAAGTTACCTGTCACAATCCTACATCATTGAATGACTTGCTTGACGCCATAAAGAAGGTGTGGCGCAGGAAATTACGCCGGAGTATACTGGTAAATTCCATGCCACGACGTATCGCCGAAGTGCTGAAAAAGAAAGGGTAAATGTACGAAATACCGACCGCACTTCATTAGTATGTTTTGTATGCTTGAGAAGTTTCTAAATTCATCTTTTCTACCATTTACAGTAGATTTGGTATTTTACCTTTACGTTAAAACAAATTTTTTAAAATTGATGGAGGTGATGCGAGACTTATGGCCACCACTGACTTTATTTTGCTGAAGCAATTGTTGAATAGCAATCGTTGAAGCAATTGTTAAAAGCATTGAATATTTTTTTCCTTCACAGTAAATAAGTTTCATCTTGTAGTCTGTATTGTGATAACTAAAAATAAACCATAATAATGAGTACTGAAAATTTAAAAAAATACTTTTTCCACTGTATTTCAAGTGAGATGAGTGAGTTTTTGAAAAAAAATGTTTTGGGCGAATGATGTCGGAAAAGGTTGAGAAGCACTGCACTAGAGCAGTGGTTCTCAACCTTTTTTTAACCATCGCCCCCTTGAAAAAATTTTTGCCCACTCTATTTTCAAATCGCCCCCTACACACACAAAAAAAAGTGAAATAAAAAACTTTCAAACTTACTATTTTATTTAATGAGATCCTTGAGATTGGTGTTTTTCTACTAAATATGCAATGTTCGGTTCAATGTCGCTGAGCTTAATTCTTATGTCACCTCTTCTGCATACATCCAATCTGTTTCTTTCCTTTGTTAGTAATTTATTCACTGAACTAAACCCAGTTTCAACCATATATGATGTTGGAAAACAGACAATTATTTTGGCCATTTCGGTCCATAACCTTGGATATAGTGTTTTACAGTCTTTTAATGACCAGAATTCAGTCTTTCCTACTTTATCATACATGTATTTTGAGTTATCATTGCATCGTAATTCAATTAATTCTTCTTGAATTTCTTCTTCAGCTGAACTAACATCACAATTAAATGGGTCTCACATCCATGGTTTTACTTCAAAGGAAAATAAATCAGAGAATCTTTTGTTCATGTCACTTTTTAACGAACATGTGTCCAGAATACGTTTCAAGATCCATTTTGGTAAGTGAAGAACAAATTTCTGCCAGCTCAGGCATGCTGTGAAACATTTTTTTAAGTAAATTATCTTGAAAAATTTCCAATTTTTCAATAAATGCTTTCAATACTGTTTTACAATCAATCAATGTAATAAATTTTCCTTGAAGTTGAAGTGATACCTCATTAAGCTTTGCCTAAATAAATTTTCGCCCCCCTTCAGTCAAATTTTCGCCCACTTTCGCCCCCAAGAATTTCATTTTCGCCCCCGTTGAGAAACCCTGCACTAGAGCATTTGCCAGGGTTTCGCGTAATATGCTCCCGCTCAAACTGTATACTCTCACGATCATGGTAACGTTGAATAAGAGGTGTCGCAAAATGAATTAGGAATTTTTCCCCCAGGATATAGGTACAAAACTTCGAAATACCTAAATATTTGTTCTGGCAGCAGTAAAGGTATTAGGATTACGTCAAAAACAATATTTTTGAATATAAACTAGAAAAGATTTGTGCTGAGGAAAATGTACCCTTCGTAAAGCTGTGGTCAGAATTTAGGTGATCCTAGCCTTTTCACTGAAATAGGGAATGCTAGGCTAGGTAGGTTAATCGATGAGAACGTTCGAAAGCTGTATAGGTCGAAGCCTTCTTTAAACGTTGTGGGTCCTGGAAACGCCGGCCCGACGTGAAAAATAGTTTAAAACGCCGATCCGTGGTAAACAATAATTTAAACGTCTTTTATTGTAACGCGCGTAGTATTAGAAATAAATTAAACGAATTTAAGGCGATAATTTATTCCGGGAACTACGAAATAGTTGCTATAACCGAAACTTGGTTAAATACCGTGACTCGGGACTTGTTGGGGGAACTTGATATAGCGGGTTTTAAACTTTTTACTAATGATAGGTTACAGAGGATTGGTGGCGGCGTTTTGCTGTACATTCGTAATTCCCTTAGGGCTATCGAGGTTAAGATACAGTAGATTCTCCGGCAGCAATTAATGCGATATGCGTTGAAGTTAGGGCATTTAGTATTAGCTTCAATTTTGTTGTTGTTTATAGAACTCCCGTTCAACCCCTCGATACCGATACTAGATTTTACACACTTCTTGGTAACTTTATTGATAATCGGGATAGTATAATTGTCGGAGACTAACTGTCCTAACGTTAATTACGATACTTTTACTGGTAATAATGAGGGCTTGAGATTGATTGAGTTCATGGAAGATAATTTTTTATGACAGATGGTTACCGAACCAACGCGCGGTGACAATATTTTAGACGTGGCGATGACGAACGGCGAAAATATAGTCGAAGGTTTAGAAGTAGGTGAGAGTTTGTGATGTAGCGATCACCAAATTACTAGGTTTAAGCTATTGATAGAAAACAGTAAGGATAGTAACGTAATAGAAGTACCTGATTTTCGTAGGGCCAATTTTGATAGTTTTACGGATAGGATGAGAGTAGTGGACTGGGATAACTTATTCATGGGTAATGACGCAAATTTTCGTTGGGAGACGTTTAAAGAAAGTTTTTTGAATATCGAAAGGGAGTTTATTCCTCGTAGGCCCATCGCGCTCGAAATCATGGTAGGCCCAAGTGGTGGACTAGGGAAATAAGCGAGTTCATAAACGAGCGTAACAGAGCGTATAAACTTAATAAGCGCAATGGCACGGTAGCTAACTTTAATAGATATATCGAGCTTAGACGTCAGATTAAATGAAATGAAAATGAACATGTTTATTGGCAGACTATAGTCCATATGACAAATATTATTAATACAATGACAGTTCATATACTAAGGATAGAAATATATACAATTGATTAGAAATAATACTGCACTGTCGAAGTTAAGTGGAGCTACAGACCTACAGACAGACGTTTTCGTACCAAGAAGTCCATAGCTTAGAGCAGAGGTTCTGAAACTGGGGGTAATTACCCCCAAGGGGGTAATTTGGGTATTTCCGGGGGTAATGGAGCAATTCTTAATATGGTAAAAATTCAACATTAATGTCCGAGTCACGAAAGAGACGATTAACTATTTGAGGACCATGGTCAAGTATACTCGATTTCAAAAAATTGTTTATTCAGGACCGTGATCGAGTATACTAAACAATTTGCAAAAAAAATTCCTTTCAAAGAGTTTCAAAGTTTCAAAGTAATTTCAGTTATTTTCAGTAATTAATTTTTCCACTTTCTTTACAACTTCGGCATTGCAAGTTTGTGTCGGGTAATGAGATTAGTTGAGATCAGGAAAAGGGGTAACAGGGTCAAAAAGTTTAAGAACCACTGGCTTAGAGGATAAATGGCAGGACTCATGGATAGCTTGGATGATCGGGTTGGTTGATTTTTTAATTCTTTGCATTAGACTGTGTTGAGCACGTCTTGTTACCTCCGGGAAGCTCGGGACATTGCGGGTAGCAAACTTTGCGAAGCTGAGCATCTCGGCGGTAATTTATGTAAGAGTCTAAAAGACCTGTTGTACAGCAAATTTAGGGTTCTGCCAGAACCTTTTTTATAATTCACCCAGAGTTGCTGACCGTATATATTACTGCAGAAAGTACGAAAGAGAGTGTCTTTAGCTTCACTTGTACAGAAACGAAAGTTCCTTATGGTCATATTCGCTTTAGCACACAGGCTTCGAGATTGTTTTCTTATATCCGAGTCATCACTCAAGGAGCTGGTAATAGTTTGACCCAAATACTTAAACTCTTGTACTTCCTCAATTACTTCACCATTCATTTTAAACCTTATATCAGCTGGCTGATTACAGCTTTTAGGATGAAATTGCATAACCTTAGTTTTTGTAACATTAAAAAGAATATCATGTTTCTGCGAATACACTTCGCAGACATTTAGTAGCCGATCCAGACCTTTAACAGAGGGACTTATTAACACCATATCATCGGCATAAACTAAGTTATTTATCCTTGTGTTATCTATACAACATCCTACTGTTGCCTCATTAAGTGAAGCAATTAATCCGTCAATATACACATTAAACAGCATAGGGGAGAGCAAGGAGCCTTGTCTCACCCCGCAAGAGGAGCCAAAACACTCGGATAGTACATTGCCCCACCTAACAGTGAAAGATTGGTGGGAATACCAAAATTTCAATAAATTTAATATGTACATGGGAACCTTCCTGTCTTCTAGTTTTGCAAATAAAATATTGTGGTTCACCCTATCATATGCCTTACTTATATCAAGGAAACAGCTATAAATGGTTGAATTACTGTCAATGTATTTAGATATTGTTTCTTTAAGTACATAGATACACAGGTCAGTTGAGTGGGACCTTTTAAAGCCAAACTGATTAGGAGATGTCCATAGGAAATCATTTAATCGGAGTAACAAGAGTTTTTCTAGTAGTTTCGAGAAGCAGGAAGCGACAGCAATAGGCCTGTAATTATTGCTGGACAGAATGTCTCCGTACTTATTTTTGACCAGGGGCAAGATATATACCCTCATGAACTCTGCAGGGATATAGCTATGAGCAAGCATGGCTGATAGGAGCAATGATATATGCAGACATACTACGTCATTTGCATATTTTAAGTGCTCATTCGATAAGTCATCTACCCCTGACGCAGAACCAGTCTTTAACTCTTTAATTAACCTCTTTACTTCAGAAAATGATATCAAAATATTTTCCCTTGTCCCTCCCACAATCGTTTCGCTGCAATCTATCTTAAGATTATCCCTACTCACACTATTAAGAATGTTAGATAGTGGTTTTTCCACAGCTTTGCAATTTCATCCTCCCCCGACACCCCATCGATTGTCGGAGGGAGGACATTTTTGACACCCGTTTGATTCTTAACAAATTTCCAAAATTTGTTATTATCGTTATTTATGCGAGCTTCACAGGCTTTTGATGCTCGAATAGACTCTTCTTCCTGTTTACATCGCCTTATGGCCGCCTTATACTGACCCCGACTTCTACACATATTTATGTATACTGGTCCTAATCTGGGTCTACCATGAAAGCACCACAAATCGTAGGCGTCTTTCGATTCCCTCTTCAGGGGGGCAATAAAATCATTCCATCCAGGAATAACCTTAGTATGATAGTTGTAAGATTTAATCAAGGGGCTTCCTGCTTCTCTTAACAGGGATATTATCTTACTATAATACCTATCTATGAGTTTACAGTGAGAATCATTTGAGCAAGGATTATTACAGCAAGGTGCAAAATTTCTAAATTATTAAAGAGGTGACATGTTCTGTCTTTGTATTCTATTCTCTGCTGCATATTAACATTGGACCAATCGACGCGATTATTCTTACCTATTGAGTTCTTGTTAAGTCGTGTTGCGCATAAATTGGTAACGTTAATTAATATTTCTAATGGTCTATGATCAGAAAGAAGGAAATCATGCAAAATATGAACTCTAACAATTCGATCCTTTAGATTATTACTAGTGAGACAATGATCAATCCACCTGGTGGTACCACTCATATCGCTAACGTATGTAAAATTACCACTGGCTACCCCTAATACATCTACATCACTTATACTTAAATTGGCCGACTCGCACATGTTACCCAATTCTCCAAAGAATTCCGAGTTCACATGTGCGTTAAAGTCCCCCATTATTATACAGTGAGAATATTTGGGGTTATCTGATAATGACTTAATTTTGTACAGCAAATCAATGTATTCATCTAGATTACTGCCGTTGTTGTATGGTAAATAGCAGTTTACAATTAATATGCAATCATTGTTCACTTGTAATTCAATGCCTAACAACCTTACGTTATCGCTTGTTAAAAATCTTATATGTTTTGACAAATTTTTCCTTAATAAGAAAGCAACACCACCAAAAGGCCTACCGTACATTAATTCATCTGACAAGTCTACTGCTGATGACGCATGGTACATAAAGTCATCATGGATGGTAGAGAGGAATTTTAGCTCTTGCTTAGGTAGCCAGTGCTCCTGCAGGAGTATCAAATCTGCACTGTCGCAGATTTTATGAACATCTACAGTTGAATTCCTCACTGACCTTACATTATATGAGACTATTTTCAACAAGTTATCCGCCATGACTGATAGAAAATTTATTATTAGTAAGATTATTATTATTATACACAGTACAACTTTCAGGCATTACCGTTAGGGCGCCTATTATTATTATTATTATTATTATTTTGCCTGTTATCAAATCTCCTGGAAAAGTGAATAAACTCCTTAACAATAATACCGTCTGGCCATTGACTCATATTATACGGGTTGAAATGCGCATTTACACCTTTAATTATTACTTTAAAAGAGTTATAATACGGAGATTTCGTGTTTAGTTTATTAACTATCACTATACTGTGTTCACCAATGATTTCTTCTATCATGTGTCGAATATCGCTTGCCTCGTTCGAGAGCTGAATTCGCGACACAAATAGGGTGAGATTCTCCATCGGTGGCCTCGCCGCGGAGACCGGTTGAGGAGACCTTTGGGACTGGCGCCTATTAACAGTTACCCACCCGTCCTGCTCCCTCGATCTCCCTGAGGCAGGGTTCGCCTGCCTGGGGGATGGGTGGCACAACCTTTGGGGGATAGGAGGCCCCTCCCTTACTCTGTGGCTTGGTGAGGGTCTGTTAGCGGTGTTTATACCCTGACGGCCGCGCGTGCCTCTCCTTCTTCGGTGGGAGGGGGGGAACTGCGTACCGAGCGAGGCGTAATCGAACACCTCTCCTCTGCAGTGGGAGGCAGGGAGAGGGCAATGATGCCTCGACTCTCGGCATTGACCGTCCCTGTTCCTCATTGTGAGATCGGGAGCAGGAGTCCTTTCCTGAACGGGAGGGGGTTGACCGCTACCCCTGCATGCTGCGTTTCCACCCCATCTTCAGGGGGGGAGTTGGAGGCGGGGATTTCGTTTCCCTCGCTGCCCGACGCTTCTTGGAGATCTGGCTTGCTGAACTACTTCCGAGTAACTAGGCTTTGGGAGGAGCGTCTTTTCAACGCATCTAACTCTGACCGGAACTGTTCTATCGAAATCGCGTTTTTCTGATTTGACACCACGTGTTGGTGTTTCAGTTCAACTATCGACTTTTGTACCTCATTATACTGTTTGAGGAGCACCGAGACGTTTACGTCACCCATAGAGATTACCGGTATTCTATGGAAGTTAGTAACGTAAAAGGTAATATTATTCTCATTATCCCGGAGGGTCGACACTTTATTTATAATGTCTTTCAGGGTATTCTCGTTTTTAGAATTACCTCTACGAGTTGGGAGGGAAGCACCGAACAGGGTGTTTATTGTACCCTCGCATGTTCTATTTCTTCTGAATCATAAAAATCATGACAGACAGATAAAAGGAGGTCTGACCTAATATGATCTACTTTGTCGAATATGAAACATAACAGAGGATTTTCTACAAGATTTACAACAGACGACCCCATTGTATCTGTAACGGCTTGCGGGGGAGCGTAGCTGGTGGGGGCTGGTTGGGGGTGGCGATGGGGGGGAACGCCGAAAGGGGTCCCACTTTTTCGTCCCTTTAAATCATGCTCTGGATACCAACGGTTCGATGTTCAGGCATCTTTTCACATTAATTATGTAACTATTTCTATGACACCAAAAGTATACACGCGGAGTCACTGTACGATTATACCATAATAAAACATACATTTCCCGCGATCACCGTCAAAACTTTTACTATTAAACGGAAAATTCGCAGTGTATATGATGGGAGTAGGGCGGGAGAGGGGAACGAGATGGGGATGCTAAAAGGAGTGCCCACTCCTTGTCCCTTTAAAACATGTAAGCGTGTAAGTTTGTAAATATATCTAAAGTAATAAAACCTATTTATTTGCTTAGTCTTTTATTTAAGATTTCAGAGCCTTTCCCTGGCCTTTTGAAAATATTTTGAACCGTTTATGTAGTTAAAATTCACTCGTTCATTCGTTCGTATGCCCGCTATTTCAAGGTCACTGTTTACCTCCCTCCTCATAGGTCCAAGAAGGTAGTGCCGGATGTCGTTAGAAAATTTGGTGCTACTTTAGTATGCGGTCTACCTACGATTCGGCGGTCTACCTTTTAATTATAGTTTCTTATCTTGTCTACTAATTGCTTGTTTACATCCCAATATCAATCGCCCTTGACGATTGGTTAGGTTTAGTCATTATATTTTCGCTAGTTTTAACGAAAATATCATGACTGAACCTAACCATTCGTCGGTAGACCGCATACTAAAGTAGCATCGAAAATTTTGAGGATATATTATATGTATTATTATTAATTAAGTATTGTGGACCATCTAATAAGATTGTAACTGGGTAATCTTGGCACATTTACAAATTTTATTGTATAGGTAACATACCGGTTCACTAACTTTAAACCCTGTTAATTTGATAGTAAGACGGAGCACAAAACTGAGAAGCGTCACTGGCACTGGCCTAAAAAGTCAATCAATTAAAAGATCAGTTAGGAATGCTAAGCGTAATTTAGAGATAGTTATAACTGCGGATAGTAAACATAATCCAAAAACGTTTTTTGACTACGTGAATAATCGTAAGCCGATAAAAGATAATATAGGCCCTCTACTGGACGCTAACGGCGCTTTGGCTTCCGACGCTCAGGCGATGTCGGGTATTTTTAATAACTTTTTTGCTACAGTTTTTACCGTAGAAGACGTAAATAATGTCCCCGATGTGGACGATATCGTTCCATTTAGTAGCGAGACTATTTTGAATGAAATAACTGTTTACGAGGGTGAGATTGCGCATTATATCGATAAGCTAAAAGTTAGCAAGGCTCCAGGCCCTGATGCTTTTTATCCTAGACATCTGAAAGATTTGAAAGACGTTATCGTAGGCCCCTTAACGAAGATTTTTAATCAGCCACTGGAAACGGGGATTATTCCTGAAGACTTCAAATTAGCTAGCGTTACGCCCATTTTTAAAAAAGGCGACCCGCACAGTAGCTAACAATTATAGGCCCATTAGCTTAACGTCAGTTGTCGGTAAACTTTTGGAATCCGTAGTTAGGGATCGTATCATTGATCACTTAGAAAGTCGCGATTTGATTAATAGTAGTCAGCATGGGTTTCGACGCCATTGATATTGTTTAACTAATTTGTTAGAATTTTATAACGAAATAGTGCGCGAATACGATAGGCATAGAGCGGCTGACATTATTTATTTAGACTTTAAAAAAGCGTTCGATACAGTTCCGTATAGAAGATTAATTGCGAAGGTTAAAGCGCACGGTATACGCGGTCAGGGAGCTAATTGGTTAGACTCTTAGAGGAATGTCTTCGTGCTAGGAAACAGAGGGTCGTTGTTAATGGTAGTGAATCGGGGTGGTTGGATGTAGGTAGCGGTGTCCCTCAGGGTTCAGTGTTAGGCCCATTGCTATTCGTAATCTACATTAACGACATAGATGTAGGCTTGACCAGTAACGTGTCAAAATTCGCTGACGATACTAAAATAGGCGGTAAAGTTCTTAACGTGGACGATAGAAATAGGCTCCAAGACGATGTAAATATGATTATGGAGTGGACGGATAAGTGGCAGATGCAATTTAACGTTAGGAATTAAAAGTTAGGAACCAGTGCCTGGAGTCTTGCGCAAAAGCTAATAGGATGTTAGGCTTCATAGCGCGTAATTTCGAATTTAAAGCGAAGAATATTATATTGCCCCTTTACAAGTCCCTAGTCAGGCCTCATTTAAAATATGCCGTTCAGTTTTGGTGTCCGTATTTGCGTGAGGATATTGATAGGTTGGAAAGGGTTCAGCGTCGCGCCACGAAACTAATTCCGTCATTACGCAACAAGTCTTACGAAGATAGAATTAAAGAGTTAGACTTGCATTCACTCGAAACTAGGAGATTAAGGGGGGAGCTTATTGAAGTTTTCAAAATCGTTAATAAAATCGATAACGTAAATTTTGACAAACTGTTCACGTTCGATAATAGCAATACTCGTAATAACGGATTAAAGTTGCATGGCAGACGTTTTATTACTAATATCGCTAAAAACGTTTTTACGTTTAAAGTAATTGATAAATGGAATAATCTTCCCGCGTCCGTCGTGAACTCTACCAGCGTTAATATGTTTAAAAACCATTTAGATAGGCATTTTAAAAATATTAACGTCGTTTAAAATAAAATAAAAAAATTAGCAACAGGAGCTCTGGGGGTAATGGTCGAGGATGAATCTGTTGACGATTAATGCCAGCTTGTGATATGCCAGCGTGTGATATGCCAGCAAAAAAAAAAAATTAGACTAACACATACTTTAGCTGTAGCTCGTAGCGTAAACTAACCCACTTTTTGTTGTACTCATTATACTTTTTTTTTCTCTTATCCTCTCCTTACTTGCATGAATGTAACTCTCTTTACTTGCATGTCTGTAGTTTGCATGGTATGATAGTAATTGAGTTAAGACTGTATTTGCATGGTTTGTAAGCGTTCTTATTTTACTTCTTTTCATCTTTCACCCCTTTCCTATTCTCTTCGCCTATTTTTCCGACTTGTCGGCAGTGGATGATGATGGTGAGTCTTTTTCTCCTTTCTGAATGAATGTTAACCCACGAATGATAGGTTTTGCTACTTACTTAACCCCTTATTCTCTTATTTTAACCCCCTACTCTTTTCTTTCTCTCGGGCTAACCTTAGAGTGGATCTTAGGGTCTTTGTTAGCCTTAGCTTCTGTAGATCTGTAGAATTCCACCGCCATCTTCAGCCATTTGTAAGCGGTTTATAAACGACCACAAGAGTGAAGAAAACATCACGGAACCTGAATTAGCTTCCAAGGTTTGATTTTTTCGTGTTTGCGACGTGCCGCAAATCATGGAGTTGCTTTTTGATTTTTCGAGTGCTCTGAAATCGTGTACTAGTTTTGGATTTGACGCTTCCTTTCAACCTTTTCCTTCAAGTCATCTTCAAAATTTACCGCATTCAAATCTTCATTCCACCAGTTGGACACGGTGTTCTTGTCAATGTTCAATATTTCTTGAACAAAAGCAGACGTTATCGGATTTTGGAGATCTGGCATTGGCAAATGACTTCGATTTGACTTAAATTCTTTAAGCTTTGCGGCGACAAGTCTTTTCACCACTCCAAACGTAGCTCATGCGACACGAACCTGGCTTTTGCTGAGAACCATAATATATATTTGAATAAGTTTAGTTTATGCAAAAATATTGGTCAAGTCCGAAATCGTTTGGCAACTGTTGAAGATGCCGGTGGAAGTCAAATAATCAAATATTAAGGTATTTCGAAGTTTTGTATATCCTGGGGTAAAAATTCCTAATTCATTTTGCAACACCCCTTATCGGCAGCTTTTTCGTCCTCGGTCTCAAGTCCCTGTGGAAATTCGGACGCCTCGACTTTATCTTCCAGGAAGATGTTAATATAAAGAGTGAAGAGGATATAACGTTTCTGGAACCTCCACACCTTATAAACCTTTAGTATTCCGTACCCATGACGAACGGCTAGTTCCAATTGAGAGCTTGTAAAAACGACCCGGATCTTCCTTTGGTTAACTGTCTAGTTACATACATCACTGTTCTCCTCGGCGGCACTTCACGCACAGGGGAAACATAAGCGTGTGATCTATGACAACGGATAAGATGGCCATCCATAAATCATGAGGGGGAAGTACATTAACGAAGGATAGTCCAAAATAGTTATTTTTTAAATTGTCTGAGAATTCTTCGATGGTGAGTAGGGGGGGTCCCACGAGCTTTTCAGGGGTACCTACGGGCGGAATGGGACGTTTTGGCGCCGACGTTCTGGCGCTGACGTTCTGGCGCTGACGTTCTGGCGCTGACGTTTTGGCGCTGACGTTTTGGCGCCACCGTTTGGCGTTTGGGCGCGGTCGTTTGGGCGCGGAGCCGGTTTGGCGCCGCCGTTAATTAGTTAATTTTTTTTAAAACTAACGAAAATATCACGACCAATGTTCCCTCTAATTTTTTTTAGTCCGTGTGCGCAAGAAATTTTAGTTGTGCATACATTTAGATTCATGGTGAAAAATTGTGCAAACTTTTCTGAGCGCTATTATCTTCAAAATGAAATATATATAAATATTAAATACTTAATAAATATTATTTCCATAAGGTGATAGCTTGATCATTACGGTACTATTAAATGGTTATTAAAAAAACTGTTTACAATATTATATATTAAAAAAGAAAACATTTTATCCATTCTAAAAATATGAATAAAATAAAAAATAGTAAAATAAAATTCAACAAAATAAAGAAATAAAATAAAAATAACATTAATTGAAAATTACTATTTTAGTTATCATTTCTCAAAACAATTTTTAGCATTTAGCAATTTAAAATAGACTATCAAGATTAATACATGATTTTATCCATTCACAAAATAGGAATAAAATAAAAAATAATAAAATTCAATAAAATAAAATATAATCAAAATAACATTAAATGAAAGTGCCTTTCATTTAAGTATGATTATGATTTCTCCCTACGATCTTTAGCATTTGCCCATTCCAAATAAACTCTATGAAGATTAATACATCCTTCATCATTCAGGTAACTTTTAATTCGCATGAGCATGTCCAAATGATTTTCTTTCAAGCGGTTTCTTAATTTGTTCTTTATAGAATTCATTAAACTGAAGCCACGCTCACAGTCCACACTAGATGCTAGGAAAGTTCCCCAATATCCATCAACTTAGCAAGGTCACAAAATTGTTCATTTTGGAGGACGAATGTCACCATATCATCAAAGTTTTTAACCAGAAATTACTTCATTTACTGTCGTGACTCATGATACGCTTGAGCCTGTGCGCATTTTATTTTGCTGTGTGCGCGGGTTTCACAACGCGTGCGCGCGCGCACACGCGCACACCTTAGAGGGAACATTGATCACGACTTAACCTAACCAATCGTCAAGGGCGTACAGTTGACCTAACCAGGCAGTGACGATTGGTTAGGTTAAGTTGTGATATTTTTGTTAGTTTTAACGAAAATGTCATGACTGAACCTAACCAATCGTCAATGGGGCAGATAACGGAAAAGTACCCATATTATATATACACCTTATAATACACTGACTCTTTTGCTCGTACCGCCAAAAAAGTAACGAAGGGTCGCGCTTGCTACATTTATCAAACACATACAAATATCCATTATGTGAAAACTTCTGTTTCCCTTTCTTACTTGATATATTTTCAGACATTTATGCTATTAAGGGCAACAACACAACTTATCTGAAAAGACAGACAGCACTTCAGGTTAATAACCAAGTATTACTACTTAATACTAATTAACGGCGGCGCCAAACCGGCTCCGTGCCCAAACGGCGGCGCCCAAACGGTGGCGCCCAAACGGCGGCGCCAAAACGTCCAGCGCCAAAATGTCGGCGCAAAACGTCCTAGATGGACCTAAGGGGTATGGGTTATTCTTCATCACGTATGAGTATAAAAAGCAGAAATCAAAGTAATAAATCTTTACACCCTCCGTACGTGGAAAGTGTAGTTTGAAAGGGTTTGTACACCCTCCAAAGCAACTGTCACTATATTTCAGAGGGTAAACCACCATTGAACGTTTGATAGCCCTTATTTTGTCACGGTACTGCTCTTGGTCTCCATTCATTCATTCATCATACTCGTGTTCCCAGAATATCTTGTGAGTGAACTGTGAACTTATAAGCTGGTCACGAGTACGGGTCTATGTCAGACTATTGGCAGGGGATCGACTGTTGTAGTCACCTGTAATACCACACTCAATACGTAGGCATCTGTGCCAAAGACACCTGTGGAAGGAGTACATTGTCTCCTTACAGGTGCAGGGGTCCTCACTCAATCCATCAGCCCAGAAAACTCCGCCATTGATCTTAACCGCCATTTCTCTCGTGTTGCGCCCGTGTTTTGTGTATGCGTGTCTGTTAGTTGCCAGCGTATGTAATGTTCCTCGCCTCACAGGCGACTCCGTACATGTGGCAACGCCGCAGTGTTTGTCAAGGTACCCCAACTGGGGGAAGGTGGGGTGGATTGGGGACAACCAAGTCCAAGTCTGTGTTCATAAAGATAAACCATTAATATGATCGTGAACAGCGTTGAACTCCAGGTAGTTTGCTAGTCTTATACAGTAATAAGGTTCCATTATGATTACTGTAAATCTGCATGAACAGCTACTACAATAGAACTTTTTATATATTAGTGAATGCGAAATATAAAACTAAGATTATTAAAATACTTTATTTGAAAAGTAAATTCAGTATATTTATTTAAAACATTGTGAAGTAAAAGCAGTAAAAACATTTTAAATTATACTGTATTATTACTGTATAACAAGAATGTCATGAATGCCGCTAATTTCCCAACCCTTCCGAATGGTCTCCCTCATTTTGTGTAGGTTATCCCAATATCCCATGCAGAGACAATCCATTTAGCATGAATAGGTTTCAGTGTGGAGAGCTTCAAATCTATCTTACCGAGAGATTCATTTACGTTGAGTGCTGCTGAAACTTTATCCGCATACCAAGAGGTAAAATTTGCTTTGGTATACGACCTCAACCTCGACCAATCACAGTCCAGAATAAATGTCGTCATTCATGACGTCATTCTAATTTGTAAGATTATAACTAACAAGTGTTGACCACGAAATTATGATGCCGCTAACTCGTCGAAGGATATGAAAGAGCGAAAATTTGCTGCCGCGAAATTAATCTGGTTTACAGTATATATACTTATAAACTCATAAAAGTTATACTAATGTTTGTGAAATGACGTTGATGGGCCAAACCGAGGTGTTGGCATGGTTACTGGCATGATCTATGTTCATACCATATTTCTACACCGTATGACGAACACCGACTCTGAAATGAATCCAACTCAAGATAAAATTGCACAGCGAGGCCGGATAATTGGTATGCGGGAAGCAGGCCTCTCTGTAGCTGACATAGTCATGGAACTGGGAATTTCGAAGCCTACTGTTCGACGCTGGGTGCAGAGGTGGCAGGAAACTGGGGATCTGCTAGATTATCCTAAGTGTGGGTACCAAGAAAGACCACCCCAGAAGAAGACCGGAGAATAATGAACGAAGTGCAGAACGGTCCTATGACAACGCAGTTGCCATCCGAGAGACACTACATATGGGCGTGTCAGTGGACACCGTAAGGAGACGGTTGCATGAAGCAGGATATCACCACCGTACTCCTGCCAAAAAAGAGAGGATCGAGGAAAGACATCGTCAAGCCAGACTCTCGTTTGCTCGCCAGCATATAAATGATGATGTCGCATACTGGACCAGTTATCTTTTCTGACGAGAAGACGATTGCGTCTACAACTCACGGCCGTCTTCGGTGTTGGTGACAGGACAACACGAGATATGCCCACCAAAATATTTACGAAGTGGCACGGAGTGAGCTCTCCTAGTCCTGCAAGGACTAGGAGAGCTGACTAAGATCCACGGAAGGTTTACTGCAGAGCAGTATATAGAGATCATGGAAGGGGTGATGCTGCCTTTTGTACGCGCGTATGCCTTGCCCTATCCTGAGCAGATTATCTTTATGCAGGTATGTTGTATTTGTGTGTTATAGAATATTATACTATTACTAGAGTAAGATTTATGTATTACAGGCATTTGTATGTCCGGTTTCCACATTTACAGGAGACGAATAATGGTCATAAAATTGTTCTTTAACTCTTTCAGTACTATGACAACAATTTAGGATTTTATTCTGGATAACTGCACACTGTTATTTGTATAACGGCACACAATTACACTTAGCTGGGAAAAACCCCTAATACATAGGGGTTAAAACGTATCTCGAATAGTGGGTTACTGATGAAGGGTATGGATGAGATATAATTTTACTTTTAATATTTAAAATCCATTTGCAGGACAACTCTCCCATCCACACCGCCAGGATTATTAGAGGGTGGTTTGAGGAGCAGCGAAATGTAGAACTACTGGATTGGCCTAGTAAGGGGCGTGACCTCAATCTCATTGAGAACGAGTGGAGGAATGTGGTGAGCTCGTGGGAGCCTGGGAAGGAGCGGATCAGTCACCAGCTGCTGGATCACAGTATAGCTGAGTGAGAGATGTTCCGAAGACACCCACACATCATCATACCATGCTGCCTCTATGCCACACAGATTACAAGATGTAATAGATAATAATGATGGGGGATGGACCAAATACTAACTATGAACCGGGTATAGTTGTGCCATTTATGTTAATATATGGCAAATTGTGAGCATTTTGTATGACTTTATCATTTTGTATGATAAACTACGAGGGCCACTCAATATATTTTGACCCACCTTTTTTTTTCTTTCCAAGTTTCCTTGTAAGTTCCAGAAATTTTGTATACAAGTACACACCTTTTGTACACACCTTTTTTACAAGTTTTTATTTTTCCACATAGTCTCCACCCTTTACTACGGCTTTCCTCCACCTCGAAACAAGGGCCTTTATTCCTTGCTGGTAAAAGTCCGCTGGGTTCCGCTGGAGCCACTTCTTAACCTCCTCAACAACCTTATCGTCACTCTGAAACTTTCTTTCACAAATAGCATCTTTCAATGGCCCAAACAAATGGAAGTCTGAAGGTGCCAGATCCGGGCTGTATAGAGGGTGAGGTAACACAGTCAAGCGCATTTTTGTGATGGCCTCTCTTGTTTGCAAACTGTTGTGTGGTCTTGCGTTATCGTGCAAAAAAAGGACGTCTTCCAGTTTTCTCTCCGGTCGAACTCGCTTTATACGTCTCTGGAGTCTCTGTAGGGTAGCAATATATGCCTCTGAGTTGATTGTTTGTCCTTTCATAATGTCCACAAGAATCACCCATTTCATGTCCCAGAAGATGGTGGCCATAACTTTTCATGCAGAGTCTGCGTGATGTCACTCCATGAATTGGCGTTTTGTTCCATGTTCAAAGTGGTGTATCCAAGTCTCATCCCCAGTCACAATTCGTGAAAGGAAGTCATCCCCTTCTGTCTCGTATCGAACCAACGACTCGGAAGCAGTTTCTTTTCTTTGGGCTTTGTGATCTTCAGTCAGTTCGCGAGGAACAAACCGTGAACACACTTTTGAGTATCCCAGTTGCTGAATTTTCGTATTCACACTTCCGCCACTAATTCCTCGCTCCAGTGATAGCTCCTTGTATGTGACGCGCCGATTTGATCGAATGATGCTGTTGGCACGTTGCACAGTGAGAGATGTCAGCCGATGCCGGGCGACCGCTGCGTGGCTCATCATCGAGGCTGGCTCTCCCTCTCTCCGATGATCTCACACGTTTAGACCAGCGTCCAACTGTGCTTCGATCAACAACAGCATCTCCGTAAACGTTTTATAGACGTTTGTGAGTATTTCCAACTGTTTCCATCTCTGTGGTTAAGAACTCGATAACAGCTCTCTGTTTATGACGCTCATCACTGTCAGAGCCATTTTCGAAACTGCGTTAACCATTGGTTTTATACAAGGAGGGGAGATTCAAACTAGAAAAATTCGGTTATGTGAAGCGCAGAAAGTTCAAACTTACGGCCCGAAAGACATTTCAGCCCCATGGCCTATTATTTAGCTAAAAAAAAGGGTGGGGCAAAATATATTGAGTGCTCCTAGTATTTAGTAAAACATTCTCAACCATTGCATATTTGTTGTAATAAGAATTGGTGTTTTATTGTAAATATATATATATATATATATATATATATATATATAATATATATATATATATATATATAAAACGGGTCTGTCAAAAAAACTAAGCCAAATTCAAACCTTTATTAAAACAAAACCATTTATTTAATTAAGTTGAATTTTTACACAATAAAGTATAGGTAATCACCTATTATCCCTTAAATTTTTATGATGATATCCGTTCCTAACCAAATGTTTCTGGCTACGAAGTTTAGAACACTGATCATATGCGCTAAAATTATGAGCGTTGTTTGTGTGTTGTCTGTAAATATCTCGTGAATTAAAGTTTAAAGTGTACGGTTTAGTGTCATGGCCCTCAACACAGAACACTTAGGCAAAATCGATCATGAAATTCGCCAGGTTGAATTTTGAACCACTGTGTATTGATTTCTCAATACGTGAGAGGATGCAGTCAATATTCTCTTCAAACAGGCATTTGTTGGGTGTAACTACCCAGAAAAGATCACCATCCTCATCATCAGGCTCAAATCCAAGCGCCAACTTCACCCGTGCTTCCTGCCCCTCATTACGTTGAAGGGCGTATGCGACGATGTACCAACCTACGTTACGAAGAACTACTTCAACGCCCTCAGCATAAGCGACTGGTGGATCAACCCTAACGCTGTACCTGTTCCTAACCAGTATGGCAGTGTTACTCACATTTGTAACAGTTTGATTGTTCAATTACGATACCCTCATCTGAAGGATGAGTTGTTGCTGTTGTTTCTGTGTGGGTTGTAGATGCGTGAGAAGGGTCTTGGGGTACTGCGGTAGATGTGGAAGGTTGAGGTGGCACGGTACCATTTAAATTCTCTGATGCGTATGGGTTTGGTGACCAGGGCCGGTTTTAAGCCGATTAGACAGATTTGTTCAAATTGGGCCCCGCGCCCCGAGGGGACCCCGCGCACGCGCTCGAGTGGGGACGCTATGATGAATTAATGAGTGTCCAGTGTGCACGAAGTTTCTTGTTACTGTGAAGGCAGTGAAACTATTCAGTCCGTCCTCGTATATCTATGTTTCAATGTTTTATTGCTAATCGTTTGTTTATTTGTTTTGTAATTTCAGTTTATCGTCGCCGTTTAGCTTTTTTTAAAAAAAAGGTAATTTGTGGACGATATTCAAACCCTCAACACAGAAAGAGCGCTGTTAATGAGATTATATAACAAAGCTTGGAATGTAAAGTTGTGTTGTTTGTTAAATATGTCCAAATTGTTTATATGTCCAAACTGCAAACTTGAAGTGTCTTAAGCCTGCATGTAACAGAGAAACGTGGTGGTAAGTAGATCCTACATATTAAATTAACTAGTTTTTGCCTCATTATCATAGAGAGCATTTACATTTCTATTTACTAGAGCTTGTTCTTTTGCCCCCTGCGCTTTTCTTCTTATTCCCAGGCTTTTAAAAATCATGAAATCTTTTGCTTTAATCATTAGATGCATACATGCACATCTTTATTATTTTTCAGTGCCAGGGAGTCTTTATTGTGAATGATTTTGTTTTTTGTTTTGTAATTTCAGTTTATCGTCGCCGTTTAGCTTTTTTAAAAGAAAAGTAATTGAAAAAGCCCTTACATCATCGTCATCATGGCAAGCACAAGCAGAGATAGAGACAAAGGGCGAAAGTATTTGAGCGGCAATCAGAAACGAGCACTGGCCAAGGCTAAGGCAGCTGAAAATGAAAAACAAAGAGGTGCTCTAGCGAAATTTCTTGTCACTCCAACTTTGAAACGACAACGTATTGAGGATGAAGAAAACAAGGACAATTCAGAAAATGACAACACAGCCGTGTGTCCAATTATAGTTGATGAAGACAATGATAAAATTGATAACAAGTTAGAAAACGATGACAGCCACGAGCCAGGTTGAAGACAATGTTAACGCACCAGAAGACAGTACCAAAGCGGTAAGTCCACTTATAGCTGATGAAGACCATGTCCACACATCACACAACGATGGCTCATCCACGAGTACAGTTGTAGTTAACATTTCTGATGACCCGGCCAGCTGGCCAGCAGATGTAAGCCAAAATGTAAGAGATTATTTAACAATGAAAGGTCCTCCCAATATTCCTGTGAACAACTTTCCACGAAATGACCAGGGATTGCGTTTTTCAAAATTTCACTGTAAGGGGAAACTTCCAAATGGGGAGTGTGTCGAAAGACCTTGGATTATATACTCTCAGTCTGCCGATAGAATTTATTGCTTTTATTGTAAGCTTTTTAGCGCAAACACACCCGGTGCATTGTCAACAAATGGATTCAACAACTGGTCTAATCTTCATACAAGGTTATGTCAGCATGAAAATTCTAAGAGCCATTTGGAAGCTAAATGGAGATTCTGGGAGTTGCATCAAAGACTTTGTAGCGGGCAGACCATTGACAAAGAACATGAAAAAATCGTCAATGAACATGCAAAGCGCTGGCAGCAAGTTTTCAAAAGGCTAGTGGCAATAGTGCAGTTTCTTGCTGAGAGAAATCTAGCATTTAGAGGGACAGAGGAAACAGTTGGTAATGCCAGTGTACACAATGAAAACTTTTTAGGTCTTGTTGAGCTATTGGGAAGGTTTGACCCTGTTCTTGAAGAACATTTGCGAAAAGTCAAAATCCGCGAAATTCACAATCACTATTTAGGAAAAGACACTCAGAATGAACTACTGAACATTATGGCTACAGCTGTTTTGAATGAGATACTCAAACGCATAAAAGCAGCTAAATACTACGCCATAATTTTAGACTGCACACCTGATATGAGTCACCAAGAACAAATGTCTCTAACGATCAGGTATGTGTCTGATGGTCACTTGGCTCCTCCAGGTGTTTATGAACATTTCATAAAGTTTATGAAAGTTGAAAGTAGCACAGGAGAAGATTTATATAAAACGTTATTAAATACACTGAAGGAATTAAATTTAGACTTGAAAGACATTCGAGGCCAAGGCTATGACAACGGTAGCAACATGAAAGGTCACACCTCTGGAGTACAAGCAAGGCTGTTGAAGGATAATTCAAGAGCTTTCTTTGTACCTTGTGCATGTCACAATTATAACCTTTTACTTGGAGATGTGGCCAAGTGTTGTCCTGACGCTATAACATTCTTTGGGATCTTGCAAAGGATCTACGTATTGTTCTCAGCATCAACTAAGAGGTGGGCAGTTTTTAAGAAACATGTACCTGGCTTATCAGTGAAACCCTTGAGCGAAACAAGGTGGGAGTGTCGGATTGATAGTGTTAAAGCTATACGTTACCAGGTTGGAGAAGTATACGATGCGCTTGTGGAAATATCAGAGATAACTGATGAGCCCAAGGTAAAAGCAGAAGCAGAATCTTTAGCAAACCAACTAAAAGACTACAGATTTTTAGTTTCTTTGATATTTTGGCATGAAGTACTTTTTAAAGTTAACTTTGTAAGCAAGGAACTACAGGGTGAAACAAAGGACATTGATGAAGGCATGGAGTCATTTGAAAAGCTATTATCATGGCTAAGAATTTATAGAGAGGGTGGTTTTGATGATGTCTTAATAGGCGCAAATGAATTGGCTGAAGCTGTTGAATTACCATTGGAGTTAAGAACCTTTCAAGAAAAACGACTACGTAGAAGGAAGAGAATGTTTTCATACGAGGCAAAAGATGAAGCTGTAGATGACCCAAAAGAAGCATACAAAGTTCAGTGCTTCAACCTGGTGCTAGACAAAGCTATTCAGTCTTTGGAGTCCAGATTTCAACAGCTTAAAAGCCACGTGGAATTATTTGGATTTTTGAATAACTTCCAGAGCTTACAAAAGGCAGAAATTAGGAAGCACACTGCAGACCTTGAAGCAGCTTTAGCTGAAACCACACTAAAACACAGCACTGATGGAGGGGTAGTTACTGAAACAACTAAAGACATGCATGGTTATCTGTTGGCCGAAGAACTTGAAGCTCTAAAACCTTTTCTTCCTTTCAGTGCCGTTAAGCCTCAAGCTCTGCTTGAATACCTGGCAGCAAACAATCGATTCACAGCATTTCCTAATGTTTTTATTGCTTTGAGGATTTACTTAACAATGCCCGTAACAGTCGCATCAGGTGAAAGAAGTTTTTCAAAACTAAAACTGACTAAAACGTACCTACGGTCCACAATTTCACAAGAGAGACTAAATAATTTGGCAATGCTATCTATAGAAAATGACATTACAAGAACCATTGAGTTTGAAATGATTTTGAAAGATTTCTCGGATAAAAAAGCCAGAAAAGTCTGTTTTTAGAAGGCCTATGCACAAACAGTATGTCAGTAATTATCTTGACTTGTAATAAAACATTAAAACTTTCATATGGGCTTTCAATTTTTAGTATATCATTGTGGCTAATGGTGGAGCCTCAAGCCCTCAACGCTTTTTGGCTGGGACTGGCGTACTGCACGAAGCATAAAGCATCGATCTTCAGGTTTTGTAGGGTAGAGGGCCCCGCTAGGCGCTAACAATTTTCTAATTGGGCCCCGCACTTCCTTGCGCCGGCCCTGTTGGTGACGAAGAGGCTGGGGTTAGTGGCGACATTGTGTCCTCAGAGCTGTACAACTCGAATCTCCGGTGTTTTGAAGGCATACTTGATGTGAAGGGTTTTTTAAGAATCCTCGAGTAACGTACGCTTAACTTCTGCGGAGGTGGAAAGCTTATGGCTGGATCCTTTAGTTCATCTTCCAACAGCCGAGACGGAGGGGTTCCAGACCGACCTCACGATCCGCCACTATCAGCCAATAAAGTTGAAGGTTCCGGTGAGGCATCTCGAGTTCTTTCTGAAACCTTATCAAGCTTTACAAGTTGTTGCTGATTTGGCGCACTATTCATCATTCTGGAAAAGAACAAAAGAAGATTAGTGAATATAAGGAAAGACTTTTCAAAAAACTTTATATATGGCAAAAGCAATGCTTAAGAGCATGTCATGCTAAAAGATGGAGTCTCTAAAAAAATTCAAGTTCACAAGTCCATCAACATGTACTATGAGTCGTACAACAGGTTGTGGTAAATCTGTGTTCATGCTTGAAGTTATTAAAGATAAAGATGCATTGTTCTCAAAATCTGTACACACCGTTATATGGTGCTATTCATACTACCAGTCTATTTTTGATGATTAAAAAGATGTCTTATTCCATGAAGAGATTTATGACGTTAGTTCATTAAAGAATGATAAACATACGGTGATTGTGACTAATGATCTTATGCTAGAAATAAATAAAAACAGTTGCTGAGACGTTTACAGTATTCTCCCACCATCTTAAAATAAGCGTGTTTTTCAAGAACAAGTTTATGCGGGATGTTTCTTTTAAACACGAAATAGCTTGTCTTATTCGCTCAACGTCGGGATGTATCACAAATTGGTATATTAGCCGGTTAAATGTTTCCGGGGCAGCATAAGGCTGTTTTGGAAGTTTATAAAGAAACAACGAGTCGACGATACGGGTATTTCTCTATAATCTTTACCCGCGTAACACTTTTAGGGTGCTTCTAAGAACAGACATATTTTCTAACAAAGTTGAAACAATATATATATATACACACCAGAATGACGAAATGTATAAATATCTCGTTCCTGCTACCACCTAATTAATATTCAGCGTCTGTTTGAAAAAAAAACGTTGACGCAGACTTTTTTAAATGTATCTGCGAAGTCTGTTTCAGTGTTATAAAGTGCAACGTCCCAATGACTGTATCACAGAAGGGTCGTTTAAGTCGTTACAAGAACGTAATACGAACACTCGCTTGTAAAAGACAAGCTGTGTCAAAGAAAAAACGTTTTGACCAAAAAGGTGGATCATTCCCACCTGTCCTATTTCCAGCTTTAGCCCCTTTATTATCTAGTTTCATATAATGAAGAAGGTTGTAGTGCTACCTGAAGAGGTGTACGCTTCACTACAAAATACAAAGAAACATGAAACATCTCTATAGCCCAGTAAAAAGAACTTAAAAGAATAGAGAGCGAATTGATGAATATATTAAATAATTACATCTTGATAAGAAAAGAATTTTATACCAAGAAGCTCTTCAGAAATTTCTTCAAGAATATGAAGAGTATAAGAAACCTATGGAGCTACCCGTAGTTATCAAGCATAGTGACAAGAATGTGCATGTTGAGACTAGAGACCATCAACTCAAAGATAATGATGGGAACTCCTACCACCTCGAACAAGTGCCAAAAAATGGTCTTCCTAATAACGTGAAGAGTAAAGATACTTGATCCAAAACAGAAAATAATAATATATGATGGTACAATATAGTATATTAACTATTAAAATGCACAAAAGAAAAGTAAAATTAATTATCTCATAACTCATTAATATCCATACTGCAAACCTTCTACGTTTGTGCAGTAGAATCAGAAACATTCTTAATGCAATATCAGAATTAGGAAATGTTGCAGCCAAATCGCTGTTATCCATTAACTTGTACAAAAAAGATAAAACAAAACAAAGCAATTTTTCTACTTGGGTGGCCGACGGGCCCCTGTATGGTCAGGGACCAAGGCCCAGACCTAGGTGACCTGTGCGTTAATCCGGTACTGGGGACCATAATAAAACACGGTTACAGCAAATGAACATTCCAAAGACATTGATTGGAAACCAAAAGAGAATTAAAGTTCTGAAACAGGCGACTCAAACCCCAAACAGAGTACTCCTCCAACAGGTACACCCCCGATTTAAGTTCTTTGAAAAAGAAAAGAATCCTTCAACACTCGACCCTATCCACACGCTTCTAAAATGCTTAAATGGCTGACGCATTAGAGGATCACTATTACGATATTTGTAACCCTGCTTCTTACGGTGGGGTTGAGAGGTTCTACAGAGGTACAGTCCCCTGCAATAGTTCCGCTCCACCCTCTCCGAGATGTGGTAGCAACGCAGTCCTCTTAAACCCCAGTCCCCCACCCTTACTCCCTCCCTCTCCTCCTCCCACTCTCAAGTGTTGTCATAGTAATACTTTTATTTTTTGAAAACCAGTGACAGAATAAATATATTGTTCACTGTAGTTTTGGTGGTAATGCTAGGACGACTATGTATTTCATTCATGCATTATTCCTAAATTTAGGGAATAGAGTAGTTAGGTTATTTTACAAACGTGGAATACTTAAAAAACTTTCAGACATAGGATTTTCATGTGACCATGTTATAGTTAAAGTGTAAGATAAGTTGTAGTATCGACTTTTTCTCCAGGCAATAACTTTTCTGTTTAAAGTCCATCCATTATGAGCAAATGAATTATCCAGAAAAAGGTCTATCCATGTAGACAATGATAACATAGTTCGATTTTTTAATTACAAAAATAAACATGAATCAAGTAAATTTAAGATTTTCTTAAGAACATACAAAACAATGTTCAAATTATAAGAAACTGACAGCTGTTCAAGTAAATAAATATATATTTACTACATCACAACCATAACATTATTATACATATTTACTCAATACTTGGTCCATCCTCCATTATTATTAATGACTTCTCGTAGCCTATTTGGAACAGATGCCACGTGACTGTAGATGACTTGTGGGTTCCTGCGGAAAAGTTCCCACTCTGCCATGGTGTGTTCCAGCAGGTGCTGAGATGTCCGCTCCTGCACATGCTCACAAGTGTTAACCACATTTACCCACACATTTTCAATGGGGTTAAGGTCACACCCCTTGGTGGGCCAGTTCAGCAGCTCAACATCTCGTTGTTCCTGAAACCACCGTCTGATGATCCTGGCAGCATGAACAGGGCAGTTATCCTGTAATATCTATGTTAACCCTCCGTCTATAGCTTTGGGTGGTTCAAGGTTGACGGGGATTCTGGTTAGGTGGCAGCAACGGATTTTCTTACTCTCGGGTAGTTGGTACCGTGTTGAGAATCGCAGTAGTTTCCTTTATACTACACTCCGATTTCTTCTTGTAGTGGATCGGAGGATTCTGTGAAAACTCACTAAATTATCTGATGGTTCCCGGATTCTTCGTGTAATGTATAGGGAAATTAGTTATTCTATTTTAAAACTAAGTTCTCTGGAGACAGCAGGGCTCAGAGGAGAAGACAAAGACTGAATTTTACTGCTTCTAAAATATTACAGGTAATACTTCAGCCTCTAGGTCAGATCAGAATAATCAGAATGATAATTTGAAAAATTCAGAGAGTTTATACATTAATAATTTGGTGACATCTTTATTATTTAATGTTCACCTGTGTTATGTTTTTAACTTTCAATAGGCTGAATCTTTTTTGCAAAAATTTTGAAGATAAAGGTAAATTTTGGCTGTAACAGCATACTGGCAGATAAGCAAGATATTTGATGAAGTCCTATTTTTCTTTTAAACAGCATATTCACAGATCTGATGTTATCATGATTTGTCGAGTTTTAAATGGAAATTAAAATATGCATTTTATTATGGATTAAAATTAAACATGCATATGAGCCAAATTAAATGCTACTTTAGAGTTTTGGCAAGTTATGAGTTCATCTTTTACAACTGAGAGAGAATGTATAAAAAAAAGAACATTGCAGAATTTAACACGATTACATGATTAAGCTTAATCTAACAAATGATCAGTAATTTAAAAAAGAAATACTTCATTAATTACTTAGCAAAAATAAAAGAATTTTTTTTTTTTTTTCCCAAACTTGCATTTTATGTCACGCGAGTTTGGACTTTATATGCAGAAATGAATTTTAGAATTATTAATTTATATATATATATATATATATATATATATATATATATATATATATATATATATATATTATTTAATATATTTCGTTGCTGAGTTCAAATCACAGTTTAAAATTAGATGCATTTCGAACCGTAATCTGACACGCCGAATTACAAATTCTTTCGATCATGGGACTCTTTGGGATCATTCGTGATGCAATATTTTTTGTCATATCGTGATTCGATATTAACACTTACAAATAGTGTTGTATTCCTATTGTGCGATTCCATGTAGACGGTTTGATTTTGTAATATCGTCGTTTTTGGTGTATTATTTAAAAGAGAAACAAGATTATTGATATGCACGCACATTTTCGGAAGCTGTAAATATATTTTTAAATATTTATGGAGGAAGTTTTATGAAAAATTAAATGCGTGAGTGGATGAGTGACTCAGTTATTATATAAAAGAGAATGGAATAGGAGGGGAAGGTAAAAGGGAAAGGAGCAAAAACACAAATGACAAAAGTAGTTGATCGGGTGGGAGGAATGAGACGTGGGAGGAAGTAATAATCGTGGAGCAGGAGGGGGGGGGAGAGAAAGAGAAGGGTCATGTATTAGTATGAGGTGAAGGAAGGAAAAAGGATAATAAGAATTAAGGTAAATTGAAAGAAAATGACTGAGGCAGGAGGAGGAAACAGAGAGAGAGAGAGAGAGAGAGAGATGGGGATAGCGAAAGGAGAGGGGAGAACGAGAGGGGGGGATAGCGAGAGGGAAAGGAGGAGAGGGAGGATAAGTATGGAGAAGAAAGAGGGACTGCGTTGCTTCCACATCTCGGAGAGGGGAGATCGGAACTATTGCAGGGGACTGTACGTGTTTCATGACCAGGGTAGATTCTATGACGAAAAATTGCAGAAGGTTACGTTTAGTTTAGGAAAAAGACATTTAAAATCTTACGAAGCAAAGATTTGGGGAAATAAAAAATGTACTTGGTAAAATGGCTTGGTTACCCAGAGTTTTAACTCCTTATATAAAAGCTAGTGCAATAATGAGACTCTAATGGAATACATCATGTCTTCTAACTACAGTAGTTCTACGTTACACTGCCCTCCTCAGCCTCGTCTCAGTTCTTCAGGACCCATATTACACTCAAACTCAAGCTTACAATCTGAAGCCAGTTTACGGGCACGCTACACAACCGTAGGCAGCCAAATTTTTTGCGTCCAAGTATTTAACACAGTGAACATATGAGCTAAGACTATTGCTATAAAACCACAACCACGATCGACGTTTAAATGCTTTCTGTAAATAACCGGAGAATTGAAATTAAGAGTATAAAGTGTAGCACTATGACCTGCAATCCGGAATACTCTGTCAATATCTATCATGAAGTTATCCATATTGAAGGCTGTACTACTTTGAGAGGCTTGCATTATACGGCAAAGATATATTCTATATCTACAGCCGCCAAACGTCTGAACGGTATTACTACCTAAAAATCATCTACGTCCCCGTCATCTGACCCGAACCTGAAGGACAAACTCGTCCGGACCTCACGTTCGTCGCGGTTCTGAAGGGCAAACTCCACAATACGTTCAACTACGCGCCGCAGTCCGTTGGTATACAGGGATCCGTGGTCAACCCTGACCACGTACCGATTTCTAGTCAGGGTAGAGGTGGGGGTAGCGGTGCGCACCAACTCGAATGTTATACCATCCTCCACAGTATGAGAGGTTGCTGTGGAGGAAGTACCCGGAACTGAATAATGAGGCATATTTGAGGAAGGTACTATTGTGAGGGCTGTGTCGTAAGAGGTAGAGGGTTGGGGCTCTATTACTGGGGTCTAACAACCGGCGCAATCCTGGCACGCTTTATACCTGACGTGGAGGGCTCTATATCATGCTTCCGCTTTGAACTGTCGCATGCTACAGGTGTCGCTGGTGAGGGTTCGTCAGCGGGGAAGGATTCTGTAGCTGCACGGTCATCGGGCTCGTCTGTGATAGCGGTGATAGAGGGCTGTACATCGTCGTCACTCACGGTTCTGTGGAAGAAGAAAAAGAAAATATAAGGAACAACACTCAAAATTTGTAATATTTTGTAAATTACCCACTTAGAGGTGTGGCGTGTTAGAGATGGAATCTGTAGAAAAATTCAGGTTCACAAGCCCCTCCACATGTGATGTGGAAAAACTGTATTTATGCTTAAAATCATTAAAGATAAGGGGGAGATGTTCTCAAAATTTGTGCATAAAGTAATATGGTGCTATTCGACGTATCAGTCAGTGTTCAACAGTACCAAGATGAAATTTTGCTCCACAAGGGTGTCTATAACGTTAATTCGTTAAAAGGTAATGATCATACAGTTATTGTAATTGACGATCTCATGTTGGAAATGGATAAAACGTTTGCCGAGACATTTACAGTGTTCTCCCACCATCTTAACATAAGCGTATTCTTCATCAACCAGAATCTATTTTTCAAAAATAGATACATGCGCGATGTGTCGCTAAATACACAATATCTAGTCTTATTCGCACAACGTAGAGATGTGTCACGAATTGGGGTATTAGCCAATCGAATGTTCCCGAATCAAGATTACAACAAATAAATGTCCCCAAAACATTGATAGGTAATCTGAATAGGTTAAAAGACCTGGATCAATTCTCGCATGTGTCACAACTGAGTACGCCATCGCCTCCAGCAGCAGCGTCTCTGAAGAAGAGAAGAGAACAAACGGACAACCTTATCCACGTGTCTCTAAAATACGCAAATGGCTAACATATTAAGTAAACGGTATTATGACATTTCTAACCCCGCCTCCTATAGTGGCGTTAATAGATTGTACAGAGGTGTTTACGGATTAAGGAAAAAAGATGTTGAGCGGTTTCTGCGGGAGCAGGATGCTTATACATTTCATAAACCGTTGAGAAAAAGGTTTAAAACGGCCAAGACAACAGCGGATTCGATTTACTCTATTTGGCAAGCGGATTTAACAGACATGCAAAGATATTCAGTGTATAATGACGAATACCACTACATCCTATTCATAATAGATGTATTCTCTAGATATGTGTGGCTAATTCCCCTGAAAAATAAATCGCCTGAAACAGTTGGTAAAGCGACCAAAACGTTGATGTTAAAAGAAGAAAGGGTTCCTGGCTATTTTTGTACGGACATAGGGAAAGAATTTATAGGTCACGCTTTTCAGAACATGCTGACAGAGTTTAATATCAGTTACTACACGAGCAGTTCTATACATAAGGCCTCTTTAGCCGAAAGACTTGAACGTACCATAAAGGAACGCATGCATCGCTATTTTACACATAAAAACACATACAGATATATAAGCGTTCTTGGGTCATTGGTATCCTCATACAACCGTCCACACCACCGTACGATTGGCACAACACCTAACGAAGTTTTAGAAAGAGGTACGCTGCCAGAGGTGAGAAGAGATGGAGCACCGCCACCGCACTCTACACATTTCAAAATCAATGATTATGTAAGGCTATCACGTTCTGGAAATGAATTCGCGAAGGGATTTGAGCAAGGATGAACACGTGAGATTTTTAAAGTTCGTGCTATGAGACCTAAAGGTGAGATAATGATGTATTACGTTGAAGATTTGAATGGGGAAGAGATCGCTGGAGGCTTTTACCGCGAGCAGTTGAAGAAAGTGACATTTAATTTAGGAAAAAGTGTGTTTAAAATTGAAAAAAATTTTAGGCAGCAAAGGTTCATGAAAGAGAAAAATGTACTTGGTGAAATGGCTGGGTTACCCAGAAAGCTTCAACACCTATATAAGCTGCTGCAATAATGAAGCTTAAATAGTATGGAACATGGCGCCTAGCCACTTCTGTCACACTCCTGTCCTCTTCTTCTCTGTCTGTACATCCTAACAACACCCTGGCCAACTTTGTGACAGAACTCCACCGACCCATTGAATTGAAGCGTGATTCGTATGAAGTGGGTTTATGTGAACTCCAGTTAGCAACCAAATTTTTAACTCCTGAAAATTAAATCATATTTCTGATTCTTAGAAGAATTGATGAGTGCGGAAAAATTAGACATAACCTTAGACAATACTATGCGAGCAGTACTGTTCGGTGAAGTACAGTACTATAGCACAAATGTAACGCTAGGAATCGGGCATTATGACACAGCCATGGACATTGTAACGGGTTAAACAAGAGTCTTGAAAAGTCGTACCTGACAAACGATTTACTTTTTGAAGTCGTAAACAGAGACACGCCTGCATGCACATTGAAGTTAAAATCAACGCTTAGTAGAAATATACAAAGATAATGAGCTGTTCACATTACATTATGTGAATGTTGCGACTAATCTATTAACCAACATCTCGATATATATAAGAACGATTGAGGGAAAAAATTTCCCATTCGGTGATGGGAGCCTAACATTGAAGCTGCACTTTCGCCGTTTATAATGACAAGAAGGCCATTCACAGTCTATCGAGGGGTGAGATATCAGCGTGGGAGTGGGCTTGGATCCATTTTTTCATCCATACTACGCACCGCTGTCCCACTGTTGAAGAGGGGTGCTAGATACCTAGGGAGGAAGGCGTTACGAAGAGGTTTTAACGCGGCAGAAGACATAATGGGTAGAACTAAGCCTAAAGAAGCTCTAAAAAACATTTAAAACGTACACGGGACGAAATCATCAGAGATGCAAAGAGAAAAATGGGTGGTGGCGGAAAGAAGAGATCTGCTAGGAAGAAGGGGTTACCATCACGTGGCGCTAAACGTAAAAGGAAATTAAAAAAGAAGTGCTCTAAGTGTATGAAACCTATGGCTGATCATTTTTGAAATGATATAAGCTGAGGACACTACTCTCACGAATCATAGGCCGACTACTAGTTGTCGAGAGAGGTGGCACTATTTCTGATTCGTCATGGCGCGTTTCATCCATCCGTAAATGCTGTAAATCGGAACTGTCCCTCTTTGATATACCCCCCACTCAGGTCTCTATTGAGCATAGCGATTTTATTACAAGTAACCCATTAAACACAATTAGTTCGCTGAGTGCCCCTAGAGAATTCGTGATACCCAGCTCAGGCCCTTACTTTTTTCACCCGAGCTGCATGCACATGTACGCTAAACTGCGTATAGCCCATTCAGATGGAACGGACTGCGATGATAGTTACTCAGCGTACCCTGAAACCAACTTTTTACACTCCATATTCAGCCAGTGTGAGGTGTATTTAAATCAGGTTAACATCTCGGCAACAACGGGGTATTATCACCTACGAGCCTATCTGGAAAATGTCCTCAACTTTTCAAAAGAAGCGAAGGACACCTTTTTAACAGCCGAGGGCTTTTATCAGACTAAAGTTGAAAATGGTATAAAGGATAAATTTAAAAATTCTAAAAAAAAGGATATACGAGTGTTTTGGACGTCTTCATACAGATTTCACATTCCAGGAGAAACTGTTTATGAACGGCATCAATCTGAAACAAGCTCAACCGCACGAGTCCTGAGATCTGCATAAATCTGGGGTCTGATCAAGAAGAGGGCGCGAAATCCGTTGTGATTCACATCATGGAGGTCGCATTTGCGTATACGCCGAGTGAAATTAAGTTCGCCAAAACAAATAGAAATTGAGAAAGACTTAGTACACGCCACAGTAAAATACCCAATTAACAGGGCACAGATCAAACTATACACGGTGCCCGCCGGGTTAGCCTCGAAGGAACTAGAAAACGTGGCCCTTGGAGTCCTACCTAAAAGGATATTAATTGTAATGCAGGACCACGCCTCGACGAATGGAAAATATAAAAAGAGTGCCTTTAAATTCGAGAATTTCAGCCTTAAAAATATAACTCTATATGTAAATGGCATCGCGTTGGGAGGGACTATGATTACGGACTACTCATCAGACGCTGTATTCCCGCTTTGCGCGAGAGCTTATAGTAGTCTGGCTCATAATACAGGTGCCTCTGATGAACTTGGGTCTGGTGTAACGCAGAAAGAATTTGTCGAAGAATTTAACATTTATTCATTTGATATTACGCCTGACTTGTCTGCTGGCGTAAATACACACTTAACTCCACAACAGAGCGGGAATATCTCAGTCAGGTTGGAATTTGCCAAGCCTATAGACGTCCCTGTTAGTGTACTCGTGTATCTCGAATCACAAGCACTAATAGAAGTTGATCGTTTCAAGAACTTGGTCACAGACTTTTAAAATGGACTCGAATACACTCCAGAGAGTAATGAAAAGTGATCGAATTACACGCTCCAAATTTATCGGTGTGTTTGCGAAGAATGAAATATTGAAATTGCCAACTACGAGAAACTGGTACGGGATTATCGTTAACACCGACATTGTAGGGGGTGAGGGGATTCATTGGTTTGCAATCTATTTTAAAAATAGGGAAAGAATGTACTATTGTACTATTTTGACTCACTCGGCACTCAGCCCTGGAACGATCCTCTGGTTGTACAATTGTATGGCGATTGTATGGAACTCGTATCGCTTTCAAGGATATTATAGCAACACGTGCGGCATGTACACCCTCTCATCTCTCATGCACATGCCACGTGGGAAGGGATTTATAAATTTTTAAAAATTATTCGATTTGTGCAACACTGAAATGAACGATAAAACGGTATGCAGACAGATAAAAAAAAGGTTCCCATATGTTAGCATCCGCTTTGTGCATGTTTTCTACCATTTAATAAATTAAATGAAAATACAATGTGTTTTGTTCTTAACTCTAAAAATACTTACAATTAGTTCCTCGATGACCTGGCGTTCGTTGGATCGGATGTGAGCCAATACCTCGACCTCTGTGTTCAGGTCGCTGGGTTGGCTGTGCGGAGAAGCATCCATAGCATTTATTCCCCTTTTATCAAAACGAAAAGTAACTATAACACGATCAAGTTCCGCATCGGTCCTATAAGGAGAAGTTAACATGATTAGTTCATACTGAATCAAATAAAGTTAAGTAAAAATAAAGTTTAATCAGAGAGTTACAATAAGAGAAAATGCCGAATAGGAAGCCTGGCAAATTATAATTACAAAGCAGATATCCTGACAGTTTTCAAAAGTAAGAGTGCTAAGACATTGTCTGCCGACACCGGGCCTCGAGCCCGGATCCGCAGGCAATTCTTAAAAGGTTTTAATATTTCTGAAATCCTACTGGGGAGCTGTCTTTAAATTTTTAAGTTATCGAGAAATGTACGGGGCTCCAATAAACCTTAGCCCCCCGTCCATGGCCTAAACCATTAGAGGTACAGTAAAACTAAACATATCTTACAAAAGAGAATTTAATCCTGCATTTAATGAGAAACAATTGAAACTTGGTGTCCCCGCCATTGGCTTCCAAGACAGCCTGAATTCGCTTTGGGTAGCTTGCCAAAAGTGACGTGAATAGATCTTGATCTTGATTCCGGGTTGCAGGTCATTAAGCCAAAGTTTATGATAAGGAAAAATTTATTTCCTCTGAAGTATAAAACTCCAGAAACTGGAAGGTGATTTCAGAATCAATTATCCATGAAGGTAAAATTCATCAATAAATAAATTTAAAAAAATTAACAGAGATGCGTGCTGGATGCAGATCATTAACCCCCAAAGTTTAGATAAAGAAGTTTATCTAAGGGATATATATATATATTATATTATATATATATATATATATATATATATTATATACACACAGGGTGTCCCATAAGTCTGGCATCATAGGAAAAATAATAAAAAAAGGCAAAACAAAGCTTTCATTGACAAAACGTGCTCAATGTGTCCACCATTGTTTTCATTTCAATACACAAATTCAGACGTGATACCCAGTCAGCAAGCACACGGTGAATGATGTCAGGAGGAATGGTGTTACATGCCCCAATAATGCGCTGCCGCAAATTTTCAACACTCCTAATTTTCTCTGCGTATACCAGCGCTTTCAAGTGGCCCCAGAGACAAAAATCTAGTGGCGTGAGATCTGGGCTTCTAGCTGGCCATTCCACAGGCCCTCGATGTCCTATCCAATGACCAGGGAATTGTTGGTACAGGTATTCCCTTACTTGGGTGCTGTAATGTGCAGGAGCGCCGTCTTGCTGGAACCATGTTGGGAAATTTCCTTCTTCGTTCAAGACACTGGGAAATGCTTCTTCCTTGAGCATACGTAGGTAGGTGCCTCCAGTGACATGTTCATCGAAAAAGAGGGGGCCTATGATGCGATCCTTCCAAATGCCACACCATACCATCACCCGAGATGCACCTTGTTCCTTTGAAGAGGTATACCAGTGAGGGTTGTTTATATGGATGCCATTTGTGAGCCTGAAGAATGCGATGGATGCTACTTTTCGACACTCCTGTCTCGGCGGACAATCGCCGAAGAAACTTATTGGGACTTCTGTTAAAATGAGCCAGGATAGCAGTCGCTGTATCATCGTCAGTGGACCTCCTTGAAGGTCCACTGCGTGGTTTATCTTCTATGGATCCTGTTTCCTTAAACTTTGCAACAAGTCTGCTGACACACCTCTGTTCCCGGAGGTGCGTGTACCTGCCCTAGATTCTTGGCAGAGGAGGTGAGAGAACACCGCCCCTAATAAGATGCGGGAGATCACGATCTCGTCGGGCCATGAACGTATCCCAAGATGCCCAGGAGATGGGAGACGGCCCTGACGCGTCTCTGCATCGGCCACTCACGCCTAACACGGGTACCTGAAGGCTGGGGAAGCAAGGCCGGAGTGTGGGTGTGGCGTTCCCCTCAGCATCCGGCACTTGCTCCTCGAATGCCCCGCTCTTGGTGCCCCCAGGAGGAAGCATCTTTCTCATTGCATGGGGGAGGGCGGTGATTACCTCCTCTCCCGGATGCTTGAACCTGATGTGACTTTCCCCGGGAGTGGGATTTTTTATTTTAGTGAGGAAGCTGGCCTCCTCAAATTTTTATGATTCATTTCAGCTGATATTTTTCTGTTTGTTTTTCTTTTTAGTTTTTAGTGTTTTTATATTTTTATTGTTCTATTTACTTTTGACTATGACGTTTGGCGTCAAATGACCCAGTTGTCGCGACGCCAGGGTTAATTTTAACAATAAATAATAATAATAATACAAATCCTACCGTTTTTCCTTTTCAAAATGTTGGCAAGTATGCTATCGGCCTGTAATTATTTTTATCACGGATACTAGCACCCTTAGTTTTAACGACTGGTACTAATACAACTGACAAAATGGACTGTGGATAAATAACGATGAAACACCAGAAAAAGTTAACTCCAGTTCCTTACAGATGACGTAGAAAACATGTTAACATTGAAGAAAAATGACGAATTTATATATGGTGACATTAGAAAAGATGATAAACCTAAGTAATAATGGTATTAGATATCATAGAACATTATGCACTTACCAGGAAATCTGTGAAGCGACTGGAAAAAATAACGTTTGGGATTTAGTTTTGACAAATAACAATGATATAATAATAAACAAAAAGATAACGCACCCAAATTTCTCTGACCATACCCTAATCTATATACAAATGAAGTTAACAACCAGGAGGTCAAAAACACATTCCAGAGTGTCAGAAGGAATATTTGAAGGTTTAAATATGAATTAAAATACAGTAGAGTGGAAAAGCGTAAGGAAAGGTCTAAAGAAAGTAAATTGGGAACTTCTACTTCACGCCTGGGGGAGAGAGCACTCCTACCAGGCGCGTCCCTCGGGTGGCGGAGGAGGGAACCCTGGAACCTTCGTTCTAGGGCTGCTCCAAATATACAGAATAAGGAGCCGCGGACCAAACAAGCAGCAGAGGGGTGGCAGACCGGCTGCTTTATTTGCCAAGAAACCCTATGATGATGGCGCATACCGCGAACGGACGAACCGAACCGACGCACCTTCCCTTCCTGGTCCACAGGAGGGAGGTGACAAACGAGAAGAACCTGGAGTGAAGACGCCATCTGGGGGACCCGACCCAGCTTCTAAGTCGGATGGAACATAAGTCAAGTAAGTCAAGTCTACTTCACGAGAAGACTCCAGAAAAAGTACTATCTACAACAGAAAACTAAACTAAACCCATATTGCTGAAACATGTTTCAAAGAAACAAAAAAGAAAACGTAGAAAGCTTGAGAGAAAAGTCAGAACATTATTTAGACAACGGAAACAAATTGTAAAAAGTCTCCACGAATGCAGAATTGAAGGAAAAAGACTCAAACTAGAGAAAAAATATGCGAAATAAAAATCGACCAAAAACAAACATTCATCCACGAGACAAACAAAGAGGAAAACAAGGTAGCAGGAAACAAAAAATAACCCAAAATACTTGTAAACGTTTGCGAAAAGAAAAGAGCAATGTAAAGACAGTATTGGTCTATGAAAAAATAGGGCGACAGAATATACAAATGATCCAGAGAAAATGAGCAAGCTGCTTAAGGAATAATTTAACTTTGTGTTTTGCACCGCTAAATCCGAGGAGAAAGTAGAAAATCCAGATGAATTATTTGACATAGATACAAATCAGCCAAGGGCAAGTTTGGACATGAATCTACTAATTTATTTAGAGTTCTTGGAAGGAGACGCAATTAAGGTTCTATCACAAATACAAGAAAATTCAGCACCAGGGCTAGACACATGAAGTGCCAAGTTTCTGAAGAAATTTAGAGAGAGTATTGTCAAGTCTCTATACTAACTATGAAGAAAATCACTCGATACGAGACAAACTCAACTTCCATTAAAGAACGTGAACATTGCCTCTTTATTCAAAGAGGTAACAGTGCGATGCCTAAGAATTATCGGCCAGTAACTGACTGTAACTCTCACCTCCAACCTTATAAAGTGCTTCGAACGTGTAATTAGAGTAGAAATTGCTTACTGCCAGTGGTGGGCACCGTTAACCAAAAAGTTAACTTCGATAACGATAATCCGATAATTTTACTACAAAGTTAACGGAAGTTAACGATAATCCGTTAACGATAACTATTTCTTTACTAACATTTAAAAAAAATCAAGGAAAAAAGCTTTAAAACCATAAGAAAATGTTTATTTATGCAAAATCCAACAATAAATAGGTATTTAACTGTATTTTTATCAAGTTTTGCAACTTTTTTGCTTAATAACTTTTTTTTATTTTTACTAAAAAATGTACTGATTACATGTTTTGAAACCCTTGTAACCACTAACCATTAACTAAATTTTAATTACCAGAGAATTATTATGGCGGGAACTGAAAGGTAAAATTAAATTTTAGGCACATTTATTAAAAAGAGTGTGACACAATGTGCTGGTTGCCCTTCAGAAAGACCAACTTTCAAAGTTAGGGCCCAACTGCCAGTCTTGACCTCTTGGGCCTCAGGATGTCTTGCCGAGAGGAGAAGAGCCGTTCCACTGCGGCAGAGGACGGAATTGGCAGACTGAAGTTATAGCGGTTTGAATTCATTCGCGGAGCGGTGATCTTCTTGAATGACTCCTCGCAGTAACGTGTGTGTTAACGGACTTTAACAGACTAAATATCGAGGTTATCGGAAGTTAACTGGTCCGATAACGATAAATGAAAATTAACTTCCGTTAATAGTCCGTTAAAAAAGTTAACTTCGTTAAATAACTGTTATCGGATTAACGCTTTAGTGCCCAACACTGCTTACTGCTTACTTCAGTCTGCTTCCAGATCTCGCAAGGGGAGGTTGTGCGCTTTTTATTGAAGGTAAGAAGGTTCTTTTAACGTTAGTAAAAGTCCTATAAATATTATATATATATTAATACGTATGGAGATACGTATGGTAAAATGTACGGTGAGAAAAATTAATTTATAGTAATGACTAATGAATAAGTATTTTTACACTGCGTTTGTAAATCTCTAAAAAAGTATATATAGTATGAAATTTGAATAATAGTTTTTATTCACTGATTGTAATATTGTCGTCGAATTAAATAACAATTGCGTATATTACATAGACAAAATATTTTATAGACAAAATAATTCATGGACAAAGTATTTTTATTTTATAGACTAAATAATTCATAGATAAAATATTTTATAGATAAAATTACATAGAGAAAAATACTTCTATTGAAAATTCACAGAAAAAGGTTAAGTAAAATAAAATATTTTATATAACGTAATATTATATGTAATATTATTATATAATTAATATTATTTGAATTAATTTTGCTATTTTGTTTGAATTAATATTTTATTAGTTTAGTTACATATTTTATACGATGATTTTTTACTTTTTTTAGGTTCTTCTGTATTATCGTCAACTAGAAAGGTTCAGTTCTCTCTTACCAAGCATTCTCTACAACTTTTAAACTTCAACTATGGAGCACCAAGAAGAATAATTCTCTGGTAAATTAAAATTTAGTTAATGGTTAGTGGTTACAAGGGTAACGGGTTTCAAAACATGTAATCAGTACATTTTTTATTAAAAATAAAAAAAAAAGTTATTAAGCAAAAAAGTTGCAAAACTTGATAAAAATACAGTTAAATACCTATTTATTGTTGGATTTTGCATAAATAAACATTTTCTATGGGTTTTAAAGCTTTTTTCCTTGATTTTGTTAAATGTTAGTAAAGAAATAGTTATCGTTAACGGATTATCGTTAACTTCCGTTAACTTTGTAGTAAAATTATCGGATTATCGTTATCTGAGTTAAAAATTGGGGTTAACGGATTATCGTTATCGAAGTTAACTTTTTGGTTAACGGTGCCCACCACTGCTTACAAGAAAATAATTTACTGAGTCAGAACCAACGTAGCTTCAGGGCTGGAAGATCATGCCTATCGCAGTTGTCAGGTCACCAAAAGGAACTACTGTACTGGAAATACTGTGTCGAGGTCATAACATAGCTGTAATATATATTGAATTCGCTAAAGCTTCGATAAATGTGATCGTGGAATTATAGCACACACTTAAAAATATAGGAATTACTGGAAAGCTGGGACGACAGATATTTAATTATTCACCAAAAGAACGCAAAGAATGATAGTAAATGTTGATTCATCTGAGAAGAGAAAATAATGCCAAAACTGATCAGACTTATTCTTCATCTGTACTGTATAAACCACTTATATCGTATCATCTTAGTCTTAGAGAGCAATGGCTTTCATCTACAGTACAGTAGCTTCACGTCTTTGTATCTAGCTCAATGTAGGACGGTCTATGCAGCACGCTCTCTGAGCCTAACAAGAGGAAATGATATGAGTAGTCCAGCAGATGAAGGATAAGTATGATGAATGTTAGCACTCTTTTGTCTTCTCAGATGAATCAGCATTCCAGCAGTTTGCTTCAGGAGGATGGATCTGGGTATGGAGAATCTGTAGCGATATGTTCACTCCCAAATTGGTGCAACCCAATGTGAAATTTGGTGGTTGCGCGGTTAGGGTGTGGGCAGGCATTGGGAAATTTAAAACAACTGATCCTCTGTTCGCAGAGGGACGTCTTAATTCACAATATTATATATCCATCTTAGATGAGAACCTCCTGCCTTTGATTCGGAATGGAAACTTCACCTGAAGAGCATCATATTTCAATAGAAGGGTGCCACATGTTCATTCCATTGTTTTAGGAGAGTGTTCATCTTATTTTGGCAGAGCGCTGTATATATCATATAATTTGTGTAAGCGGTTACAATTTTCGGATGAAATTTTACAATTCATGGCTCTGCTTTTCATGTTTTCTCATTCAAATCAATACATTATTTCAGAATCCAGGAACACTTGCAGGGATCAAATAACCCCATAATCCATTAGCCAATCAGAAACTTTCCTCTCATTGTCGCTTCTCTATCTTATACGGGAACCTATATAACCAAATTAGACTATGGCATAGCATGAGTCTGGTAACGTCATATATAAATATATTCCTACTTATTAAGTTTGGTCTAACTTGATTGGCATAACTTAGGTTATAAATATATTTTATATCATTGTTAGAAAATCTAGACGTGGAAGAGCCATTGTTACCCGAAAGCAATACCAAAGATTACTTATATAGGTAAACTTTTTTGATACGATGACTTGGCTGATTGATGCAGCATTCTTTTAATATAGTAGGTTATTGGATCTAAAGTTTTTCACCTAACTCCGGAGAGCAGCCAGAAGGGCTATGTCTGGAAGAGCTTCCGACCAAAGCTCAGTAGTAGGTTACTGTATATAGTTTATTTCATAAGTGCTAAGCAAGGCCAGATTAATATGGAAACCAACTAGGTCATGCATTGGGGCCCAAAACCTAATGAGGCCCACAAACGAATTCAGGGACCTACTGCATAAAATCAAGAACCAAGAACCAGAATTATATTACCAGAAACTAAATTTGTCAGTATTGGACATAAATGGTTTTTGCTGCTTGATTTTTGGATTTATGCGAGAAATTATTCCACGGACAGAAAGTAACTCAAACTGAGATCCGGAAATTCATTACGTATCAAAATCTATCCGAGCGAACATTGATATGACACAGAACGCGCGCACGCCCGTCTCGCATATCAAAATATCAAAGAATTCAAATCTTTAGTCACCAAGAAGATAGGAGAAAAAGTTTAGAAGCTGACTCAGATTCAGGCCTCCGCGAGAATAAGCTACCATTAAAAGGAGGCAGGAGAGAGGAGGCATTTCACTCTGGCCACGGTATTCACTAAGTGTAGACGCACGCTGCGCTTCATTAACGAATTTCGACTCTAAAGTACTTAAATTAATATGGTAACCAGTAGATATATCTAAGATATTAGTCTGCTAATCTTTATCAGCCTAGGTTTATAGGTTGTCGTAAGTCTGGGACAGATAAAGTTGATGTCAACCCCGGGGATATCTGTCTGTCGTTCAATAAATTACAGCTTGTTTCATTGTGCTAAATGTGATTTCACTCTGATGTTAAAGTGATTAAGGACTTGCTAAACTGAGAATAAATTTCCTTGATGTCGTAAATGAGTACATGACTTAAACAAGATGGCGTTCTGAAGACACGTGAAACTTGTTACCGAAGTGAACATTAATTATGGCTTAGGTCTTAAGCACGAAACTTTTGCAAGTTATTCACAAAGATGTTAGGTATGGTAAAGCTTAATAACCATATATTAATAATGTACGATACCTAACAGCTTTGTAACTTCCTGGGTATCGTAAATTATTAATACCTTCAAACTGGTTACGGATTTCTACGAAAAATACTTCAAGGGACACAAAGAACACAGTTACAGCAGCCAGGTTTACAATCTCGGCCTGGGGTATTATGCTGCATCTTTGGAATATGGAAAGGACTCCGTTCCAGAACCCTGCCATAAATGTGCATTCCAGCTGCTGCAGCTTCGACACGAGATTCCTCGCTTCGACTAGAGTTGTTGTCTGTTCATCACTGTTCTCTGTAAGGTTTACCAACGCGTCATAAGCTCCTTCATAATTTTTACACTGCTTTGACAGATTTAGAGTGACAGTACCACTGCGTGGGAGATGGCGTCTTTAGAGTTTAGGCTCGATTAGTAGATTCAGCACTCAGACCATACCTAATTTTAGTGTGTAGTGATAACCAATTTGCGCAGTACTAATTTAAATTTGTGCAGTGATAAATTAAGTTCTATATCGGATAGTAGTATGATGGCATTTGGGTAGAGGAATTTGGGGTGCTTTGAAACTTGCCCCTGGAGGGGTCCTCTGAAGGCCTTCGCCTCCGTTATGAGGGGCCCCCCTTACTTAAGTTCCTCACCCCATTTATGGGGTCTCACCGTCCTTAATGAAGGGCATTTTCCACTTGAGGGCCCCTTGCGGGGCCCCCTCCTCATCCTTGAAAAAAAAAAAAAGGATTCATCCTCGCCATCCTTCGCGAGAAAAAAAAAAAATCCTCCTGTGGGGTTCTTTCATGAGACAAAAGCAGACAAAAACAGAGTTTCACAATCAATTTTGAACCTTATACCTTTAAACAATAGAAATGAAAACAAAATAAATATTTGAAAAAAAGGGCTTATCAAACCTATATGAGATACTACATGGGTTTCAAAACACAGAATAACTTGTATTGTGCTATCGGAGCCATTTTTAACGTTTAGCTAAACGAGTACATTCATTTTTTCTTCAGGTTAAATATAGATGTCACGAAAAACAGACTAAAAATAGTCTCTCTACTATTCAAATTCTGAATTAATATTTGCATTATATGAAGTTAAATAAAAATATTAAATAAAATTAAAATGAACCGCATTTTATTTTCAATTATAGGGGGTAACTTTTGCCTTTCCGAATTAAAATTAATTTATTCTACACTATTATGAAATTAACTGAAATGAAAAGGTTTACTGGCAGACTCTAGTTCATATGACAGATATTATTAAGCTACATTATGCAGAGAGACTAACATATAAACGTTTAACCAACATACTATTATTTACCTTCAATTACCAGGTTAAACATTATTTTTTTTATCGTTTATATATATATATATATATATATATATATATATATATTTGATAAGCTCACTAATTCAATGTAGTTGCATAATTCTTTCTTAAGTACGCAGGTTAATCATAATTGGCAACTCATTTCACAATCTTACCAGTTTTCCAGGCTAATTAATAATAAGCAATTTTAATCGTATGTAATTTTTTCTAGTGATTTGTCTGTAACGAGAAATAGTTATTATTATTGTTACCAATTATTGACTATAAATTACACAGGCCTGCGAGTGAGAACTTTGTAAGAGATTTTCTTACTAATAACCGATTTTATATAACTCAATTACACTTGAAATGAAATGAAAAGGTTAGTAGTATGGGCGCAACAGGAGTGAGTGCAATGCAATTGAAAATGTTGATCAATGTTGCAAAGGAAATGCTGCATAATGTTATGCAACAAGGGGAGGGGAATGTTGCAAGATGTTATGCAACAAAGGGAGTTGCAAGATATTATGCAACAAAGGGGGATAGGGGGATGGTGCAAGATGTTATGCAACAAAGGGGAGAGGGGAATGTTGCAAGAGCAACAAGGGGTTATGCAACTTGGAGGCGGAGTTATCCCCCAAGAGAAAGAGAGGTGTTCGTCTGGCAGGAGCCAAGCGAATATTAAGACTTCAACCGAGCGGCCGTTGTCTTAATATGTTCCTAATCAGCCAGCTGGCTTAATAAGCCAGTTGGCTTATCTGGCTGAGTTGCCAGTTTGCGCTATTTATTTAATTAAAGCATATATTCTGGCTTAATCCGCCAGTTGGCTTAGAAGGCTGAGCTGCCAGACTGCGCTATTTATTTAACAAAAGCACATATTCTGACTTAGACAGTTGGCTTAGAAGGCGTAAATGACTTATTCAGGTGTACAGGTTGAGTTGCCAGATAGCGCTATTTAATTAATGCATACATTCTTTACAGTTGGTTAGAAATCCGTTTTAGAAGCCAGCCAATTGATATAATTAAATGTCGTGTACAACCAAAAGAATTAAATAAAACACCATTACATCATTCTGTTTATTTAGACGAATTAATGGAATCAGAAATATATAGAAAATAAATATACAATGGAATATATATGATCAAAAAATAATAATAGCATAAGAAATACGAACGAGAAATATATGAACAAAAACATACAAAATGTTGTATTATCAATATATTAATACAAGAAAAAAAAAATATATATATATATACACAGTTATATTAAATAATTAAATATATTGAAAAATATATACGAAACGTATAATCAACTGCATATTATTACAGGAAATATATATATATATATATATATATACATCATATATATATATATATACACACACACACAGTTAACTAAATAAATATAAGGGTTCCGAAAAACCTTAGCCCCCATTTGCAGCTTACATGTTTACTTATATCGAAATAGTTTTTAGTGATTATAAAAACATAAAATTCTTTATTTATTGAAGGTATTAAAATTACTATAGCTGATAGTGATAATATAATGGCTTCTCAATTAATTGGTGATTCGGAGAGGCAACGTGTGATAGATCGTATACGAGCAATAACATTTCGGGAAGCTCGTGATGCTGAAGCCACCTTTATAACACGTTCATGGGTTGCCAAAAAGTTGCGAAGAAGTGAGGACTTCGTCAAAAAAGAAAATGGAATAAAACTTTGGATGAATGTGAAATGGATACAACCAAATCTGGGCACCCAAATTTGCCACTCTCTCAGGAAACAAAGGACATCATTGAAGGCGGTACGCGTAAGCGGAAAAACAGCTGTGCTAAACTTTCTAGAGAGATCGAAGTGTTGAGAGGAAAGATCGTTAGTGGTGAGATCATTCGACTGTACCGTCAGAAGCAAGGTTTAAAGCCTTGGCATGAACTTCCAAAGCCAAAAACTCAACTTAACATCGATGACAGAATGTGGTTTGCCCATTATCTTGAAGATTGGGATGTGGATGATTTCATGCATTTAGCTGTCTCCGATGAATTTTTTGTTTACGTAACACGTCGGCCTAATTACCAAAATGATCGAGTGTCGGCCACAACACCAGATGAAATCGATGACAATGAACATTATCGCGAATTATTAAAAAGTCCAGACTGTGTTGGTGTGTTTGTTTTGTTCACTGCAAAGAAGCTTATGTGGGTGCTGAAGCCAAATGGTCAGAGTTGGGATGGACGGTATTTTCGTGATATTATTCTATTCCAGCATGTCATTCCTTTTCTAAGAAACCCAAACAATGTTATGGATGTCGATCAGGTCACACTTCTGCACGATAAGGCCCCCTGCTTTAAGGCATTAGCCACTCAACAGTTGTTGCGGAACCACGAGATCGCTTTCTTTGGAAATGAAGAATGGCCAGGAAATTCTCCTGACCTGAACGTCTGTGAACACATTCGATCAGTTATAAAGGACAAGGTTGAATGTCTCTTGTTTCAAGAACCTGCAACAAATCGATTTTCGAAGGATACAATGACGCAACACATTGAAACTGTTTTAGCAAATTTGTGTAACGATCAAGATCTATTCACGTCACTTTTGGCAAGCTACCCAAAGCGAATTCAGGCTTTCTTGGAGGCCAATGGCGGGAACACCAAGTTTTAATTGTTTCTCATTAAATGCAGGATTAAACTCTCTTTTGTAAGGTATGTTTAGTTTTACTGCACCTCTAATGGTTTAGGCCATGGGCAGGGGGGCTAAGGTTTATTGGAGCCCCGTACATCAAAATACTTTGTTCTACTAGTTATATTAAATAATTAAATATATTGAAAATAATAATATACGAAACGTATAATCAATTGCATATTAGTACAGGAAATAAATAAATAAATAAATATATATATATATATATATATATATATATATATATATATATATATATATATATATAAATTATTTCACGAAAGTAACACGTGAAAAATATTTATGATGAATAAAACCACGAAGGAAAGGAAACACAAAATGGTGCTCAAGCGCCTAGGGCCTCGCGCCAAAGGGGGCCTCGCTCAAGCCGTTTTTCGCGTTCTGTTCAAGTGATATTAATGATTTAGAACTCTATGAGGAACTTAAAGTACTTTGCAGGTTTATACCTGAGAAAACAGATCTCGGAAATGCCCTTGTTTATATAGTGCAAAAAACAACTAAGTGAGATTTATCCTAATGTTTATGTTGCACTTCGAATAGTATTAACCATCCCAGTTACTGTTGCTTCGGCTGAAAGAAGTTTCTCGCGTCTCAAACTTATTAAAACATATTTGCGTTCCACCATGTCTCAAGCGAGATTGCAATCATTAGCTATGTTATCAATAGAAAACGATATAACAAATTCATTAGATTATTCTCAATTAATTGAAGAGTTTAGCTCGAAGAAAAGTAGAAAAGCATTGCTGTAATATTCAAGGAGCATCTGAACCAAATATTAAAGCATTAATATTTAGCCTGATAAGTCGATTCGCTCACTATTATAAAAAATGAAATGTCAACATCTCTTATACATCACATATGAAAAACGTTTGTATACTATGGAAAGTCATTACCTATAATATTATATAAATCTTAGAAATCATTGTCTTCTATTTTCGATACAAATCTTGATTCATATTATAATTTATACTTATTTGTATGGTTTATTTATATTTCTTATACAATTTCCATGCGTGATTATTTTGGTTTGGTTTAATTTTTAAGTGCTGGCATAGTTCTGTCTATGCGGGATTCTAATATTGCTGGTATAGTACCGATAATTAAGTCCATATTTTCATATAATATATATAGGCCTAGGGCCTCGCAATTTCTAGATCTGCCTAGGGCCTCGCAACTTCTAGATCCGGCCCTATATATATATATATATATATATATATATATATATATATATATACATACACATATATATATATATACACGCACAATTAAATAAACATCAAAATACTTTATGTTCTACGACGCAAAACGCTAAACTCACACGTAATCGAGTCTACATTCACATCGTTATTACTTTGTACTACACGGTAAAACCGTCCAAGCAACACTTCACCGTTTAAGTTATACAGATGCCTATACTCGACATACATGGCTTTCATATTGTTCAATACTATTTTTGTGCCCACTTTACATTCGGTTGGCAAATTATCTTTAAACATGGCTAGAATACAAACAAAAGCACGCACAAAGAGGTCATCGTTAACCACAACGTCATTATTAAATACAAGTTTATAAACACGCCTTTCCAATCGAAGGTTTTTTCTTACCGTCCCGAGCCTTTCAATCGTGAACTCTTCTTCACAACGCATAGCGGCAATTGAAATAATCTTCCAAGTCGTAACGACAGCTATTCATTATACTGTATAGAGATACAGTTCTTCAGGGTGAACAGTGTAGGCAAGCTCTGCCCTGTACCGCTCAAGTGCTTTGTACCGAAGTTCAGGATATTTCGAAGAATCTAAACCTTTTAAATATGCATCCAGCTCTAGACCATTCTCGCATTGTTCATTCCTACATTCGATAAATCCGTCGAGCAGAGTGGTGTATGCGTATTCAAGAACCGTGTCAAAATAAATCATATCCGTAACACGAGCGTCTAATATAGGCTTCAGCTTGCGGAATCCGACGATTTCAAACATTCTGTCGAGGATGAAGCGGTTTCGCGTAGCGTAGGGACAAGAACGTTATTATCAGATGCAGTCTTCGCATGGCTGTTCGTTATTTATACACAACGTGCAAACAACTGCATATGAGGGGGCGTCACTAATCTGCTCTCTTCTTGTACCTACACCTGCAGGTATTTTATAACGGTCCTCCCCACTTCTCAACTATCACGAAGACTATTCATCTCCTCAACACTTAAATAAATAACATTACGTTACGTTTGCTTGCTTGCCTGCAAATCGTTTCAAGTACATAGTTAATGGTGCCGGTTTCATGCCTGAGCACGCGCAATGACTTCGTCACGGAGACATCGTACGAGGCGTTGAGAATGCTTCTCAAAGGAAGTTTCATCGTATTCGCACGTCTAGTCGGTTCAAGCTCTGAGATGACTATGAGCAACAGGTGGGCGGATCGGCTCTACGGGCGGAGTGAGTCACGCTGATGAAACGTGTACGGGTTTGCTCGAACTCGTGTGTTTCGGAGGGGTGAGGTGCACGGGTGGGCGGCTCGATGGGGGGAGCGAGTCACACCATAAACTGCTGAAGCGTGTACAGGCTTGTTCGAATACTTGTGCCCATTATACTAGACAAACAGAATTTTCCGCTACATGAAGCAATACCGGTTTTAATGTTTTATCACTCACCAGACGTTCATTTCCACAAACTAAACATCTTCACAATCCGATGCACTATTTGAGAAAAACATATGTCCATATTTATCCTTTTTGTTTAACAAGCGATACCCGTCTCTAAAGTCTGTTAAAAACTCACACAGCCCATTAGCCACAACCTCACTACAAACCTCGTCATGATATATATTAATATAGTAGTAAAAATACTTAAGATTCTCCATGATGACAAGAATTACATTCTCAACCGGAGGGTACGAGTAGGCGGTATGATGTAACATGACATAATATCGCTTGTCACATCACTCATCAACAAGACTTCGCGGTGTATGTGGGCCTTTATAAAGGTTAGGTCTACAACATACTTCAATACATCGTTTGTACTACGAAATCCTACAATGCCCTCGCTAGAATACCCGTAGAGTATTTGAACATCTTGGTCCTTCGCACGGCTCAATGTAGCCTTAAAAGTATTAAAGGAGGGGGAATAGGGAGTTTTCCAGTATCCACCACATCTTGGCACTTTGCCGAATACTACTTCATAAATGTTGAATACGCAATATTAAAGGTAGCCATTACTATTTTTCTTCTACGCGGGAGAATACACGTCTGAACTCAAAGGTATGTAGAGGTCAACTGAGCACGCAGGGATAGATATATGCTCAGGTAGTGGCAGGAGTCACGTTGCCGATCTTACAGTGGGCGGAGCTTAGCTTTTTCTGTACACACACACGCACGCAAAGGAGAAAATGAAACCTTAATTGAAACAAATATACGTGATAAATAAACATATCAATACACATATATATATATATAAATACAATCAAGGATTAAGGTAGCCAAAGGGTACGGTATCATAGGTACCAGGCACCTGGTAACGCTTCCTATAGGTGTTACGGCATACCTTCGTGCCCCTAAGTTCCTTCACACACCCCAGTTTCTGCGCCCGAAAATTGTGCGTCCCCACAGTCAGTTGGGGTAGCTGGTCACCCTCATCTTCCAAGCACACTAGATCCTTCAACGAGTCAAAGTTAACGACTCGACGGTTCGCATGGTTAAGCGTGATACCCTTAGCCTTCACGATATACTTCATATCATCCCCTACCCTCACCCGTACCCCATAGGTTTTTGGCCCTGTTGACACAAACGAGTCTGCGTATGCACCATCACCATACTCATCCTTGATCTCGTCAGTTAGCTCTCCGAGGAACCCCAATAGCGGGCATGTATTCACCTTCCCTCGCTGTGAATATCACGCTATCTGTGTCAGCGTACACACCCTCCGTCCAAGAGAGTGCAATAGGCCCCAAAGTTTGATGCGGGCGTAGGCCGTTGTGAAACTGGCTACAGGTATGTTTGTAACCCGTGAGGTATCTGTGGCCAGTTCGGTGATTTGTACTTTATTATGTAAGTATTACCTACATTCACGATCTCCATAACCTCTTTATCGGGAGCGTTGGCATAATCCCAGACTTCACTATAACTTTGTGCCAAATGGACGTTCCCTTTGCCGGTATTCTGTGCAAATTTCCCCAAAGACTGTTTAGACAACTTTGCACTAAAGCGCTTGCCAGGATTCTTAACAATTTGGGATCGGTCAAGCTGTATACCTTCATGGGCACGGTAACGCTGAATATAAGCCGTTTTTTCATCTTCGGTATCAACCCCTCGCGGATATCCTGATGCTTACCTTATCCTTCAAAAAAGCGTTTATATATGGTGTGAAAAGGTTGGGTAGCTTCTGAAACCTCCACACCTCATGTATCTTCAATATTCTATACCCATGGCGAACGGCTAGGGCCAGCTCAGGCTTGTATATACACCTCTGATCTTACGCTGGTGGTTGTATGGTCACAATCACCGTTTTCTCTTCTGCGCACTTCACGCACAGGGGAAACATGAGCTTGTGATCTATAACGACGGGTAAGATCGGCATCCATAAATCGCGAGGGGGGAGCACGTCTACGAAAGAGAGTCCAAAGTAGCGCTCATTCAAGTTAGCTGAAAACTCCTCGATGGTTGGTATGGTGGGACCCACCATTTTTTCAGGTGCACCTACGGGGTACGGATTGTTCTTCATCACGTAGGGGTATAAAGAGCAGAAGTCGTAGTAGTGGAGTTTCACGCCTCCGTAGGCGGAAAGTATAGCTTGAATGGGTTTGTGCGCCCTCCAAACAAGCTGTCACCGCATTTGAGGGGGTCCAACACCATTGAATTGACCTTGTGGCCCTTTCTTCACGGTACTGGGCATCTGTTTCCATCCGTGCATCATACTCATGCTCCCACACGATTTTGTGAGTGAACTGGGAGCCTATAAGTTGATCACGGTTACGGGTCCATGCGAGGCTGTCGGCGGGGATCTTCCATAAAGGTCCCCTGTGACGGCACATTCAGCGCGCGGGCATCCATGCCACCAGCAGCCGTTAAAGGAATACACAGTCTTCTCACCAGTGGCTGGATCCTCACTTAGGCCGTCAACCCAAAAACACGACCATTGACCTTAACGGGTACTTCACCCGTGTTGCGGGCATGTTTTATGTATACCCCGGTCTGTTGCTGTAGGTGTATGAGCCAGTAAATAGCCTTGTGCCCATAACTGCGGGGTTGTTTCTGTGAATGATTGCTAAGGTGTCTTTAGGCATGAAGTTATTCTTGAACACTGTAAAACATAATGAGGCGATCGTGGTCGCGACTTGGATCGCATTTGAAACGGGTTATGTATCCTTCTAAAGGCTTGAAAGCATACTCTAAGTACACGTACGTCATTCACGCAATAACGTTCACATTCATCGGCTATATTGTATGGATTAGCTTCATTAAAACTGTTGTAGTAGCGGTCAAAATCTTCACGCTCACTATCACTCATGTTGGTGTAGTTAAAGTAATGTTTGGGTGGAGGTAGTCCTACGTAATTCAAAGTTTCGTTAGTGAGGAATGTGTAAGGGAAATACCCTTTTGAAACTTCAGCGGCTACGCCCATGACCTTGGGCAGCTTTGCTAATTTACAAGGTGTGAACAGCAGGGTGTCTTTAAACTGTACATTACCTCTTATCTGCATCTGTATTAGTTTGTTGCCTCTTTTCAAGGGATCACCTGTAAATATCGCAGACGACTCGTGTTCAAGCAGCTCCTTATAAAGGAACTGTGTCAAATTTCGCCCCGTTATGGGCAAGAATATACACAGTCATTTTTTTAACTTGTCCGCTAATTTGACAATATAGGATACAAAGAGTTTCACAGGGCTGTCGTGTGCATTCGTTTTAAAAACGTTTGTCCGTTTTCCACATTTGTGCACTCATCACACTCGACTCCATGCACTCATCACAGATAGTCTGACTTACGAGTAAATGTGGAATGACCTCTTTGGTTTCAGCGTTCGTGTAAGTTTCTATATCGTAGTACACGGTTATACAAGGGCTATTTTTAGGCTTAGCATCTTTCATATAACATACATGCTTCACTCCATCCGCCTTATATTTTTCATGACATGTAGAACAGTGAATTTCATCGCATTTATGTTTGAAATTCCCCCAATTATCCATCATGTGAAACATACCGCACTTACAAATCCTCATTTTCCTGCAAGTGCCATTTGATTTATGGAGTTCAAAGCATTTATTATTGAAAAATGTACGTCTACACACATTACATTCCCTCTTCTCGGTTTCAACTACCGACTTTCACATTTGGGGCTTTTACACTGCTCACATACCATGTAGCAATCCTTACAATGTTTCACCATATCATCAGCAAACTCGAGACAACCCTTACACAAATCATGATGCCTTCCATATTTTCGACTTTTATCATAACTGGCGTAGAGACCCTTATGTTACGGATGGGGAGATACGATGTTCCTGACAATCCTAAAATAAGTAGAGGTCTTGTACGATCTCTCACGCTGCTTTTAAAAACATACACAGTCCTACGACGATCATCCATTCCAAATACGACTATACGTGCATTCGTTTCCTGCTCGGCCCTTCTCAGTTCTTCAGGACCCATATTACACTCAAACTCGAGCTTACAATCGGAAGCCAGTTTACGGGCACGCTGCACAACCGTGGGCAGCCAAATTTTTTGCGTCCAAGTATTTAGCACAGTGAACATATGAGCTAAAATTATTGCTATAAACCACAACCACGATCGATGTTTAAATGCTTTCTGTAAATAACCGGAGAATTGAAATTAAGAGTATAAGGTGTGGCACTATGACCCGCAACTCGGAATACTCTGTCAATATCTACCATGAAGTTGTCCATATTGAAGGATGTACCACTTTGAGAGGCTTGCATTACACGCCCCAAGATATATTCTATATCTACAGCCGCCACACGTCTGAACGGTATTACCACCTATAAATCGTCCCCCTCATCTGACCCGAACCTGAAGGATAACCTCGACCGGACTTTATATTCGTCGCGGTTCTGAATGGCAAACTCCACAATACGTTCAACTACGCGCCGCAGTCCGTTGGTATACAGGGATCCAGGGTCAACCCTGACCACGTACCGATTTCTAGTCAGGGTAGGGGTGGGGGTAGCGGAGCGCACCAACTCGAATGTTATACCATCCTCCACAGTATGAGAAGCTGTTGTGGAGGAAGTACCCAGAATTGAACAATGGGGCATATTTGAGGAAGGTACTATTGTGGGGGCTGTGTCGTAAGACGTTGAGGGTTGGGGATCTATTACTCGGGGTCTAACAACCGGCGCAATCCTGGCACGCTTTATACCTGACGTGGAGTGTTATTCATCATGCTTCCGCTTTGAACTGTCGCATGCTACAGGTGTCGCTGGTGAGGGTTCGTCATTGGGGAAGCGGTCATCGGGTTCGTCTGTGATATCGATGATGGGGTGCTGTACATCGTCGTCATTCACGGTTCTGTGGAAGAAGAAAACAAAATATAAGGAACAGCACTCAAAATTTGTAATATTTTATAAATGGTAACTTAGGGGTGTGACGTGTTAGAGATGGAATCTGTAGAAAAATTCAGGTTCACAAGCCCCTCCACATGTATTATATCTGCCCTACAGGATGTGGAAAAACTGTATTTATGCTTAAAATCATTAAAGATAAGGGGGAGATGTTCTCAAAATTTGTGCATAAAGTAATATGGTGCTATTCGACGTATCAGTCAGTGTTCAACGAGTACCAAGATGAAATTTTGTTCCACAAGGGTGTCTATGACGTTAATTCGTTAAAAGGTAATGAGCATACAGTTATTGTAATTGACGATCTCATGTTGGAAATGGATAAAACGTTTGCCGAGACATTTACAGTGTTCTCCCACCATCTTAACATAAGCGTATTCTTCATCAACCAGAATCTATTTTTCAAAAATAGATACATGCGCGATGTGTCGCTAAATACACAATATCTAGTCTTATTCGCACAACGTAGAGATGTGTCACAAATTGGGGTATTAGCCAATCAAATGTTCCCGAATCAGCGTAAGGAGTTTTTGGAGGTTTATAAAGAAGCCACAAGCCAGCGTTATGGATATTTGCTTTGTGACCTTCACCCGCGAAACACGTTTAGGGTGCTTCTAAGAACGAATATATTCCCAAGCGAACCTGAAACGGTGTATATTCCAGAATGACAAATAGGCTGAAGAAATATCGTGAATTAATAAAAATCTATCAACGATTGCCCCGGGCACTGCAACAGATGTTTGTTAAAAATATCGACTCGACTTTTTAAAATGCATCTGTGAAATCTGTCTTAATGTTATAAAATGTAATGTGCCAATGAAACCCTCTCAGAAGGCTCGCTTACGTCGTTACAAGAACATAATACGAGCGCTCGCTCATAAAAGTCAAACTGTGGGTAAGAAAAAGCGAATTATTGTACAAAGAGGAGGATCATTCCTACCCATCTTATTTTCAGTTTTGGGTCCTTTACTGACTAGATTAATATAATGAAGAAGGTGGTTGTGATTCCGCACGAGGTGTATGCTTCATTGCAAAGTTCAAAGATTCCAGACACGGCTCTAGAACCCCGTAAAAGTAGGCTTAAAAGAATGGAAAGCGAGTTGCTAGCCCTATTAAACAGTGAAAAGTCACCTGATGAGAAAAGGATCTTGTACCAAGAGGCTTTGCAGAAATTTCTTCATGAGTACGAAGATTATAAGAATCCGACAGAGCTCCCCGTGGTTATTAGACACAGCGCGAGCAGCGCTGAGCATGGCGACACAGGACCTGGGCCCGACGTTAGAGATAACCAACCAAAGAACAACGGAACACAACACATTGAACATGTTTTAAAAAACAGTCTCCCACATACATAAAGACCTGGATCAAGTCTCGCATGTGTCACAACTGAGTACGCCATCGCCTCCAGCAGCAGCGTCTCTGAATAAGAGAAAGAAGAGAACAAACTGCCAAC
>JAJOZX010000467.1:70000-290000 GCA_023014485.1 Bathynomus jamesi | reverse complement strand
CGGTGAGGTACAGTACTATAGCACAAATGTATCGCTAGGAATCGGGCATTATGATCCAGCCATGGACATTGTGACGGAGTTAAACAAGAGTCTTGAAAAGTCGTACCTGACAAATGATTTATTTTTTGCAGTCGTAAACATAGACACGCCTGCATGCACATTGAAGTTAAAGTCAACGCTTAGTAGAAATATTAAAGATAAAGAGCTGTTCACAATTATGGCTGAGGGCCGATAAAGCGCAGCTCTCCAAAGAGATACCTTTCACGAGGCACAGCATGCCTTGTCTAGCTTAATGTATCAATTGAAGATGGAGAAATTGATTGAAAGCTCTCCGCCCCCAGACATGTGCTATATTTACAGCAATACCGTAGAGCACCAATTTGTTGGGGACACCCAGGCGCGCCTGCTGCGCATTGCACACATCTCCAACCATAGAGGGAAAAGTTTGAGCATTACATATGACAAGCCCCATTATGTGAATGTTGCGACTAATCTATTAACCAACATCTCGATATATATAAGAACGATTGAGGGAAAAATTTCCCATTCGGTGATGGGAGCTTAACAGTGAAACTACACTTTCGCCGTTTATAATGACCCGAAGGCAAGTCTATCGAGGATTGAGATACCAGCGTGGGAGTGGACTTGGATCCATTTTTTCATCCATACTACGCACCGCTGTCCCACTGTTGAAGAGGGGTGCCAGATACCTAGGGCGGAAGGCATTACAAACAGGTTTTAACGTGGCAGAAGACATAATGGGTGGAACTAAGCCTAAAGAAGCTCTAAAAAAACATTTAAAACGTACACGGGACGAAATCATCAAAGATGCAAAGAGAAAAATGCGTGGTGGCGGAAAGAGGAGATCTGCCAGGAAGAAGGGGTTACAATCACGTGGCGCTAAACGTAAAAGGAAATTAAAAAAGAAGTGCTCTAAGCGTATGAAACCTATGGCTGATCATTTTTTTAACTGATATAAGCTGAGAACACTACTCTCACGAATTATAGGCTGACTAATACTTGTCGAGAGAGGTGGCACTATTTCTGACTCGTCATGGCGCGTTTCATCTACCCGTGTAGTTCACAATGCTGTAAATCGAAACTGTCCCTCTTTGATATGCCCCCCACTCAGGTCTCTATTGAGCATAGCGATTTTATTACAAGTAACCCATTAAACACAATTAGTTCGCTGAGTGCCCCTATAGAATTCGTGATACCCAGCTCAGGCCCTTACTTTTTTCACCCGAGCTGCATGCACATGTACGCTAAACTGCGTATAGCCCATTCAGATGGAATGGACTGCGATGACAGTTACTCTGCGTACCCTGAAACCAACTTTTTACACTGCAGTGTGAGGTGTATTTAAACCAGGTTAACATCTCGGCAGGAACGAAGTACTGCCACCTACGAGCCTATCTGGAAAATGTCCTCAACTTTTCAAAAGAAGCGGACGACACCTTTTTAACCGCCGAGGGATATTACCGTACGAAAGATGAAAGGTATAAAGGATAAATTTAAAAATTCTAAAAAAAAGATATACGAGTGTTTTGGACGTCTTCATAGAGATTTCACATTCCAGGAGAAACTGCTTATGAAGTTGAAGCTTACCCGCACGATTCCTGAGATCTGCATAAATCTGGGGTCTTATCAAGAAGAGGGCGCAAAACCCGTTGTGATTCACATAATGGAGACATATTTGCGTATACGCCGAGTGAAATTAAGTTCGCCAAAACAAATAGAAATTGAGAGAGACTTAATACACGCCACAGTAAAATACCCAATTAACAGGGTACAGATCAAATTATACACGGTGCCCGCCGGGTTGGCCTCGAAGCAACTAGAAAACGTGGCCTTTGGTGTTGTACTAAAAGGATATTAATTGTAATGCAGGACCACGCCTCGACGAATGGAAAATATAAAAAGAGTGCCTTTAAATTCGAGAATTTCGGGCTTAAAAATATTACTCTATACGTAAATGGCATCGCTTTAGGAGGGACTGTGATTACGGATTACTCATTAGACGCTGTGTTCCCGCTCTGCGCGAGAGCTTATAGTAATCTGGCTCATAGTACAGGTGGCTGTGATGAGCTTGGGTTTGGTGTAACGCAGGAAGAATTTGTCGAAGAATTTAACATTTATTCATTTGATATTACGCCTGACTTGTCTGCTGGCGTAAACACGCATTTAAGTCCACAACAGAGTGGGAATATCTCAGTCAGATTGGAATTTGCCAAACCTATAGACGCGCCTATACGTGTGCTAGTTTACCTCGAATCACAGGCACTAATAGAAGTTGATCGTTTCAGGAACGTGGTCACAGACTTTTAAAATGGACGCGAATACACTCCAGAGAGTAATGAAAAGTGATCGTTTCACACGCTCCAAATTTATCGGTATGTTTGCGAAGAATGAAATAGTGATTTTTCTGTCGTTTCTTAATGATTTCGAGGCGCTGATTCCAAAAATGATATTGGTTTTGCTCTATCATCAACCGTTTCAATAATATAGGTTATCACACTGTTCACATGGCAAAGTATATAAAGAAGGCTAACAAATATTTTCTAAAAATAAAAACACTATTGGAAATTAATGTTTATTGAGCCAAAATTGTTTGACAAACCCAAAATGGTGCAAAGGATATAATATATATCATGAGGAGAACCGGTAAGAGAATAACAAGCCTCGTTATGCAGTGTGCGTTCCTTAAAAATGCACTGAAGGACGCGACTTCCGCGTATGAACATTCTTATCCTTTCTGATCAGCAACCATACGTAGTCTCCCATCATGGAAGCATCCCAATGGCCCTGGTATCTTTTCTCCATCGTTTGAATATCTTGATGGAATCTTTCGCCATCTTCTTCACTCACATCGCTCAGGTTATCACGAAAAAAGTCTAGATGTGAATGCAGATAGTGCAATTTTAAAGACATACGGCACCCCATTTTGCCATAGCACTTAATCAAGTTTGACACTAACTCCTTATAGTTTGGTGCTTTATGGTTGCCTAAAAACCCACGAACCACATCACGGAAAGCACACACGCGTCTTTTTCGATCGGAGTCATCTTGGCTTCAAGGTTCTTTGAATTCAACAGCCCCTTGACTTGTGGTCCTACAAAGATACCAGCCTTGACTTTGGCCTCAGAGAGTTTAGGGAACATGACCCAAATCTGTTGGAAAACTTCCCCTTCAAAATCTAACGCAGTTACAAACTGCTTAATTAGACCCAACTTAATATGGAGAACTATGTCAGGCTTCACAAGAGGTTCCCTGAGTACGTTGTACTTTCCTGGTTGCAGTCCTTCACGTGAAGGCAACTGAACTGTTTTATAGTGCTCAGTTGAAGCCCTGCTATCCCACAGGCAAAGAAAACATGAGTATTTAGGAAACCCTCCTTGTAAACCTAACAGGAAACCAATCATTTTGAAATCATCACACACGTCCCAGTTATATTGTTCATACCTGATTTGAGTGAGCAGTTGTTTGACATTTTCATAGTCCTCTTTCATTTGAACAGAATGTGCAACTGGTATAGATGGATATTTGTTCCCATTGTGGAGTAGAACAGCTTTTAAACTCCGAGTTGAACTTTCAATAAACAGGCGCCACTCTGAGGGTATATGTGTTAACCCAATAGCTGTGAATAGACCATTAACCTCGCTGCAATAACAGAGAGCCATTGACATCGTAGAACCTTGCAAACTCTTCATGCCGCTTTCGGTATACAGTGCTCTTGCAGTCTTCTCCAAGTAAATTTCACTCTGAGTCTGGAGGTCAGAAGCTCAGATCCTGATTTCGTCAGACCCAAATCTCTAATTAAGTCGTCCAATTCCCTCTGATTTGGAAAGTGAGGGTTTGTACTGAAAGTTACTGTATATTCTTCATCATGACTGTCCTCACCAGCCGACATCTCAGATGAGCTAGCTGCATCCTCATTTTCAACCTGCAAAGCAAAGAAACAAAATATAGGCATAGGCTATATATGTAGAAGAGCATCAGCACTAAGAAAAATCGACACAATGACCCACAGTCTGTAAATACAGAGGTAAAGTAATGGATAGATACCTGTTCTGGTGGACGTCGTATTGGAAGACCTTCGCCATGTGGTACAGGAGCTATGGACGACGCTATGTTTGAATACTGAAGAGTCTGCCTTCCTTTAACTTTTCTGTACTTACAAACATCTACCATGCAGTAGTAGCAATCGTCGTGGTGGCTCTTTGGTTCTCTCCATATTCTGGGTACCGCAAAGGGCATTGCTTTGCGTACTCCCCGCAGCCACCCTTCAAGTGTGGAGCGGCAGCTTCCACAGATCACATGGGGTGCCCAGGGCTTATCTTGGTCACCCATAGGCATACCAAAATAGAGCCGATACGCGATCCAGAACTTGGTGCCTTTCACAATCTTGTGCGATACTTGCTTGGGGCCTATGTAATACCCACAAACGTAGCAGAATATATCCGGCGAGTGTTTACAAGCTCTAATTGCCACTCTCTTTACCAAACTGTACTACATTAATCATAACCTGCAGATATAGAGAGAAGAGTTATTAAATCTGCAGCAGATTACAGATTCCAGAAAAAAGATGTATTCACAACACTGAAATAATGTTCGCAATTAAAAAAGGATCGATAACACTCAAATCGTCAGCACAGAGAAGCACAGAAACACAGTACCTCAGTGCTGGTAACCATCAGACAAACAACCTGCTTTCTTTGTGTGCTCACACTTACTGACTTCTCAGACTCTGCGCTCTTCTTTATATAGCACAGTGGAAGTTTCGGGCAATTTCTAGAGCAAGAAACTGTCAACGAACATCCGGATTGTTCTCAACAATTCCTGATTATTCTGATATTGCTGCGCCCATAACAACATTATACTGGTAAAACATGAAAAATGGATTATCTCTGAAACCATTGATGATACACACAAACCAAGGCCAGATTTGGACTCGGCGCCCACAAATGCATATAAAAACAAAAAATTCTATATAAACAGAATCACAGTGTTATCGTTAACACCGACATTGTGGAGGGTGAGGGGATTCATTGGTTTGCAATCTATTTTAAAAATACGGAAAGAACTAGCAAAAGATCGGCGCTACGCGCCGATTTTGCTAGATCTGCGGTGCTTGGACCTTCGACCCAAACCGAATTGTGGGCCTACGGCGTATTTTATTTTGAACATCAATAGCCCTTTATCTGGATATCGTTCCCATTCCTCTCACCTTGGGCCTCAGTAATTGGGGTGCCTGTGGCCCTCCAATTACTGGCGAACCAATTATTCGGTCAATAAAACTACAGAAAAGAACGCAGCCATGAAAATCTAAAACTTCACAAATCTTCATACGATGAACTCGGATGTAAAGCTCAAGATTTTCATGACTGCGTTCTTTTCTATAGTTTTATTGACCAAATAATTGAACCGACAGTAATTGGGGGGTCGCAGGCCCGTAATTACTGGGGGTTCAATTATTTGGTCAATAAAACTATAGTCATGAAAATCTTAAGCTTCACAAATATTGACACAATGTGAAGCTCAAGATTTTCATTGCTGCGTTCTTTTCTATAGTTTTATCGCGGTGCTGGGGGCCCTCGGGCCCAGTAATTGGTGGTGGTGGTGGTGGTGGGGGGTGCGGTCACACACACATTTTCGTTCATTACTCATCACCCCCATCCACCATACGAAGTTTGGTCGAAATCGGTTCAGAAACGTAAAAGTTTTTTCTGCGGACAGACAGGCAGACACATTTTTGCTAAATTATAATAGTAATGCTGCCCGATTAGGTTAATTAAATGGCCGGTTAGGTCAACTGAATGCCCGATTAGATTAATTGAATGCCCGGGTACGTTAATTGAATGCCCGGTTAGGTTAATTATACACCCTTGACGATTGGTTAGGTTGTCATGATATTTTCGTTAAAGCCAACAAAAATATCACGACTTAACCTAACCAATCGTCAAGGGCGTACAGATGACCTAACCTGGCATTCAATGAACCTAACCGGGTATTCAATAATTTTACCATAGGTTTCGTAATGATCTTGATGTCATTTAATGTTTTAAAATTAATTATTTAATTTATTAACACCCACGTGCACAACCTCGGGACCTAATCAATGTGTGTGTGAAGTTTCATGTCAGTAACTGCTTCCATTTTGGAGTTATGGCTGATGGCTGATGACTGGAACACACACGTCTTATTATTATTATTATAGATAAACAATAGACTGGTACAAATTTATAAACCAAAGACTTCCGAAAATCACCCACGTGCACAACCTCGGGACCTAATCAATGTGTGTGTGAAGTTTCATGTCAGTAACTGCTTCCATTTTGGAGTTATGGCTGATGGCTGATGACTGGAACACACACGTCTTATTATTATTATTATAGATAAACAATAGACTGGTACAAATTTATAAACCAAAGACTTCCGAAAATCAACAATTTTTGATAAAGAAAAGGGGAAAATTGGTTTCGTAGGCCTAGGGGGTCCGAAATTTTCATAAAATGGAAAATAATTGCTATTTTCTTACTTACAGCGAAAGGCATAATGATATTAGGATACCTAATAGAAATTTTGTAATATTTTAAAGTGGGGAAAATAAATAATTTTCTAAAAATGATCTTCAACGAGAAAAGCGCATCTAATCAGATAAATTAATTAACGTATTTCTATGACAACTAAAAAATAGAATGATAAATCAATATCCTATCAAATTGTTTGTGTATACGTAAAATTATTTGTACAAAAGCCACAGTAATAAAACGCACAAAAGTCACGGTAAATAATTTCGAGTGTGGCTCGTTTAACTTTAAATTCGTGTTTATTTAAATTGCCGTTTTAATTATGTAATTTTTTGTATTGAATCGATAAAGAAATCTTTTGTGATTTTTTGTATTGAATCGATAAAGAAATCTTTTGTGAATCGAAAAATGTTAAAATTATAACAAATATCAAAATATTTTGTATAAAAATCATTGAATTTTAAAAATGCATGTTTGTTTTTAGTTTTTTGCAAAAAGTTCTTTATGAATTTTAAAAATATATACTTTTTTAAATTGAATCGATAAATAAATCTTTTGTGAATCGAATGATATTAAATGTTTAGTAAATATTGACTTATTTTGTGGCAAAATTATGTTTAAAAATGAAAAACTAAAAAAAATGCGTGTACAGGCATGGAAAGAACTGTACCCCTAAAAGGGGGGGCAGGATTTATGTTATGGAATTTTTTTTTAGCATGGGCACTGCACATTAAAAAGACGCATCGAATGGTGAAAACCGCATTGTTCTACACCAATTGTAGCGACCTGTAGGTGTGCGCAAAAAAACTTATATATATATATATATATATATAAATAAGGCTTCATTTCTGAAATAGTATATTAGATGTACTATTGTACTATTTTGACTCACTCGGCCCTCAGCCCTGGATTGATTCTGTGGTTGTGCAGTTTATCGCGCAATTACATGTACCTGAGATTGTGTGGAACCCGTATCGCTTTCAAGGATATTATTAGCGACACGTGTGGGATGTACGCCCTCTCATTTCTCATGCACATGTCACGTGGGAAGGGATTTATAAATTTTTTAAAATTAATCGATTTGTGCAACACTGAAATAAACGATAAAACGGTATGCAGACAGATAAAAAAAAGGTTCCCATATGTTAGCACCCGCTGTATTGTGTAAAGGTGTATATCTATATTGTATAAAGGCCTATTTGTAGCCATTAAGACTTATTTAATGGACACTGGCTCCGCTTTGTACATGTTTTCTACCATTTAATAAATGAAAATACATTGTGTTTTGTTCTTAACCTCAAAAATAATTACATTAGTTCCTCAATGACCTGGCACTCGCTGGACCGGATGTGAGCCAATACCTCGACTTCTGTATTCAGATCGCTGGGTTGGCTGTGCGTAGAAGCATCCATATCATTTATTCCTCTTTCATCAAAACGAAAAGTAGCTATAACACGTTCAAGTTCCGCATCGGTCCTATAAAGTTAAGTAAAAATAAAGAGCTACAATAAGAGAACGTCACGAATTTAAAAAATTATAATAAAAAAGCAGATAATTCTTAAAAGTTTTGGTAATTTAAAAATCTATCTGTAGAACTTTCTATAAATTTTTAAATTATCGAGTAATGTACAAATAAAAACACCCATATATATAATATATATATAAGCAAACAACCACAGGGAATAGTGCATATATATAATATATATATATATATATATATATATATATATATATGCCGAAATAATCACTAAGGAAACAGACAATAATTAAAAACATAATGGGATTAATTTTTCGTTGTAGAAAAATTCAGAATAAAAGTAAATCTAATATACTATTTCAGAAATGAAGCCTTATACACAGTATATATATATCACAGTTTTTTTGCGCACACCTACAGGTCGCTACAATTGGTGTAGAACAATGCGGTTTTCACCATTCGATGCGTCTTTTTATTGTGCAGTGCCCATGCTAAAAAAAAATTCCCTAACATAAATCCAGCCCCCCCTTTTAGGGGTACATTTTTTCCCATTTCTTCATTTATAATCATAATTTTGGCACAAAATGGGGGATGGGTGGGGTAATGGGGGAGGGGTGGGATTAATGGGGAAACTCAGAAAAATAGATGCGATATATATATATGTACCCAAAAAAAATTAAAGTAAATCCTTTGCAAGGTGCCAGCCCCCTTCAAAAAAAATTAAAGTAAATCCTTTGCAAGGTGCCAGCCCCCTTCCCCCTTGGGGGAAGGGTGGGGGTAAATGGGGGAGGGGTGGGGGAAGGGGTATTGGGGGAAGGGTGGGGTAAATGGGGGAGAGGGGTGGGGTTAATGGGGAAACTCAGAAAAAAATTGGTGGGGTAAATGGGGGAGAGGGGTGGGGTAATGGGGGAGGGGGTGGGGTTAATGGGGAAACTCAGAAAAAAAATGATAACCAACATCGATTCCGTTCAGGAAGATCATGCTTATCACAACTAATGGAACACTATAACAATACTGGCTAAAGTGGGCCCTACGGGCCCATTTAGCTATGCCCGTGGTGCTGGGGCCTTTGGCCTCATTAATTGGGGAGCCGTAAAAATATTTAGTCTGTAAGGGTTGCAGCACCAGTATGAAAGTGCATAAAAAGAACTCATTTGGTAAATTTTTGAACTTAGCCGCAGATTAAATTTTGGGGGCATTCAGTTGACCTTAGTAATGGGGGAGGGGGTGGGGTTAATGGGGGAGGGGGTGGGGGTAATGGGGAGGGGTGGGGTTAATGGGGAGGGGGGGTTAATGGGGAGGGGGGTTAATGGGGAGGGGGGGTTAATGGGGAGGAGGGGTTAATGGGGAGGGGGGGTTAATGGGGAAACTCAGAAAAAAAATTGGTGGGGTAAATGGGGAGAGGGGTGGGGTAATACGGGAGGGGTGGGGTTAATGGGGAAACTCAGAAAAAATTAAAGTAAATCCTTTGCAAGGTGCCAGCCCCCTTCCCCCTTGGGGGTAATGGGGGAAGGGTGGGGGTAAATGGGGGAGAGGGGTGTGAGAGGGGGTATTGGGGGAGAGGGGTGGGGTAATGGGGGGAGGTTTCTAATATACTATTTCAGAAATGAAGCTTATATATATATATATGTAACAGTTTTTTTGCGCACACCTACAGGTCGCTACAATTGGTGTAGAACAATGCGGTTTTCACCATTCGATGCGTATTTTTATTGCGCAGTGCCCATGCTAAAAAAAATTCTATAACATAAATCCAGCCCCCCCCCCTTTTAGGGGTACAGTTCTTCCCATTTCTTCATTTATAATCATAATTTTGGCACAAAATGGGGGAGGGTTGGGTAATGGGGGAGGGGGGGGGTTAATGGGGAAACTCAGAAAAATAGATGCTATATATATAGTAACCAAAAAAATTAAAGTGAATCCTTTCCAAGGTGCCAGCCCCCTTCCCTCCTTGGGGGTAATGGGGGAAGGGTGGGGGTAAATGGGGGAGGGGGTATTGGGGGAGAGGGGTGGGGTAATGGGGGAGGGGTGGGGTTAATGGGGAAACAAAAATTGGTGGGGTAAATGGGGGAGGGGTGGGGGAGGGGGTATTGGGGGAGAGGGGTGGGGTAATGGGGGAGGGGGTGGGGGAGGGGGTATTGGGGGAGGGGGTGGGGTTAATGGGGAAACTCAGAACAAAAAATGATAACCAACATCGATTCCGGTCAGGAAGATCATGCTTATCACAACTAATGGAACACTATAACAATATTATTGATGCACTCGAAACAATGAAAACTATGATTTGGCTGGCCGCAGGGCCCCCAATTACTGTCGGTTCAGTTATTTGGTCAATAAAACTATAGAAATGAACGCAGTCATGAAAATCTTAGGCTTCAAATCCGAGTTCATTGTATTAAGATTTGTGAAGCTGTAGATTTTCATGGCTGCGTTCTTTTCTGTAGTTTTATTGAATGAATAATTGGTTTGCCAGTAACTGGAAGGCCGCAGGCACCCCAATTACTGAGGCCCAAGGTGAGAGGAATAGGAATGATATCCAGATAAAGGACTACTGATGTTCAAAATAAAATACGCCGTAGGCCCACAATTCAGCCGAAGCACCGCAGATCTAGCAAAATCGGCGCGTAGCGCAGACCTTTTGCTAGTCTAATATACTATTTCAGAAATGAAGCCTTATACTCTATATATATAACAGTTTTTTTGCGCACACCTACAGGTCGCTACAATTGGTGTAGAACAATGCGGTTTTCACCATTCGATGCGTCTTTTTATTGTGCAGTGCCCATGCTAAAAAAAAATTCCCTAACAATTTCTTCCCCCTTTTTAGGGGTACAGTTCTTCCCATGCCTGTTCACGCATTTTTTTAATTTTTCGTTTTTAATCATAATTTTGGCACAAAATAAGTCAATATTTACTAAACATTTAATATCATTCGATTCACAAGATTTCTTTATCGATTCAATACAAAAAATTACATAATTAAAACGGGCAATTTAAATAAACACGAGTTTAAAGTTAAACGAGCCACACTCGAAATTATTTACCGTGACTTTTGTGCGTTTTATTACCGTCGCTTTTGTACAAATAATTTTACGTATACACAAACAATTTGATAGGATATTGATTTATCATTCTCTTTTTTAGTTGTTATAGAAATACGTTAATTAAGTTATCTGATTAGATGTGCTTTATAGTTGAAGATCATTTTTAGAAAATTATTTTATTTTCCCCACTTTAAAATATTACAAAATTTCTATTAGGTATCCTAATATCATTATGCCTGTCGCTGTAAGTAAGAAAATAGCAATTATTTTCCATTTTATGAAAATTTCGGACCCCCTAGGCCTACAAAACCAATTTTCCCCTTTTCTTTATCAAAAATTGTTGATTTTCGGAAGTCTTTCGGTTATAAATTTGTACCAGTCTATTGTTTATCTATAATAATAATAATAATAATAATAATAATACGTGTGTGTGTGTGTGTGTGTGTGTCAGCCATAACTCCAAAATGGAAGCAGTTACAAACATGAAACTTCACACACATAGTGATTAGGTCCCGAGGTTGTGCACGTGGGTGTTAATAAATTAAATTATTAATTTTAAAACATTAAATGACGTCATCAAGATCATTACGAAACCTATGGTAAAATTATTGAATACCCGGTTAGGTTCATTGAATGCCAGGTGAGGTCATCTGTACGCCCGTGACGATTCGTTAGATTAAGTCGTGATATTTTCGTTGGCTTTAACGAAAATATCATGACTTAACCTAACCAATCGTCAAGGGTGTACAATTAACCTAACCGGGCATTCAATTAACGTACCCGGGTATTCAATTAATCTAATCGGGCATTCAGTTGACCTAACCGGCCATTTAATTAACCTAATCGGGCAGCATTACTATTATAATTTAGCAAAAATGTGTCTGCCTGTCTGTCCGCAGAAAAAACTTTTACGTTTCTGAACCGATTTCGACCAAACTTCGTATGGTGGATGGGGGTGATGAGTAATGAACGAAAATGTGTGTGTGACCGCACCCCCCCCACCACCACCACCACCACAATTACTGGGCCCGAGGGCCCCCAGCACCGCGATAAAACTATAGAAAAGAACGCAGCAATGAAAATCTTGAGCTTCACATTGTGTCAATATTTGTGAAGCTTAAGATTTTCATGACTACAGTTTTATTGACCAAATAATTGAAACCCCAGTAATTACGGGCCTGCGACCCCCCATTTACTGTAGGTTCAATTATTTGGTCAATAAAACTATAGAAAAGAACGCAGTCATGAAAATCTTGAGCTTTACATCCGAGTTCATCGTATCAAGGTTTGCAAAGTTTTAGATTTTCATGGCTGCGTTCTTTTCTGTAGTTTTATTGACCGAATAATTGGTTCGCCAGTAATTGGAGGGCCACAGGCACCCCAATTACTGAGGCCCAAGGTGAGAGGAATGGGAACGCTATCTAGATAAAGGGCTATTGATGTTCAAAATAAAATAAGCCGTAGGCCCACAATTCGGTTTGGGTCGAAGGTCCAAGCACCGCAGATCTAGCAAAATCGGCGCGTAGCGCCGATCTTTTGCTAGTTAGATTACTAATTATAAACGAGAAAGAGTCCTGGCCGAGATATTCATATATTTTTTTTTTCCCGGTTAGCCTATATTATTATAAACGAGAAAGAGTCCTGGGATTAATTTTTCCATTGTAGGAAAACTCTCAATAAAGCTAGGTTAGGCACTTATAAGTTGACACTGAATGAACCGCAGAATATAATCACTTACATTTCAAATGAATTGTCTGTAAAATCTTCCAATGCATCGCAATTTTCTGTAACAATCTGCTTAGATAAAAGTTCATCACGATCTGCAGCGCTGAAAATTAGACGCGTTGCCTGAGCATAAAAATCTTGATCTTCAAACAGATCGGGAGAGCCGTACAGCTGACTCATGGTTGGTATTTCAAAAACACTAAGCAAGAAAAACGATTGAACTGAGGCTCTGAGATGAGCTGCTCCCTTTATAAAGGGGGCGTGTGAGTTGTGACCACAACACACAAACGCTAGCGGCCAAACAGAGGTCTTGGGCTCCGCCCACAGGGCTGTGATTGGTTGTCCCCTGAAATCTGGGGCGTGTCAGATATCCCCATTCGTGAAGAGACGAGAACCGCTTTGTTTTTTGATCTTGTATTCGACAGAGAGAGAGAGAGAGAGAGAGAGAGAGAGAGAGAGAGAGAGAGAGAGTTGAGGTTGGCTTGTGAAACGGTTTATGATGCCTGAAACATAAAAGTGGAAGATAGTTAATTACCCATGAAGAAAACGGCTGTAAAATTTATTGTATCGTATAAGAATTCCACGATACAATAAATAAATTTAAAAATAACAGGTGCGGCTGGTTGCGGATGATTAGCCCAAAGTTTACGATCTCGAGCAGTTTGCTGATTAATAAATATATATATATATATATATATATATATATATATATATATATATATATATATGAAAAATTATTTCACGAAAGTGACACGTGTTTCTTTTCTTCGTGGTTTTATTCATCATATCTATATATATATATTGCTTTCGGTACGATAAATAAATTTAAAAATAACAAAGATGTGTGATGTGACTTTTCAGAGGAAATTGAAGACACGTGTGGGTGAAAATAGAGCGAAAGGAACTGGAAATGGCTTTTAAAAAAATATCACCAACTTTCACAAAGACTCGTTTAATTATAGCTATTTAAAACTCGATGGCGGCGCGTCCTTCCACGTGTCGTATGCTGATCCGACGCTGAGCTGTATAATTTAATGCTGCACGCCTTATCTCGAATCTTGGAAACTGGAGATAACTATTAAAGTCACTTATCCGTGAAGGAAAAAGGAAAAATTATCACTGCGCGAAAAGGAAGTGAATTAGCGACATTCGAAGATATATTTGGAATTCGGGTATGTTGAGAGAAACGCTAAACTGCGAGTCAAATGCGAGTGAAGTTTAATCTTTATGATGTCTATGATCTCGAAATAAACTCCTGCGGAAAGTTTATTTATTGGAATTTTAAATCGATATTATGTATCGCTTCCGCCAAACTCCACAATTTTCAGAACGATGTTTAATATAATGTTTATATATATATATTATATACTGTGTGTATATATATATATATATATATTACTGTGTGTATATATATATATATATATATATATATATATATATATATATATATATATATATAATAATATAAGTCCAGTACACATTTTCAGTCACTTCGATTTCACCCGAAACTTTTTATGATTTTCATATTCTTTTCCTTGAACTCCTTCTAACTAAAACAACTAACTAAAACTAACTAAAACTAACTCTCTCTACGTACATATATATATATATGTGTTTGTGTGTGTGTGGGCTTATCTTACGGGGCTCTTCTCTTATTACAGGTACTTGTTATTACGTATACTGCAAAACAGTAAGAAATATTGTATGCAATGCAAAGACAGTTTGCAAGAGGACCCCAGAACAAGTCAATGTAAGTTTAAGAGTATATTTTTATATATATTTGCAAGTTTTTATATAATAACCTTTGATTAGCTTCCCCCCGAATTGTTCATTCTGACGAAGGCCAAGCTTTTCACTCCACCTTAGACCTACAGTTTAACGGTGAATCCGATTCACGCACTACCAGCAGCCCAGTGCCTTAACCACTAGACCATCCAGGGTACCCATATATATAAAATGAAATTAAATGAAAAATGAAATGAAAAGGTTTATTGGCAGACTATAGTCCATATGACAAATATTATTAATACAATGACAGTTCATACTAAGGATAGAAATATATACAATTGATTAGAAATAATACTGCACTGTCGAAGTTAAGTGGAGCTACAGACAGACGTTTTCGTACCAAGAAGTCCATAGCTTAGAGGATAAATGGCAGGACTCATGGATAGCTTGGATGATCGGGTTGGTTGATTTTTTAATTCTTTGCATTAGACTGTGTTGAGCACGTCTTGTTACCTCCGGGAAGCTCGGGACATTGCGGGTAGCAAACATTTGCGAAGCTGAGCATCTCGGGGGTAATTTATGTAAGAGTCTAAAAGACCTGTTGTACAGCAAATTTAGGGTTCTGCCAGAACCTTTTTTATAATTCACCCAGAGTTGCTGACCGTATATATTACTGCAGAAAGTACGAAAGAGTGTGTCTTTAGCTTCACTTGTACAAACGAAAGTTCCTTATGGTCATATTCGCTTTAGCACACAGGCTTCGAGATTGTTTTCTTATATCCGAGTCATCACTCAAGGAGCTGGTAATAGTTTGACCCAAATACTTAAACTCTTGTACTTCCTCAATTACTTCACCATTCATTTTAAACCTTATATCAGCTGGCTGATTACAGCTTTTAGGATGAAATTGCATAACCTTAGTTTTTGTAACATTAAAAAGAATATCATGTTTCTGCGAATACACTTCGCAGACTTTTAGTAGCCGATCCAGACCTTTAACAGAGGGACTTATTAACACCATATCATCGGCATAAACTAAGTTATTTATCCTTGTGTTATCTATACAACATCCTACTGTTGCCTCATTAAGTGAAGCAATTAATCCGTCAATATACACATTAAACAGCATAGGGGAGAGCAAGGAGCCTTGTCTCACCCCGCAAGAGGAGCCAAAACACTCGGATAGTACATTGCCCCACCTAACAGTGAAAGATTGGTGGGAATACCAAAATTTCAATAAATTTAATATGTACATGGGAACCTTCCTGTCTTCTAGTTTTGCAAATAAAATATTGTGGTTCACCCTATCATATGCCTTATATCAAGGAAACAGCTATAAATGGTTGAATTACTGTCAATGTATTTAGATATTGTTTCTTTAAGTACATAGATACACAGGTCAGTTGAGTGGGACCTTTTAAAGCCAAACTGATTAGGAGATGTCCATAGGAAATCATTTAATCGGAGTAACAAGAGTTTTTCTAGTAGTTTCGAGAAGCAGGAAGCGACAGCAATAGGCCTGTAATTATTGCTGGACAGAATGTCTCCGTACTTATTTTTGACCAGGGGCAAGATATATACCCTCATGAACTCTGCAGGGATATAGCTATGAGCAAGCATGGCTGATAGGAGCAATGATATATGCAGACATACTACGTCATTTGCATATTTTAAGTGCTCATTCGATAAGTCATCTACCCCTGACGCAGAACCAGTCTTTAACTCTTTAATTAACCTCTTTACTTCAGAAAATGATATCAAAATATTTTCCCTTGTCCCTCCCACAATCGTTTCGCTGCAATCTATCTTAAGATTATCCCTACTCACACTTAAGAATGTTAGATAGTGGTTTTTCCACAGCTTTGCAATTTCATCCTCCCCCGACACCCCATCGATTGTCGGAGGGAGGACATTTTTGACACCCGTTTGATTCTTAACAAATTTCCAAAATTTGTTATTATCGTTATTTATGCGAGCTTCACAGGCTTTTGATGCTCGAATAGACTCTTCTTCCTGTTTACATCGCCTTATGGCCGCCTTATACTGACCCCGACTTCTACACATATTCATGTATACTGGTCCTAATCTGGGTCTACCATGAAAGCACCACAAATCATAGGCGTCTTTCGATTCCCTCTTCAGGGGGGCAATAAAATCATTCCATCCAGGAATAACCTTAGTATGATAGTTGTAAGATTTAATCAAGGGGCTTCCTGCTTCTCTTAACAGGGATATTATCTTACTATAATACCTATCTATGAGTTTACAGTGAGAATCATTTGAGCAAGGATTATTACAGCAAGGTGCAAAATTTCTAAATTATTAAAGAGGTGACATGTTCTGTCTTTGTATTCTATTCTCTGCTGCATATTAACATTGGACCAATCGACGCGATTATTCTTACCTATTGAGTTCTTGTTAAGTCGTGTTGCGCATAAATTGGTAACGTTAATTAATATTTCTAATGGTCTATGATCAGAAAGAAGGAAATCATGCAAAATATGAACTCTAACAATTCGATCCTTTAGATTATTACTAGTGAGACAATGATCAATCCACCTGGTGGTACCACTCATATCGCTAACGTATGTAAAATTACCACTGGCTACCCCTAATACATCTACATCACTTATACTTAAATTGGCCGACTCGCACATGTTACCCAATTCTCCAAAGAATTCCGAGTTCACATGTGCGTTAAAGTCCCCCATTATTATACAGTGAGAATATTTGGGGTTATCTGATAATGACTTAATTTTGTACAGCAAATCAATGTATTCATCTAGATTACTGCCGTTGTTGTATGGTAAATAGCAGTTTACAATTAATATGCAATCATTGTTCACTTGTAATTCAATGCCTAACAACCTTACGTTATCGCTTGTTAAAAATCTTATATGTTTTGACAAATTTTTCCTTAATAAGAAAGCAACACCACCAAAAGGCCTACCGTACATTAATTCATCTGACAAGTCTACTGCTGATGACGCATGGTACATAAAGTCATCATGGATGGTAGAGAGGAATTTTAGCTCTTGCTTAGGTAGCCAGTGCTCCTGCAGGAGTATCAAATCTGCACTGTCGCAGATTTTATGAACATCTACAGTTGAATTCCTCACTGACCTTACATTATATGAGACTATTTTCAACAAGTTATCCGCCATGACTGATAGAAAATTTATTATTAGTAAGATTATTATTATTATACACAGTACAACTTTCAGGCATTACCGTTAGGGCGCCTATTATTATTATTATTATTATTTTGCCTGTTATCAAATCTCCTGGAAAAGTGAATAAACTCCTTAACAATAATACCGTCTGGCCATTGACTCATATTATACGGGTTGAAATGCGCATTTACACCTTTAATTATTACTTTAAAAGAGTTATAATACGGAGATTTCGTGTTTAGTTTATTAACTATCACTATACTGTGTTCACCAATGATTTCTTCTATCATGTGTCGAATATCGCTTGCCTCGTTCGAGAGCTGAATTCGCGACACAAATAGGGTGAGATTCTCCATCGGTGGCCTCGCCGCGGAGACCGGTTGAGGAGACCTTTGGGACGGGCGCCTATTAACAGTTACCCACCCGTCCTGCTCCCTCGATCTCCCTGAGGCAGGGTTCGCCTGCCTGGGGGATGGGTGGCACAACCTTTGGGGGATAGGAGGCCCCTCCCTTACTCTGTGGCTTGGTGAGGGTCTGTTAGCGGTGTTTATACCCTGACGGCCGCGCGTGCCTCTCCTTCTTCGGTGGGAGGGGGGGAACTGCGCACCGAGCGAGGCGTAATCGAACACCTCTCCTCTGCAGTGGGAGGCAGGGAAGAGGGCAATGATGCCTCGACTCTCGGCATTGGACCGTCCCTGTTCCTCATTGTGAGATCGGGAGCAGGGGTCCTTTCCTGAACGGGAGGGGGTTGACCGCTACCCCTGCATGCTGCGTTTCCACCCCACCTTCAGGGGGGGAGTTGGAGGCGGGGATTTCGTTTCCCTCGCTGCCCGACGCGCTTCTTGGAGATCTGGCTTGCTGAACTACTTCCGAGTAACTGGGCTTTGGGAGGAGCGTCTCTTTCAACGCATCTAACTCTGACCGGAACTGTTCTATCGAAATCGCGTTTTTCTGATTTGACACCACGTGTTGGTGTTTCAGTTCAACTATCGACTTTTGTACCTCATTATACTGTTTGAGGAGCACCGAGACGTTTACGTCACCCATAGAGATTACCGGTATTCTATGGAAGTTAGTAACGTAAAAGGTAATATTATTCTCATTATCCCGGAGGGTCGACACTTTATTTATAATGTCTTTCAGGGTATTCTCGTTTTTAGAATTACCTCTACGAGTTGGGAGGGAAGCACCGAACAGGGTGTTTAATTGTACCCTCGCATGTTCTATTTCTTCTGAATCATAAAAATCATGACAGACAGATACAAGAAGGTCTGACCTAATATGATCTACTTTGTCGAATAAAACATAACAGGATTTTCTACAAGATTTACAGCAGACGACCCCATTGTATCTGTAACGGCTTGGGGGAGCGTAGCTGGTGGGGGCTGGTTGGGGTGGCGATGGGGGGGAACGCCGAAAGGGGTCCCACTTTTTCGTCCCTTTAAATCATGCTCGGGATACCAACGGCTCGATGTTCAGGCATCTTTTCACATTAATTATGTAACTATTTCTATGACACAAAAAGTATACACGCGGAGTCACTGTACGATTATACCGTAATGAAACATACATTTCCCGCGATCACCGTCGAACCTTTTACTATTAAACGAAAAATTCGCAGTGTATATGATGGGGGTAGGGCGGAAGAGGGGAACGGGGTGGGGATGCTAAAAGGAGTGCCCACTCATTGTCCCTTTAAAACATGTAAGCGTGTAAGTTTGTAAATATATCTAAAGTAATAAAACCTATTTATTTGCTTGGTCTTTCATTTAAGATTTCAGAGCCTTTCCCTGGCCTTTTGAAAATATTTTGAACCGTTTATGTAGTTAAAATTCACTCGTTCATTTGTTTAGTTCGTTCATTCGTTCATAATTTTTCAAAGGGCTCACCCGCTCGTTCGTTCGTATGCCCGCTATTTCAAGGTCACTGTTTACCTCCATCCTCATAGGTCCAAGAAGGTAGTGCCGGATGTCGTTAGAAAATTGAGGATATATTATATGTATTATTATTAATTAAGTATTGTGGACCATCTAATAAGATTGTAACTGGGTAATCTTGGCACATTTACAAATTTTATTGTATAGGTAATAGTGATGGGACGATTAATCGGAATCGGAATCGAGAATCGGAAGAATCGAGAGAATTGTACCATGATTTCCGATTCTTAAAACGATTCTTTAACTTTTAATTGAACCAGTTTTGCAATGTAAACTTTAAAATTTAAATGAAAGAGGATAACAAATTTCATTTTTATTGTATTGTATGTAGCTATACATTAAAACATGTATATCCATGATGTGTAATCAAGAAGATTAAAATGAATTGTTACAACTTACAGTTGATTTTTATTTTTAAACCAATCTATTATAATTTATAATTTATATTACCATACTCATAATGTAAATAGTTAATCTTACCAGAGTAAAATATGACAATTTCCAGAAAAACAAGTATAGAATTATATTTAAAAATATTGAGAATCGGAATCGGAATCGAGAATCGTATCGGAATCGAGACTTTTTAGTGGTATCGGAATCGGAATCGTTAAATTTTTTTGTCGTCCCATCACTAATAGGTAACATACCGGTTCACTGACTTTAAACCCTGTTAATTTGATAGTAAGACGGAGCACAAAACTGACAAGCGTCAGTGGCACTGGCTTTTTTTTTTTTTTAATGTAATCCCTGATTAATATAATTTCTTAACAATAGTTTACTAATCCACATTTTCAGCAGCTTCCCGGAATCATACAAACGGGCAGGGATTGCGAAATTTCCATAACGTTATACTATGATACATTATAATACGTTATAATATGTCTCAAAACGTCTGGAATATAAGTTGTTGGATATACATATTTGTATATTGAAGGAAGACCCCTAATTTTTATCATTGCAAAGGTACATGACTGCATATATAAAAAGCATTCGTTTTTCTCATTAACAAACTATGAAATCTGTTGGTAGGCATTAGCCAAATAATGGCCCAAATTACATAATGCAAGTATACAACGAATTGAAATTATGGTGAAATATGGAAACCATCTGTTATATTTTATTTTATTGGGTTCAGAATCCCAGCTGAATGAACCCAAATTCCCAACGTCTGAAAAACAATTTCGGAAAAAGATTAACCTTTCGAAGCCAATTATACAAAAATGGATGAAAATCACACATACATATCGACAGTAATACACCATCAGATATAATGACAAAAAAAATTGACAAACTAAAAAAAACTTATTTTCCACCTCTGAAGGTATGATTATGCATTTATATATGATATTACTTAACCAATCTTGTGACAAAGATTTATGATATAAAAATTAGGGCCTAAACTCGAGGGCCTGAATAATATGAGGGCCTAAAGCTACAGCGTTATTAGTTTAATATTAATAATGGTTAATCCGGCCCTGCTTATAACAACATTTTACGGATGTCATGTAGGAAACCGAAATGGTCCGATGCCAGTTTTATGTTTACCTACCAGCCAAATGTTAATCAGGAAGAATATACATAATTTCATTGTTTGGGGCAGAAACAGCTCTAATGTTGCTGTACAATGTCATGTCCTCAGATACTGTGTACCTTTCACCTACAGTATATGGCAGTCTTGGTTCAGGCAGCTACTGGTGTATAATGCCTTAGTTTTGTAATATAGCAAAGATTGTATATGCACCTGAGGTTAAGTGCTATGGATTGTAAATAATCCGCAATAAAGATATCTTGTTTTTGCTTGTTTGTGTTTGTTTGTTTTGTATACGTTCATAATGATTATGTTCAGTTCATTTACTTCTAAAATAAGAATTTCGGTGTTCTTGCAGTTTAACGTGGCAAATTAGGTATGTGTAATTTTAAGTTGTATTTAAACATCGCAAATTAATTTTATTTTTATTTTAAACAAACAGAAACGATTTAATCATTTGATAATTTGTATTACTCAACAATACTCGCACTGCATGTGGTCTAAATAAAATCAGTTTTATTGTTTTTATTTCAGTAATTTGCAAGTTAAATTTCCTGGACGAATTTGTGTCGTTAAGCCACAAGATTACCAGAATTATGACTGTGCTGTTTAATTTGCTTAAATTCACTTCACACGTGTATGTGTTTTTTATGTAAATGCAACAGCCTCTTCCTTTTCTACAAATCTATCCCCTCTACTTTACTGCTATTTCAGTGTCTTCGATACAATTTTCACAGCCTTGTTTTGCAATTATGCAAGTCAGTCCCGCAGCCAGGACTTCCCAAAGGGGGGGTGGGGTTCGAAATTGTAGAAAGGCAGACTTTACTGAGGAGGGGGTTTATAGTAGTTAAGTTTAGAGTAATTTAAAGTAGTTTGTGATGTTTCAAAATAAAAAAAATGCAAGTGTTTATTTACTAAATGTTGTATATTATAATATCACCCTGTCAATGGGTGGGTCGTTCGATCCTCCGACACCCCCTTTGCTACGGAACCTGCAAGTATATTTCTGTTAGGCATATGATGAGGATAAGGATAAGCTTTATTGGCAGGATCCCATAAAACAATATAATATTCTTGAAGGTAATAAACAATGAGATAAATCAAACAGTAATAACTTTAAAAACTGAAGTTAGGACTAAAGGAGAAATAAAAAAAAGACACGTGCTGAAACAAGTAATAATAAAAACTATTCACAACTTTTTTTCTCATAGAAGAAGAGCCAAAATCAAGGTCCGCGATTTTCGACATGCCTTGACACTCTGCGTTTGAAAGATGAGAGGTCATAGACAGGAGGAAAGATAGATTGAGGAAGATTGTTCCAGATTTCACCAGTTGAGTAAATGAAACACTGAAAATACCGATTAACCCTTGCATTAGATAGTTGGACAGAAAAGGAATGAGAAAGTGTAGAAAGTCTGGTACTGCGTGCTCTCCTTAAAGGAGGAGGCATGCAGTTAGAGAGTTCAAAAGAGCAATGTCCGTTATGATAGCGAGAGTAAAGAGAGCGAGGCAACATTGCGGCGAAGAGAGAGAGATCGAAGACAATCAGTAAGAGGCGGGGAATTGACGAGACGAAAAGCCCTTGATTCCACCCGGTCAAGTACGGCTGTGTGGGTTGAACCACCCCACACATGAGAAGCATATTCCATACAGGGGCGAACACGACCCTTGTACAGAGACAGCAACTGAGTGGGGGTGAGGAAACTGCGGAGCAGGTACAGCACACCTAACCTCTTAGAAGCTGCTTTAGAAAGAGTATTTGTGAAGTTGTTGAAGAAGAACTGAGTTTCTGAGGCATTGAAAGCCACAAGGTTTTCTCTACCCCAATCAGAGATAGCAGAAAGATCAGAGGTCAGGTGCTCCATAGCCGTACTACGCGAATCATGGAGTGACTGTTGAGAGGGACGCTTTGGGAAGCGAGTGGAGAAGTGAAGAGTGGAATCATCGGCATAGCAGTGAATAGGACAGGAAGTGCGAATTAAAAGATCATTAATAAATAAAAGGAAAAGAGTGAGTGACAGAACAGAACCCTGAGAAACACCAAGTGCTGTTAATAGCTTTAAGAGAAGAACAGTGGCCATCTAAAACCGCAGTTATAGATCGGCCAGAAAGGAAATTAAAGATGAGGGAACAGATAGAAGGACAGAAACTGAAGGAGGGCAGCTTGGAAATTAATTAGTTGTGCCAGACTCTATCAAAAGCTTTTGATGTGTGTAGCGCAATGGCAAAAGTTTCACCAAAATCCAGAAAGGATGATAACCAAGAGTCAGAGAGATAAGCAAGAAGATCGCCAGTAGAGCGTCACTTCCGGAATCCATACTGACGATCTGAAAGAAGATTGTGAGAAGAAAGGTGTTTAAGAATCTTGCTATTAAGAATAGATTCAAAAACTTTGGAAAGGCAAGAAATCAAAGCAATTGGACGATGGTTGGAAGGTTGAGAGCGGTCATCCTTTTTTGGAACAGGCTGAATGAAAGCGAACTTCCAGTAGGAAGGAAAAGTACCAGATGAGAGACAAAGACGAAAGAGTTTGCGTAGGCAGGGTGGCAGCACAGAAGCACAGTTCTTAAGAACAACAGGAGGAACACCATCAGGACCATACGCCTTCCTAGAGTTGAGCCCAGTTAGGGCAGAAAAAACATCTTTAGAAGAGATTCTAATTTCAGACATAATAAAGTTAGAAGGGGGAGATGGAGGAATAGCTCCGGAATCGTCCAGGGTTGAATTGTAAGCGAAAGTCTGATCGAGAGTTCAGCTTTGTCAGGAGAAGAAACGACAACTGTGCCGTCGGAATGGAAAAGAGGAGGGAAAGAAGAGGAAGTAAAGTTGTTGAAGAAGACTACTAAGACTACAAAAAGCAAAAAAGGAACTAAAAAGTACACGTTGTGAAAATACCAACATATACACCGTCTGCCAAAAAAAAGCATTCACTCTAGAAACATCCATGGAATAAACATTTTTCAAACAATCAGTATAAAACTTATACATGTAAAAGATACATAAAACATCTCGCGGTAAACCAAATTTCAGTTCGAAGCTATTGAAAATAACGATTTATTAAATATTTCTCTAATAATACTACAACTGATGCTCGACCAACTAATCAAGAATCCTTCATTTCCATTTTCATTAGAAAAGGGATATGGACGAACGAAACTACTCTCCGAATTCCCCATCAAAAGAGGGACTCTTGGTGGTTTGGGAAAGCTTCTAAAGAAAATTAACTGTTCGCATAAAAGAAAATATTGACGACGTCGAAGAACATATATTAAATCAGGAAAACCAGCCAGGAACCCATATGACACCAGCTCGCATATCAAAAGAATTACAATTATCAGAAACTAGTGTGAGATGCATAATTAAACAAGATCTTCAACTAAAACCTTTCAAAAGAGTGCAAGGGCAAAAGATTACTCAAATTGATGAGCAGAAACGAGTGTGGGGACTCGAGGGGTTACCCACCCTGACTCAATTGCCAGGACTAACCAACCTTCAATCGAGACGCGCTCTGACCTCAACTGTGGTTCGGAGCAGTTTGGAGGTTCCACACAAAATGAGCGACTTAGGGCCTGGGTGAAACTGCCTAAACCAAACCTCGGATGAACAGCCACAGAATCGAAGGGTGATAGCTCTTCGAGTAACGAAGTCCTTAATGCCAATCACCACCTCGACCCAAGCCGTACCCGAGTTAAACTCAACTGAGTCTGAATGACTCTGATCGAGTAAATAATGGCCAGCAAGTTAACCACTCCTAGACCTTCTACTCTTAAATCCACTCCGGGGATAAGAGGAATCGAAATTATTAATTGCAAGGACTCCCCAAATCCACAGAGCAGACAAGAGGGGGGTTACATAACCTAATACGTAACGATCAGTTTAATCCCACGGTAATACCTAAGGTAAGTTACCGTCAGCGATCCAAACTTAACTTAAATTTAATAGAAATATTACCGCTTATCTAAATAATTGTTAATAGCCCAATTTAAATATTTACAATATATACGGTACACAAGGAGCAAAATGGCTTCTGGGTCCGAAATAGGACAAACAACTCAAGTTTAAACTATGAAAACTAGTGGCAATAGTAGCCTAAACAAGGTTATGATCACTCCTTTCAAAAGAGATTTAAATTAAGCTAAACGTTAAGATTTTCAAAGAGAATCAATTGCAATCTAAGGAGAGAACAACCTTACGGCAGCAAAACTGAGGAACAAGTGACCATAATTTTTTACAACTACGAGCTCCCAGATTCAAGATGGCGCACGATGGGCGGAGCCTACAAATGTTACACGTCATTCTTCAAGGGAGCGTTCTCTTGGATTAGAAATAGTATTTAGAGTATATCTAATTTTGCATAATATAAATTTAAATACTGTGGGAAATAATTCCCACATACTTCCCGGGGGGAAATGTACATACAACGTATGTACCATTAGTTATTTAACTGACTTTGTATTCTTTGACGCGCTTGTACCGCAGCGTCACGAGTTTGTCGAGCACTTGTCTGTAACAGAATAGATGGTTGTTTCACCGCTTCCCCATATGAGGAGTCAGATACTTCCAATGGAATTAATTTGGTAATAGGTCTTGATACCGCGGTCCTTTCTTTGGTGCGTAACACCACTGACCTTACATGACCGTCACGGCCGTAGATTAAATCCGTGATTACTGCCAGAGGCCAGTATAGTCGAGGACTTCCTTCTTCAATGAGAACTACGTCTCCGACTCGTACGGGAGGAGAAGAAGAACCTCCTTTATCTTTAAACCTATACCTCTCTCTGAGAGATGTAACGTACTCGTGACGCCACCTATTCCAGAATTGAGACACGATCTGTCTATATTTCCGATGTCTCCTGTTAAGAGAAACAGTCGACATAAAACCCGGGTCCGGATCTTGTACCGGTGGCAACGGCATATCCGACCGATTTCACATCAATAGTAACGACGGGCTGAGAGGCATCGGTTCATCAAGATCTCCACTGACGTAAGTTAAAGGTCTGTCATTCAACCTTGCTTCAACCTCTACTATCAAGGTACGGAGCTCCTCTGACGTTAGTAATGTCCGACCTAAAATTTTCTTGATGGTAATTTTCGTCAGTCCTATGAGCCGTTCCCAAAACCCCCCGAACCAAGGCTCGCAAAAAGGACTCGGATGAATTATCTTCTACCACTTCTAAATGAACGGCTCTAGTTACTGCACATGTAAAGAACGCAATGTACCGTTTAGATAATACTTTGTCTTGATCTTTAATCATTAACGCCCCGGTGTAATCCACTCCCGTTACTTGAAAGGGTCTTAATTCGGTTATCCTTTCTTTCGGAAGATGAGGTTGCAGTGGAGCTTTATATCTTAATCCTTGTAGCCTCTTGCAGGTCGTACAAGCTTTTAAAACAGATTTTACCGTTTGTCGGATTTTCGGTATCCACTATTGCAGGCTCAGGTATGCGACTACGTGTGTCATTCCAACGTGGAAACACTTAGAATGTGCATCAGCGATGACTAGTCTAATAAATACGTGTCCGGATGGAAAAGTATAGGATACTTTCCACCGTAGGTAAGCTCAGAATATTTAAGTCGGCCTTCACATCTAAGAATTCCTTTTTCCAGCTTTAGCTGTAACTGATTAACTAAATTTGGTGGTCGTTTATTCGAACAACCCCGACAATAGGAAATCTCGTCTGGGAAGTCTTCAAATTGCACGATCTTTATCAGACTAGTCTTCGACTCTTCCAATTCTGTCACGGTAAACTTGTGACTTCGTGAGCGAGTGGGTAGTTTTGGGAGTCGAACTTTTACGTAATATCTGAATAAACCGCTGCATTGAGGCCATCGTTTTTATCAACTTAGACAATTGGCTAAACCTATTAAAGTCTATCACACTAGGAATTACAATGACAGCTGAAATTAGGGGTTCGCACATGGATCAACCTTCATTACTAACATCACCGTTAGAAAATCTAGAAGAGGAAGAGCCATTGTTGTCCCAAGGCGATATGATGACTCAGCTGATTGATGCAGTATTGCTTGTATATATTAAATTAAGGTGTATATATATATCCATCTCATAATTGTAAGGTTAGTGAAAAATTCACTTAATTTAGAGCTAGCATTTTTGGGCTCTTGTGGCATCATTGTTTGGGCATTCCTGTGGCATCATTTTTTGGGAGCACTGCGCGTCTTTTCTACTCGTTTGTTGAATGCGGCACTTACAGGGCGTCGTCTTATAGAGAGCTCTCTTGCAATTCAGTTTGGTTGTTTAGATACAAGATTGTTGCATCGTGCAGGTTGTGTTGTTGTTACAAGGTTTGGAAAGAAGATCATAAATAGTGCCCCCTTTTGTTTTTTATCTTAATTTTATGCAACTGAGGCCTAAGGTAAGCCCACATCGAGTCAGCAGCCCTGAGGTAGGACCGAATAGGACCTCCAAGTCCGTAAGTTTTAGTCTAGCTTAATTTGGGCTGTGGCCCTTCAGAGCTTGGCCGTTCAGGGCTCAGGGCTTCTGAATCCAATAAAATAAAATAAAATATAACATGGTCCTTCGAACCGGATACTAGCCCAAGACTGAGTCAGTGACTATTTTTCGACAAAGTTCTGATTGTGCAAATTGTAGCCCAAGTTAGGCCTGGACGGGTTGAGCATAATTGAGTTAAGGTCCCAGGGTAGAAAGTTTAGTCGCCTAATTGCGAAACTTGGCCGCTAGTCTGTCGTTGTTTTGGGCCTACAGTTTTACCGGTTTGGTTAATTTTGGTTTATTGTTCGTAGGCGAAGGTTGCAGACTTAAGTGCGCCAGTTACTTGGGTGGAAAATTTGTTATTCCATACTGGTGGTTGGTCCGTACCCCAACCAAGCAATTCAGTTTATTTGAAAAAAGCAAAATTTGAGTTTGATCAGTTTGGTTAAGTATTTTTGCCAATTCAGCTTATTTGGCACTGAACCCAATTGTTGTTTGCATTGAAGATGAATGCAGCTGAATTAAACAAGTTTAGAAAAAGGAGAAGCGCCTACAAAGGTCTAATTACAAAGGTCATTTGCCACTATAGATTCTGCCATAGAGCAAGAGGATTTAAGCTTAGTGACTTAGTGTTAAAATTGAGGCTCTTATAGAAGAGGATGAAATAGAAAATAACATAATTTACTTTGAAGAGATTATTGATGACATAATTAAAGTATGCCACAGAGCAAAAGAGTTTAGCAGCTCAGTACAGTTAGAGACCAGGTCTAATAATGAAACACAACCCTCAACAAATGGTGTTTGTGAAGTTAAGGTTAACAGATCTGCAGTTCAATTACCGAGGCTTGTACTCAAAACATTTTCTGGGAGTATTCAGGAATGGCAAGGATGGGCAGACAGTTTTCAATCAGCAGTTCATTCTAGTCAAGTGTTAAGTGCGGTGGAGAAATTTAATTATTTGCAGTCTCTCTTGGAAGGGGAGGCAGCAAAGACAATAGCAGGATTAGCATTAACAGAGGCTAATTATAATGTGGCTTGGGATATATTAAAGAAACGGTTTGGTAAGCCAGAGATCTTAATTAAAAGCCACCTCCGCGAACTTTTACCTATACCTCCTGTTAATAATCCCAATAGTGTCAAGGAGTTACGGCAGTTATATGATGAATTTGAAGTAAGAACTAGGTCCCTGGACAACTTGGGTGTAGGAATGGAAAGGTATGGTGTAATGTTGGTTACTATACTGGAGTCTTAATTGCCTAGCTCAATTTTGCTTGAATTAAGTAGGGGACACTCTACAGAATATGTGTACATCCCCCTTCGCAGATACTAAGCCTTTTAGGCACAGAATTAGCAAGACGAGAGGGAATTGAGTTTGCACAGTGGGATGTTAAACAAGGGGAAAAGGCAGGCACAACACCAAAGTTTCTACAAAAAAGAATAGCCCAGGTACAGTGTCAGCTCTACATGCATCCTCTGAGAATAAATTAAAGGGAATCAAGGAATGCATATTTTGCGAAGGCAACCACAAGTCATATAAATGTGAGGTGGCTGAGGCTTTACCTTTTGAGGAGAGAAAGGACAGGGTAACTAAGTCCACAGCATGTTTTAAATGTTTTTTGAAAGGTCACAGAGCAAGGTTTTGTAAGTTTAAAATTTTGTGCAAAGAATGTCATGGCCGGCATCAGCCATTATTGTGTGAAAACACTCCTAGTAGGCCTACCCCAGAAGTAGAGACATCAGTGGCACATGCCACTGCTATGAAAGAGAATAAAAGTAAAGGGGGATTATTGCAAACAGCTGCAGAATTATTAATTGGGAATGATGGAGAAGCTACTGTAAGTGTTGTTTGATAGTGGTAGCCAGTGTAACTTTATTAAGACCAGAATTTCCAGAAAATTGAAGTTTAAAGAACTTAAGAGGGAAAATTTAAGAATTTCTGGGTTTGGGGGTTCCGTTCAAAACCGAACCAAAGTTAAGAAGGTAGAAGTTCTGGTTAAGGGGTTGTTACCACAAAGTCCCACTATCAAGGTCCAAGCTATAGAGATTGAGCAACTTTGTGCTCCAGTCACTACTTGTTTAGATATGGCATGTGTCCAAGAATTGCAAGTTAAAGGAATTAATTTGGGCAATAATAAGTTTGAAAGAACAGAAGATATCAGTCTTTTGATTGGAGCTGACTATTATTGGGACTTCATCACTGGTAACATTGTTCGCACATCTCGAGGTCCTGTAGCTATTGAAAGTAAGCTAGGCTGGATGCTACATGGCAGCTATTGCAATGAAATGGAGATTAAAGCTCTTTTGTTAAGAGTGAGGAGAACAGCCATGGTTTGGAAAGGCATTTGAAAGCCTTTTGGGATCTTGAATCCATTGGCATGAAGGACAAACAGGAGAAGCAGGCAAGTACAGTGAACAATGATGTTTTAAAGCAATTTGAAAAATGGATTGGGTTTAAAGATGGTTGCTATGAAGTTGGCCTCCCTTAGAAGGATTCTTGCAAACCCAGTTCAAACCTTCAGCTAGCTAATAAGAGGTTGGAGACTTCATTGCACAGGCTAAGAAAAAATGAGGAGTTGTTAATTGAATACAATGAGGCCATCCTAAGCTATATAAAGGAGAGCTATGCTGAAAGGGTGCAGGGTGAGCTGGTGAGCCAGGAGGCACATTATCTGCCACATCATGCAGTAGTACGGCGAGACAAAACTACCACCAAACTGAGGGTAGTTTTTGATGGCTCAGCCAAGGACATAGGTGGTGTGTCCTTGAATGACTGTTTGGATGCTGAGCCAAATTTAAATGCAGATTTATTTTCCTTGTTACTGAGATTCAGTTTGGTAGCGTAGCATTCACTGCAGATGTGAAGCAAGCCTTTTGCGGATGAAGTTAAAACCAGAGGACAGAGATGCAGTAAGGTATCTGTGGGTGGATACGAAAAACTTGTTGGAAAATGAACCTAAGGTTCAAGCATATAGAATGAAGTCAGTGTTGTTTGGCCTCAGCTCTAGTCCATTTCTGTTGGCAGCTACTATGCAGTACCATTTTAAGAAATATTCTGAAGTCTATCCTAACACTATTGAACACATAAGAAAAAAATTTTATGTTGATGATTTGCTGTCTTTCGTGGATAATACAGAAATGGCTGAACAGATATTCATGGAGGCTAGAGCTATATTAAGGGGGACTGGCATGGAGCTTAGAAAATAGCAGACCAATCATTCTCAGTTACAACAGTTTATGAGTCAGTCCTGTGTAGGACCTGATGCAGCAGAAAGTATTGAGGATTCTGGTATTAAGGAGTTGTGGGCAATAGACACAAAGGTGCTAGGCATTGTTTGGCAGCAAGGAGAGAATTGTTTACCTTCAATGGGGAATCTTTAGTAGAGCTGATTGAGAATGAGACAAGGTGGACAAAACGTACAGCTCTTAGTTTGGCTTCGAAGGTCTTTAATCCTCTTGGATTCCTGGCTCCATTTGTGATAAAGTAAAAAATTTGGTTTCAGAGCCTCTGGGAAATTGGACTTGGTTGTTGTTGTTGTTGTTGTTTAGCCGATCAGCCCAACCTGATCGAGCAAGCTGGGCAGGTAACCGATCGCCTTCTCCGGAGTGGACCAGAGGTTCAGCGCACTAGTGATGTTGTGTTGTGTTCGTTGTTGTGCTAGAGCGGTACAGTCTGTCATAATGTGTTCAATTGTTTGTGATGTGTCCTGGCACAGGTGACAGGTGTCGTCTGTGGAGTTGTCTAGTCTGTGTTTATATGTCCGTAAGTTGGGGTGATGTCCACATCGGAATCGTGCTAAGTTAACTCGATTCGATCTGCTCAGGCTGATCTCTGACCTGTTAATGGGTGGCGGCTTCGCACCTAGGACCGCATTCGGACCGAGTCGTGTCAGTGCTTTGTGGGTTAGGTGTGTGTGTATGTGTTTTCTGTACTGTGTGATGTCTGTGGGGCGTGGTATGGAATGGAGTAATTGGTTATAATGTCGCTCTGGTGTTACCTTAAAATTGCGAGGTGTCGGTGCATGATTGTACATGTAGTGGCAAGGCTGTTGTGGGTTAGTGTCGCTGCTGCCATGAATTGTGTTCCCCTCATGTCTAAATGTTCCCTAACTTTCAGTATTTTTGTTTCTGTGTGCAGGTGTTCTATTGGTGTTGTTTGAGTGCATCCTGTAATGATACGAAGTGCGTTGTTTTGTATTGTCTGTAAGGTGTTTATGTGTACATTTGTTTTTAATGTCCTGAATGTGGTTTGCAAAAGATAATGATGTGTTGTATGTGACCCCAAGTATTAAGGTCCTGTGTGTGTGTGGAATGTTGGTGTTGTTTAGTGTAAGCTGTGGAGTTATCTGGTGTTTTTTTTGTATTGCTTGTAAGCAAGGTGATGTTGATTTTGTGGGCGCTACTTTGAGTCTATTGTGTGTGAGCCAGTCTTGTATACTCTTTATGCATGTTTGTAGGTTATTTGTAGCGGTGTCGATGTTGTTGTGGGTGGATGTTAGAATGATGTCATCTGCATATGATGATAAGGTAAGCTTGTTATCTATGGGTGTTGGAATGTCATGCATGTATAAGTTGAACAGTGTTGGTGAGAGAACAGAGCCTTGAGGGACCTCGTTCGGAAAAAGCTTGTTTTTGGATGACTTGCCATTAAATGTGACATGTGAGTATCTTCCTGAAAGATAGTTGCTCAGCCATCTTTTAGTGTTATTGCGCATGTTTGTGTTGAGTATTTTGTTTATGAGAGGGAAGCGTGGGATAGCATCAAATGCTTTACTAATTTCTATTGTTGCTAATAGTGTACGTTGAGCTGGTCGTCTGAAGTTGATGCCATCCATGATGTGCTGCGTGAGGTTAGTGAGTAATGTCGTGGTTGAGTGGTGAGGTCTGAATCCATGTTGAGTAGGCGATAGTGGTATGTGTGGGTTGGTGATTTGTAAGATTAGTGTTTCTGTTACTTTGGAAGGTGTGCATAGTAAAGTAATGGGTCTATAGGAAGCTGGTTCTGTTGAATTTTTGTTTGGTTTGAGTAGTGTAATAATTTTACCTTGTTTCCATATGTCAGGAATAATACAGTGTTGGTATGAATATGTGCTGATATTTGTGAAAACTAATATTCCCTGTGGGCCCAAGTGTTTAAGGTGTATGTTAGATATGTTGTCTGGTCCAGTAGCCTTCGAATTCTTAATGTTTTTGATGATCTTGGTGGTCTGGTCTGTATTGAAGGGTGTAATGGTCGTGTCGAGTCTGTAGGTTTTCTTGTGTCTGGCTGTTTGTCTGTCTGCGTGTTTCTGGTTGTTGTCTCTGTTTAAGTGACTTATCTTTGCGTAGTGATTAACTAGAATATTAGCTTGTTGTGTATATGTTGGGATATTATTTTGACTGCGACAGATAGCCGCGTGTGAGGTGTGAATGCCGCTGTTAGAGTGGGTAATGTTGTTTATAGTCTTGTATAGCCTGGATTATCTGTGGAGTGGTTTAGTGTTGTTATGAATTCCCTAAATGTTTGTTTGTTTTTCTTAGAGTATGTTGTTTATTTCTGTGTTGAGCTGTTGTATCTGCTGTTTTATGGTTTCTGTGTGTGGTGTTTGTGTGTTATGTTTGAGGTTGTTACGTTGCCTTATGAGGTGGGCTATTTCTCTAGTGTAATTTGGGTTGTATTTCCTAATGTTGCCCTCGGGTATGTATTTGTTTGCATTATTGATGATCTGATTAAATGTCTTGAGTGTTGTATTGATGTTTATGATGGGTGTTGTTTAATGTGGTGAATTGTTCCTCAGTCTGTATTTTGAACTGTTCCCAATCAGCTTTCTTGTAATTTCTGTAAGTGTGCCTAAGGCTGTTGGGGCAGAGTGTAGAACGTGTTGTAATGATGATGGGCAGGTGGTCTGATGACAGTTGTTTTTCTGTTCTCCAGTGTGTATGTGTTGCTAGTGAGGGGGAACAGAACGTTATGTCTGGGGAGGAGTTTCAGTATCCTGCTTGATGTGGTATGTGTGTACGTTCTTCTGTATTGTTAAGAATGAAGAGGCTGTTTAGTTGTGTGGCTATGTTGGCGCCTCTGGTGTTGCTTTGGTTGTGCAGGTACCAACTAGTGTCTTTAGCGTTGAAGTCTCCTCCTAAGATTACATTAGAGAGAGAGGCCAGATTGTGTGACTGTGGATTGTAATTGGCTGGCACCTGAGGTGAACTATCTGGTGGGATGTAAATATTGATGAGTGTGGTGTTGTGCTTTGCGCGTGTTTTAATGTTAACTGCCTGTATTTCTATCGTGTCATCTGTTTGGATTGTGTTTGTAATGTTTTGGGTGGCATCAGTGTAGCTAATGCTTTTACGTATGTAAGTGATGAGTCCACCCCCGCTACCCCCAGTACGATCTTGACGGATCGCCTTGAAGTCAGGGATGGTGGGTGTTTTGTGTGTGCATTTTAGTTTTGTTTCTTGTATAAATGCTATGTGAATGTTTTGTTTGTGTACGAATTCCCTAAGCTGCATGATTTTGTTTGTGAGGCCATCTACGTTGTACTGTAATATGCTAATATTATACTTCTGTATGTGTCTCATGGTGCTATTGTGTCTATGTCTTTATGTATGGTGACATGTGTAAGTTGTAGTGGGGCCTGGATTAGTCTTAATGTCGCCGGAGAGTAATAGTCGTCCGGGGAGCACGCAATTGCTCCCAGTAAATGAAAAAATAGCACGCTGAGAATAGGTCCGGCCCCGGGAGCCGATCGGCACTCTGACCGTGCCACGCAACAGGCTGTCGACTTGGTTGGGACCAAGAGTTACCTGATGATATGGTGGTAAGGTGGAAATATTGGTTCAAAGAATTGGTACATCTCGGAGACATTGAAATCCCAAGATGGTACTTTGGAGAGTTGAACAATAGTCCAGACAATTTGGAGCTGCACATCTTTTGTGATGCAAGTGAGGAAGCCTATGCAACTTGTATTTATATAAGAGGCACATTCAAAGAGGAAGTAAGTTGCAGGTTGGTTGCTGCGAAGAACAGAGTAGCACCTTTGAAAAGGCTTTCTATTCCAAGGTTAGAATTGATGGGTGCAGTTATTGCTAGTCGGCTTGCAGTTACAGTGCAAAAGCCTTTGGCCCTTTATGAAATTCCAAGCTATTATTGGACAGACTCCATTATAGTTTGGCACTGGTTAAGAAGCCAGGCAAGGAAATGGAAACCATTTGTTGCCAATAGGGTGGAGGAAATTCAAGCACACACAGATCCCAAGCAATGGAAGCATTGTCCAGGCACCTAAAACCCAGCTGATTTACCAACACGAGAAATTTCAGTGAAAGATCTTGCACACTCAAGTTTGTCGTGGAATAGGCCAGAGTGGCTAAAACTTGGAACTGAAAACTGGCTTTCTAATCAGCCTATTGTAGGAGAATGCCAGGCTGAAGAAGAATGGGTGAGTGAAATGAGAAAATCCACTGTGAAAAGTTGTCAAGTTATACAGCAGGACCCCATATTGAGGCTTGAGGACAGTAGCAGTCTGAAAAGGTTAAGAGTGACAGCATGGGTATATAGATTTACAGACAACATTAAGGGAGAAACAAGAAGGGAAGGAATTCTGAACAGTAAGGAGATTCAGCAAGCCAGGCAATACTGGGTGGTGAAAGAAAAATTTGGTGAAGAGAGAGAATTGCTCACCAGCAGTCCATTACAGGTTCTACCAACACATTCTGCTCTCAAGGGTTTGGATGTGTTTTTGGATCAGGATTTATTGAGAGTAGGAGGTAGACTACAGTTTTCTGGGCTTCCAGAAGAGAAAAGACATCCAATTTTGCTACTTCTGGGGAGCACTTTGTGGAACTTTTGAGCCTGGATACGCATCATAAGTTGTCACATGCTGGAGTTAGAGAAGTGATAATAGAGATCAGACAACAGTTTTGGATTCCCAAAATTAGACAAGTAGTAAAAAGGGTCTTGCATAAATGTGTGGTTTGCAAGGGTTGGAGTGCAAAGCCTTATTATGAAAAGGTGGCTCTACTTCCAAGAGAACGGTGTGTCTATACTGCCCATTTGATGTAGTTGGAGTAGACGTCGCAGGTCCAGTCTATGTGTATGAGCAAGGGGAATCTAACAAAGGTTATAAGTCTTTTCACATGTGCTACCACCAGAGCAATCCATTTGGAGTTGGTAAGCAACTTAAGTAGTGATGTATTTCTTTTGGCCTTTAAAAGGTTTGTGAACAGAAGGGGTTTCCCAAATAAAATCATATCGGATAATGCAAAAACCTTCAAAAGGGCTGCAAAGGAACTCCAAGAAGTTTGGTCTTTGCTAAAAGAGGAGGGATTCCAATCCTACTTTTCACAGTAGGTACAGTGGAAGTTTATTTTTGAGAGAGCACCATGTGGGAAGGATTTTGGGAAAGGCTAGTGAGAAATGTAAAGTGTCCATTAAAGAAACTTTTAGCTAATGATCATTTGAGCAAAGAAGAATTCTGCACTGTTTTGTGTGAAGTAGAAGCAATGGTGAACAATAGGCCAATCACTTTTGTTTATAACAGTATGCAGGATGCAGAGCCATTGACACCAAATCATTTTCTTTGTGGTAAACGATTAACATCAAGCCCCAGTTTGCCAGAAGACTTACAGCCTATCCAGAGCACTCAAGAAGAGTTAACCAGAAGGTTCAAGTACCTTGAAGAGCTACAAGATCAGTTATGGAAGAGGTGGCAGATGAAATACTTGCCAGAACTCAATTATTACCCATCAGGCAATGTAAAGGGCTCCAATGCAAATTGTATCAAAGTGGGAGAAGTGTTAATGATTGGGGATGAAAGACCAAGGCAATGCTGGAAGCTTGGCATAATTGAAGAGTTGTTTGTTGGCAACAGGGCCGTTTCCTGGCATAAGCAGACTAAGCGGCCGCTTATGGCCCCGCTGCTACTAGGGGGCCCCTAGACAGGCTCCCAGGTCATAGCTCAGTGGGCAAGAATAGGAATATAGCTGAAGTTATTATTAATATTATTGTTATTATTATTATTATCATTATTATTATTATTATTATTGTCGTATTAATTAATGTTTTTGTATGAGACAAATGTGATAAAACGGAGACAAACGAAACATTTTGGTCGTTATGTGTAAATAACTATTGTGAGATCTTATTTCTATATTATTTAACTTTATTCTTATTATATGCTTATACTTTCCTAAATGCTTAATTTTTCTAGTATTGTAAAACATTATTTCACTAATTTACTAATTATTCAGAGATTTTGTAACACTTTAAAACCTAGGATTATTTTCGTTATGTTTTCAAGTTTATTAATTCTTTTCTCATCTTTTTCAGATAATGTGAATTTTGTTGGTTAAAACCTAAATGGTCTGATTAATTATTTGAATGTATTTGATTAACGTTACAATTATAACAATTATTATTATTATTATCATCATCATCATCATTATTATTATTATCATGATTATTATTATTTAGCAGATTAGTTGTGGTTAACTAGATGTGACTTCGTGCATCTTGGAAAATGAAACGACATTATCCATCAGGAGCTGAAAAACGGAAAAAGAAGAAAATAGAGGAGGAGAAGCTTTCCAGTAGCACAGGTGAGATGTGCCACTTGTATATTCTTACGATTACAGTTCAAGCAACTAGGTTAGGTAGACCATCAAGCTAGACAAGTGCTCAGGAATCGTGTAGAGTAAGCTAGTCTCTGTAATATTTATAATATTTCGAAATGTGAAATTTAATGGATCACATCACCTCAAATTCTGTTCACACAGATCAATTATCAAACAAGATAAGAAAGAGTATTTTAGCAAAAATTAACAGAATATGTAATGTTATGTTCTTCTCAGGAGCGCTACTGAAATATTTGGAAAAGCCATCCTCAGCAAAGCCTGATGAGCATCATGAGCCAACAGCAGGACCATCCTCTATGCAACCTCAAACACCAGTAGAAGTAGAGCCTGATGAACAACAAGTGGCCCATCTTCTGTTCAGCTTCAACCACCACACACAGGCATTTCTACTGAGCAACAAGAACCAAGATCTGCTCCACCGCTTGATCCGTATGACTGGCCAGTTGTCCTGTCAGATGCCTTGAAGACAGATCTGGTGTCTCGAGGACCACTTCAAATCAGTCCAGATTTCACATTCCCTAAAAGAGAGGACGGTGGAAGCGTTCATCACCATTACATGCACAGAACATTAATTAATGGGGAAAAAATAAAGCAAAGCTGGCTGATGTACTCTAGAAGGAATGATGCTCTTTCTTGCTTCTGCTGCAAGTTGTTTTCAAGGAAGTCGTACAAACTAATTACGGATGGACTTTCAGACTGGATAAACGTTGGTTAGCTTCTGAAAGGCCATGAAAATAGTTCAGAACATGCAGATAACATGGCAACATGGAAGGATCTGGAACTGCGGCTAAAAACTGGGAGGGCCATTGACCAAACTGAAATGTCATTAATGGAGGTAGAGCGAAGACGCTGGCGAGATGTTCTCACACCGGCATGGCCGTAACTACCTATGAGGTCACCAAGGTCCGGACCTCGGTAATTATTTCCTAAAAACAAAAAAGAGACTGAACCGTTCTCCGTGTATGAAACGCATATTACCGCTTTTCTTTTGAAAAGAGGGAGCGTCGAGCGTTTTGTGTTTTGTGTTTAGTGTATAGCTTGGGTTGTGTTTGTAGATGTCATTTTGGTCTGAATTTTGCTCGTCCCGCCGCGCTCGAAAAAAATCTGGACCTCACTAATTTCTAAACCCTAAGTTACGGCCCTGACACGTCTTGTAAGTATAATCCAATCACTGGCAGAGAGGAACCTTGCTTTCAGGGGGTCTTCCTCTACGTTGTACGTTACAATCGAGACAATGGCAACTTCTTGAAGGAGGTTGAGCTGCTTGCCAAATTTGATCCAGTGATGAAACAACACATCAGCAGAGTCGAAAGTGGCCAATATACTCACTCAAGTTACTTAGGAAACGTCGTTCAAAATGAGCTCACTGGGTCCATTAGTGGGAAGATCTTGGATGCCATTGTTGCAGAAATAAAACAAGCTAAATATTACTCACTCATTTTAAACTGCACTCCAGACATAAGCCACCAAGAACAGATGTCGATTATTATCAGAACTGTTAAAATGGGTGAAGTACCAGAAATAAAAGAATACTTCTTGGGCTTTCTTGAGGCTTCAGAAAGTACAGGCCTGGATTTATCAGTTCTGATTCTGAAGAGACTAGATGAACTGAATATTCATTTTGATGACTGCAGAGGACAGTCATATGACAACGGAGCGAACATGAAGGGCAAGAACAAAGGTGTTCAGGCAAGGTTATTAGAGAAGAACTGTCGTGCACTCTATGTTCCATGTGGGGCCCACACTCTGAATCTTGTAGTAGCTGATGCAGCTAAAGCTTCCACAGATGCCATCAGCTTCTTTGGCAACGTACAAAAATTGTACAACCTTTTTGCAGCAGCTACACAGAGATGGACAATCCTAAAGAAGCACAAGAACATAACACTCAAGTCTTGGAGTGAAACCAGGTGGGAGAGCCGGCTTAAGAGCATTGAGGCTGTGCGATACCAGAGCTACAACATCAGAGATGCCCTGTTGGAAGTCAGAAACAATGCCACAGATGCCATAGCCAGGACTGAAGCACAAGCACTTGCAGAGGAGATAGGGTCTTATCGCTTTCAGATTTGCACAGTAGTATGGTATGACATTCTTCATGCAGTTAACCATGTGAGCAAACTTCTGCAGTCTCCTACAATGCAGTTTGATGTGGCAATCAACCTCACAAAAACAAAAGACTCACTCACCAGCTACAGAAACACAGGTTTTGCTGCAGCACAAGTCGTAGCTAGGGACATATGTGAGGAAATGACTGTGGAGGCTGTGCTGAAGGAGAAGAGGCTCAGATCCACAAAAAAGCACTTTGCTTACGAAGCTCCTGACGAACCATTTACAGAAGCCTTAAAGAGGCTGGAAGTCAAATTTTTAATGTGGTGGTGGATTGTGCCATCGGGTCAATAAATGAGAGATTCAAAACATTAGATGATGTGAGGGACATATTTGGGGTTCTCCTAAACTTCACCACAATGAATAAGGAAGACTTGTCCTGCAAGTGTGAAAAGCTCTCTAAGATACTGAGCTCTGGAGCTGACTCTGACATTGGTGGAAGAGAACTGGCCCTCGAAATTAAGAACTTGCTGACTTTACCTTCACACAACATGACTGCATTGGAGCTTCTCTCCTTCATTCATCAGAAGCAACTGGAGGAACTATACCCCAATCTCTGGGTTGCACTAAGAATTGCCTGCACTCTACCTGTGACAGTAGCGTCAGCCGAGAGGAGCTTCTCTAAGATGAAGCTAATCAAGAACTACCTCAGATCATCAATGGGGCAGGATCGCCTCAGTGGTCTTGGCATCATAAGCATCAACCAGGACGTTGGCAGGGAGATTTCATGTGATGACGTTATTGATGATTTCGTCCAGAAAAAATCTAGGAGGCAAACATTTTGAAGATACAAACTGTTCTGTATAACTGTTAGCTATTAGACGATTGTATCGTAGAGTTAGTAATTGTTTGGTAGTTGATAATTGCATTATTTTTTATACATAGTTCTGTGTCATTTATTCTAAATAATGTATAAGCTAATTTTCAGGAATTTCACGAAGAGTATTTTTTCTGTTTGTCTTCTGAAAGTACATATTTGTTGTTTTGGACATAAATGTTTCATTAAAATTGTTTTATAATTGTTTTTTATTAACACAGCCATTTTTTTGTATGCGTGTGCTGAGGTGATGTAATAAGGCGTGAGTTGGTGGATGGAGGGGTGGGGCCTCAAATGGGTATACTGTTTAGGGTCTCCTAATGGCTAGAAACGGCCCTGATTGGCAAAGACAATTTAGTTAGGTCTGCACTGGTAACGACTTCAGGAGGAAAATTTAAGAGACCTATACAAAAACTAACTCTATGCTTTAGAAATCAGCAAAAACACGGATAGTCAAGATGAAACATTTGAGTTACAGCCTCATGAAGAAGGCTTGGCTTGCAGAAGGTAATGACAACAATGCCTTTGTATATATTAAGTTAAGGTGTATATATTAAGTTAAGATGTATATATATCCATCTCATAATTGTAATGTTAGTGAAAAATTCACTTAATTTAGAGCTAGCATTTTTGGGCTCTTGTGACATCATTGTTTGGGCACTCTTGTGGCATCATTTTTTTGGGGGGCACTGCGTGTCTTTACTCTTTTCTTGAATGCGGCACTTACAGGGCGTCGTCTTATAGAGAGCTCTCTTGCAATTCAATTTGGTTGTTTAGATACAAGATTGTTGCATCGTGCAATGGTGCAGGTTGTGTTGTTGTTGCAAGGTTTGGAAAGAAGATCATAAATAGTGCCTCCTTTTGTTTTTTATCTTAATTTTATGCAACTGAGGCCTAAGGTAGGCCCACATCAGGTCAGCAACCCTGAGTAGGACGTAATAGGACCTCCAAGTCCGTAAGTTTTAGTCTAGCTTAACTTGGGCTGTGTGGCTCTTCAGAGCTTGGCCGTTCACATCTCAGCTGGGATTCTGAACCCAATAAAATAAAATAAAATATAACAATCACAATTCTTTTGGTTTAGGTGGAGTTTGTGATTTTGGAGTCACTCTTGGGGATACGGTAACCAAGCCGGTCCCTGGTCCCATTTGTTAGTTACTACAGGCTGGCTGTAAGTGATCCCTCTCGAAATTAAATCACTGGGATTATCGGCACTGCTTACATAATGCCATTTTGCGGTCGGAATTAAATGCCACACTTCATCGACCCGGTTGCGGTGGAAAGGTTTTAATGGTTTATCCGAATGTAGCCAATGCAGAGCTACGGCACTAATCTGACCAGCAATGGATAACAGTGAATAATAGCTCATTTGAATAACTATCCATCACGTATTTTATCAAACGTGCTGATAGCGTTGCGGCTGTCAATTCCAATTGTGGGATAGTTAAACCCCTTAGCGGTGCTACTCTGGCTTTGGCCAAGACTAATGAGGCACGTTGGTTAACTACTAGATACACCGCAGTACCATAGGCTTTCGAGCTAGCATCTGCAAAGGCATGAAGCTCGATTTCAGATGCATTAATTGCCTGATGAGGTACAGTGTATGAGCACACTTCTTCCAAGTCTCGAGCTACTGTATGCCAAATCTGAGCTAAATAAAAAGGGAGGGGATCATCTGAGCCAAGTTTTACCCGTCAGATTTCCTGCAACAGTATACGCGTACGTATGGTGACTGGCAAAAGATAACCTAACGGGTCGTATAAACTAGCTGTTTTACTTAGGATACTACGTTTGGTAGGATTATCTAAACCAAACTCCCTTTTGGGTAAGACATGGTATCATTAGTCAGTTTCCAGGCCATACCAAGTACGTTGATTACCGGTTTTGATTCCAAGAGACCATCACCATGCTTATCAATAATTACTTTCAATGAAGGTGAATTCGTGGCCCATTCTCTTAGGTGAAGGTTGGCCTTTCCCAAAAGTAACTTGGAATCATGGTAGTATTTAATAAGATCAGTTTCATTATCAGCTACTCCATGTAAGTTATTTACATACAAATTTCTTTGAGTAGCAAGGGCGGTAGGGGGAGTTTTTCTTTTGTAGGTGGTGCGCGATCGTCGCATTCAACAAGAATTGGCTGCATGTTGCACCAAGCAATACTGCTTTAAACCGATAGGTAACTAGACACGAGTGCGGCTTGTGTGGCTCTTTAGGCCACAAAAATCGAGTCGCATCTCGATCCTCCTCGTGTAAGACTATCATTAAAAAGGCCTTGCCGATGTCGCTGATACATGCGTAACATTTAAGGCGAAAACTTAAAAGTATGTGGCCAATGTCTTCCACCAAAGACGGTCCCGAATATAAACATTGGTTCAAACTGGGGTTACCAGCAGAACAATCAAAAACTACGCGCAGAGGCGTAGTCGCGGAATCCTTTTTGACTCTATGGTGATCTAAGTAATGTACACCTTTACCGTTGAGTAGTAGAGGAGTAGTAGGCTTTACCTCCTCTTAAAACCCTTTTCAAGTTGTTCCTTTATCACTTTGTCATAAAGTTGTAACTGTTCGGGTTTAGATCTTAAATGGTTTAAAGTAGAGTGTAATCTACCCCGAGCCAACCCATAATTGTCCTTTAATTTAGGATGGTTGGGCTTTCATGGTAACTTGGTGATATATTGACCATTTCTATATTCAATATTATCATTAAACATCTTCAGAGTTTGGCCTTGCTGAGGATCTGGATGAAGGTGAATGCCTATCGTATCCAGTGACCATAACCCTTGAAGGGAAGTGGTTATGCCCTCATGCTCTGTTCCAATGTGTAGAACAGTTATTACGTGCGTAGTTACCTCAGGAAATTCATTCCCATGCTCACATAAAGGACTAGATATTAGGTACCCCATGGGGGATTTCAATAAATGTACTTTATCTACAACCTTATGGCCAGTTATAAATTGGTAGTAGAAATCTGCCCCGATTAGTAAATCCACATTACCAATGTAGTCCGACGTAATATGGTCGGCTACCATGATACCCCTCTTTTTTAGTGTGTGTACCGTAGCCTGCAAGCCTGGGATATTTATTCGAGAAGGCAATGTTTCTACCAAGACTGCTTCAATTTGTACATTACCCCAAGAAGAATTAATTTGGAGACGTACTGTGTCGTAAGCTTGCGACGTTCCCTTTGTATCATAACCATCGATCGAGAAGGTAATAGTTGAATTAGCCTTTAAGTGCAATTTGCGTGCGGTGGTCTTAAGCAAGAGGATGCGCTGGGCGCACTGATCGGATAACGTCCGCACACGCTTTATGCGTTCTTAGTTCGAACATGGCTGTTGGCAACGCAATACCAGAGCTACTAGAGCTAGTTTAGGTACCTGGTTAGACGCGGCTGCTGATACGGTAGTCGTATTTTCGACTTGTACCGGTTCTTCTATCCGCTTATAACAAAGCAGTATTATGCCTCAACTTACAACGTCGGCAAGTCTGGTTGCTACGGCAGTCATTAACTACATGGTTATTTCCGAAACAAAGAGTACATAAGTGCATCTCCTTTGCTCGTTCTGCCCTACTCTTGCCATCTTTATACGAATCACACTCAACCACATGTTCCTTAAAACACAATTTACAGGATGGTTTACAAACTTCTGAGTCCATCTTTTGCCTGCCTTTTCCCTTTGATTTAGCAGTGACGTTAAGTTGCCTGCTGTAAATTTATTATATTTCTCATAGGGTGAATCATTCCCTTTTCCAATCCTGTGATTATGTTGTTGCCTCTTATGGGGGATCGACGTTTCCGCCTTCATTTCTGGCTCAACATCTTGTATGTGTTCCATTTCGGCATTCATGGCCTCCCGAAAGACGTTTAATTCCCAGTAATTGGATCTTGCGGCCCTATTTAAGTTATCCCTAACCTTATTGGGTAACTTTTTAATAAGAAGAGCGGCTAAAACAAAACCAGCGTCTTCTACTTTAACTCCTAAAGATTTTAATCCTCTCAAATGGCACTCGTATTCGGGCCGGAATACTCCCAAGTCCTTAGCGCTTGCGGCGGGACCCTTTAGATTGAACAAGGAGTAAATATGCGCCTGAATGATGTGCTGTGGTTTCCCAAAAGTTTCTTGAAGTAGTTTAGATGCTTCGGTTAATATTGGATTTTACTACCAGTCACAAGCAGTTGAACAAGTACTATATATTGAATTGCCATTAAAAACTGACTGAGAAAATATATATCTATCTTGTGCAAATTTGTTCAAATATACTTTTTTTAATAAAATATATTTCCTGTTTTGGCTATAATGTACTGTTTTTTATAAGATATTTTTCCTGATTTGGCTATTTTTTCGCTACTTTGGTGATTTAATTAGTTTATTGTTTTCTGTTCTGGCTACTTTTTTCTTCCTAATTAGATTCAGTTTGGTGGTGTTTGTGATAGAATTATGACGTGCCGTTCGTGTGATTTCGACTTTGAGGACTTGATTCGTCATGTGCCCTAGATGAAGACAAAGCATTGGATGTTTTTATCAATTACGGCATTATTCTCTCATCCTTAACTTGCCCGAAATGTGACTGAGTGCCTAATACGAAAAGATCAGAAGATATTTAGGTGAAATAAACAATATTAACCTGTTAAGTCAATTGAATGCCCGGTTAGGTCAATTGAATGCCCGGTTAGGTCAATTGAATGCCCGGTTAGATTAACTGAATGCCCGGTTAGATTAACTGAATGCCCGGTTAGATTAACTATGTGCCCTTGATGATTGGTTAGGTTAAGTCGTGATATTTTCGTTAGTTTAAATGAAAATGACGAGAAAAAAAATTTCTGGTAAATTTTGAGTTATTTTGCACAAATGTGATATACTCAAAACTACTAAAAAAACTCTTGTTACTCCGATTAAATGATTTCCTATGGACATCTAATCAGTTTGGCTTTAAAAGGTCCCACTCAACTGACCTGTGTAACTATGTACTTAAAGAAACAATATCTAAATACATTGACAGTAATTCAACCATTTATAGCTGTTTCCTTGATATAAGTAAGGCATATGATAGGGTGAACCACAATATTTTATTTGCAAAACTAGAAGACAGGAAGGTTCCCATGTACATATTAAATTTATTGAAATTTTGGTATTCCCACCAATCTTTCACTGTTAGGTGGGTCAATGTACTATCCGAGTGTTTTGGCTCCTCTTGTGGGGTGAGACAAGGCTCCTTGCTCTCCCCTATGCTGTTTAATGTGTATATTGACGGATTAATTGCTTCACTTAATGAGGCAACAGTGGGATGTTGTATAGATAACACAAGGATAAATAACTTAGTTTATGCCGATGATATGGTGTTAATAAGTCCCTCTGTTAAAGGTCTGGATCGGCTACTAAACGTCTGCGAAATGTATTCGCAGAAACATGATATTCTTTTTAATGTTACAAAAACTAAGGTTATGCAGTTTCATCCTGAAAGCTGTAATCAGCCAGCTGATATAAGGTTTAAAATTAATGGTGAAGTAATTGAGGAAGTACAAGAGTTTAAGTATTTGGGTCAAACTATTACCAGCTCCTTGAGTGATGACTCGGATATAAGAAAATCTCGAAGCCTGTGTGCTAAAGCGAATATGACCATAAGGAACTTTCGTTTCTGTACAAGTGAAGCTAAAGACACACTCTTTCGTACTTTCTGCAGTAATATATACGGTCAGCAACTCTGGGTGAATCATAAAAAAGGTTCTGGCAGAACCCTAAATTTGCTGTACAACAGGTCTTTTAGACTCCTACATAAATTACCCCCAAGATGCTCAGCTTCACAAATGTTTGCTACCCGCAATGTCCCGAGCTTCCCGGAGGTAACAAGACGTGCTCAACAGTTAATGCAAAGAATTAAAAAATCAACCAACCCGATCATCCAAGCTATCCATGAGTCCTGCCATTTATCCTCTAAGCTATGGAATTATTGGTACGAAAACGTCTGTCTGTAGCTCCACTTAACTTCGACAGTGCAGTATTATTTCTAATCAATTGTATATATTTCTATCCTTAGTATATGAACTGTCATTGTATTAATAATATTCGTCATATGGACTATAGTCTGCCAATAAACCTTTTCATTTTCATTTCATTTTCATAATGAGAGCAAACTTTTCTGGTTAATTTTGAGGTGTTTTGCACGTTTCCTGTGGTAATGCGTCGTTTACGAGATCTCGTAACATGAACATATCCTATATGTTTATGTTACGATATCTCAAAAACTACGCATTTGCACAGGAAACCAATGCAGATTCGTGCAAAGCACCTCGAAAACGGAGTCAAAATTGACCAGAAAAGTTTGCTCGCATTATAAAATCAGACTGGGAATAAAATCCAATATTTACCAATGCTTCTTCGTAATCATTATTGGTTAATGAAAACCCTTCGAGGAGCTTCAAAGCCTCTCCCCGTAGTTGGCCTCTTAAATAGGTAAACTTCTGAGAACCGGCTAGGTCCGTGCGCGTACTGATGAACTAAAACTATCAAAAAATTGAAACCAATGAGTGGGTTTACCCTAAAAAATTGGTAATTGCAATTGTGGTAACTTTACTGAATTATCTGCAACCCTAGAAAGCCCATCTTCCTTTGAGGGCCGGTTAGCCTGCGCTCTCACGCGCTCTTGCTTGATTTCTAGCTCTTTAAGCTTAATCGTTTGCTTAAATTCGAGCTCCAACTTTCTCAACTCATCAGCAAGGGCTTTCGCTTCCGATTCCTCAGCACGGACTTTCGCTGCCGATTCCTCAGCACGGGCTTTCGCTGCCGATTCCACAGCATGGGCTACATTTTAGATACTCAATCTCTGAACTCTTCGTCTTCATAGCCGAGATCTTTGATATTCAGAAGACATTTTTTAAAAAGGTTGATTATGGGCTAAAAAGTTAACACCCTATAATCAGAACCGAACTTAGTTAATAGAGCTGGTTAATCAGGCTATAAACATCCGGTTCGAAGGACCAAATTATGTGGGGACTCAAGGGGCTACCCACCCTGACTCAAATGCCAAGATTAACCAGCCTTCAATCGAGGCGCGCTCTGACCTCAACTGCGGTTCGGAGCAGTTTGGAGGTTCCACACAAAATGAGCGACTTAGGGCCTGGGTGAAACTCCTTGAACCAAACCGCGGATGAACAGCCACAGAATCTAAGGGTGATAGCTCTTCGAGTAACGAAGCTCTTGATGCCAATCAAATCACCACCTCGACCCAAGCCGTACCCGAGTTAAACTCAACTGAGTCTGAATGACCCTGATCGAGTAAATAATGGCCAGCAAGTTAACCACTCCTAGACCTTCTACTCTTAAATCCACTCCGGGGATAAGAGGAATCGAAATTATTAATTGCAAGGACTCCTCAAATCCACAGAGCAGACAAGAGGAGGGGTTACGTAACCTAATACGTAACGATCAGTTTAATCCCACGGTAATACCTAAGGTAAGTTACCGTCAGCGATCTAAACTTAACTTAAATTTAATAGAAATATTACCGCTTATTTAAATAATTATGTTAATAGCCGAAATAGGACAAACAACTCAAGATTAAACTATGAGAACTAGTGGCAATAGTAGCCCAAACAAGGTTATGAACACTCCTTTCAAAAGAGATTTAAACTAAGTTAAACGTTAGGATTTTCAAAGAGAATCAATTGCAATCTAAGCAGAACACAACCTTACGGCAGCAAAACTGAGGAACAAGTGACCATAATTTTTTACAACTACGAGCTCCCAGATTCAAGATGGCGCACGATGGGCGGAGCCTACAAATGTTACACGTCATTCCTCAAGGGAGCGTTCTCTTGGATTAGAAATAGTATATACACAGTATATCTACTTTTACACAATATAAATTTAAATACTGTGGGAAATAATTCCCACAATGAGTTCAAAGATCAAAACAAATCTTACGGCGAGTAACATGTGATAAACTTTCAAAGGCTTTTTTCACTGATGAAAAGAGATTCACTGTGGAGCGACCTCGAAACAGTCAAAATGACAGAGTTTACTCGCACGTCCAATGTAAGAATGAAATACCTGATAGCAGACTTTTTGCAACCAGAAGTCATTTCTCAGCTCGTGTCATTGTGTCAGTTGCCTTATCAAAGTTAAGAAAAACATCCATTCATTTTATTGAGCCTAGTGTAAAAGTCAATGCCGAGTACTATCGAAATACTCTGCTGCGAAACATGCTTCCCGAAATGCAAAATCTGGCCAACGGTGGCTATTATCTTTTTCAGTAAGACAGAGCAACGTCCCATACAGCAATAGCAACTGTGGAATACTTAAAAATAATGTCCCAGAATTACTTGAACCCCAAAATTGGCCACCTAACAGTCCTGACTGGAACCCTGTTGACTGTGGAATCTGGGAAAATTTAGCATAGAGAGTTTACAGGAGCAGGGTGAGAAATGTTGATCACTTGCTTCAGCTTCTTGTGGAGAAGTAGGAAGAGATACCACAGGAGTAGATCGATCGAACCATTGATGAATTTCGTCCAAGATTGAAGAAAATTGCTGAAACAGAAGGGAAACACATTGAACAATTTTTTTTAATAGGAATTCCAAAAGAGTAAAATGTTGATTTGATTTCTTTTGTAAACTTAGGATTTAAGTTCTGTTTCGAAATTCAAAATCCAGTTTTTATTTTCATGGTTTTTTAATGGAGGCATTTCCTATATTTTATAAATCTTATGATGTATTTTATAACTGAAATGAGAATAAAAATTTTATTACCAAAGTTTTATCGCCTTTGTGGACTCCCAAAATTCAAAACTGGAGCGATGTTCACCAACAAAATTTGTTGAACATCAAAGCCGTAGCCAGAGCTTAAAAACAGACGAGGCGAAAATAGCCCTACTAGGGGGTCCGGGGCCATGCTCCTTCAGAAGATTTTTTTAATCCTAGCACAAAATCGTGCACTTTGAGCGTATGGTAACTGAGAGTGAATTGGACAATAATAACTCCACTTAAATGTTGCTACTTTATGTTTTTATGCATGTTATTTGTGGTTTGAGTGCATTACATTATGACCAGAAACCAGTTCTTATCATTTGCTACTTAACTGATGGCTGAAGGTAAAATCCTATTTCTGTCAATTTCCTCAGATTTCCTTTGAAATTCAATTTCCTCATTGATCCAAAATGTCCGTTAAGCCAGACGAGGCGGGCGCCTCGTCTGCCTCAACGTGGCTACGGGTATGAACATAAACAATCCTCATTAAATCATTAATTTTGAATATAATAATCTGAAAATTGGTGTACATGTATACTGTTTACATAGTTTTGCTCTGTATGAGTTTCATTATGATTAGTTAATAAACGTTGATTTCATGGTGTTTTCAGAGTGAACCCTTTTTTTTTTTGGCAGACGGTGTATATGGTGATGATAATGACAGTAACAATGCTCATTGGCAGGAGACAGATCCCATAAAAAAAGGTACAGTATCCATCAAGGTAACCAACGATACAACTAATTAAACAATAAATTTAACAAACAAAAAAGGACTACGGTAATAAAGAAATAATAATACACGTACTGAAACAAGAAATAATAAAATTCGTATTAACAGCATCCCAAAGGTAATACTATAAAAAGTAAAACGAATAAAAATAAAAAGTACATATAATGAAAAAGTTACTGCAAGAGTTAAGTGGAACTACTGGAGGTCCACAGTCTGGAAGACATAAAGCAGGACTAATGAATAGCTTGGACAATTGGATTGTCTGAGGTTTTAATTCTCCACATTAGAATGTACTGAGCACGTCTTGTTACCTCAGAAGGCTCGGAACGTTGCGGTTAGCGAATATGCGAAAGGGTGAGCATCTTGGAGTTAACTTATGCAGCATTCTATAGGATCTGTTGCAAAGCAAATTAAGGGTTCTGCAGAAACCATATATTTGTGTTGGTTTCCAGAGTTAAATTTTGCTGTCTACTTGTCTATTTGTGTATAATAAATTTACAAGGTTAATAATCTTGGTGCTCGGTTGTCTTGGATAATGATTGCTTTCTGATCGATTTTGACGGTTCCTGTTCGGTATTATTGGTTGGGCCGTTGCATTTGAGAATACTGGAGATGCGGCCCTTGGTACCATTGTGACTGTTGCTGTTGAATTAATGGTGGACTGTGTTAGACGGGAGGGTTGTGTATGTATTGCAAATTAGGCAAAGCTTCACTTATACCACCTACTGGAATAGCACACTGAGATGTTGTAGTAGGAACTTAATCTGTGTGTAAGAGTGAAAGAATAGAGGACAGTTTGTCTTGGATGTCTGTATCTCCAGGAATGTAGGTAGGTAACAAATGAGGCCCTAGTGATAATACATTTCTAGGAGAGTTGGGTTCGGTGGGAATCTAGATACATTTTCTTTACTTCCTGAAAAGATATTCTGTATTTTTCTGGTACTTAATAGTAGTGAATTATTTTTCAATATAGATAGGGCAGGGGAAAGAGGAAATTACATAGTTGTCTTTGCAATTAACACACAAATCGGTAGCTGATTGGCAAGATGCAGTTTCATGTTCACACCCACATTTACCACATGCTACTTTCCCTCTACAATTTCTTGCACGATGATCAAACCGTTGGCTCTTAAAGCATCTCATGGGATGAAGTATATAGCCTACTGCTCCACCGGGTAGCTCATGTACCCGCAGAAAATACTTTTAGGTAGTATGTACTTTACGTATGAAAGTGAAAACCAGCAATCCTTTACGAATCTTGTCTTTACTTTTAAGTAATCGACGACATTTCAAAACACCATGAGATTATAATTCTTACATAATTTCCTCTTCAGAGCAAGTAAGAAGTTCTGGAGCGTAGACCAACTCTTGAAGAGTAGCATAGTCTGATGTAAGTTCTACCTTTACAATACTCAATGAGTTATTTCCATTAAGGATAGACCTGACAGACATTAGCTCTCCAACCTGAGATACATTATTGGCTTATCTTAAAAGATACCAGATCTGCATGGCTCAACACATTTAACAGTGCCACAAATATTATCAACAATAGTCTTATTGGAAATGCACTAAGCTTCTTACTCAATTTAACCCTTTTCCAGAGAAAGTGTATAAACACTAGTAGCATATGACGGAATGTAAGGTGCAGAGGAATAACCAATTAGCATATTGTCAGAGTTGGAGTTGATGATGTAATCTTTGTGCAGATGAGATTGAAGGCGAATGTTGTGAAATGGTGATTTCACCAGGTAAAGCAAGAAAATTAGTCCCCAGTGAATCAGGGTCCACTAAAGGTTAAATAACAACTGTATCAGGAAGGGGAGAGTATGAGTTAGACAAAAGGAGAACCATACTTTAAAAAACATCCACATTAAGGTGTACAAGATCAGTATCACCCATAAGAGAGGAGCCAGACAGACATAAACGCATTTTAGAGTTCCAGAAAGAAACTCAACAAGAGTCCATTCTAGCAAAATTATTAAACTAAAAGAATGTTAGCAGGTCATTATAACCCGTCAATAACTGGGTCGATCTTAGACCTGCCTTTCCACCAGGCAGGGCCGGTGAGAGCTGCCACGGGCCTCGGGGAAGGATTGGTATATGGGCCCCCCTGTTTACTCAGTATTTTATTATGAATGTTTTTTGTGTACATAACAAGCAAACTGATTATATGTCCAAGTCACTATTCAAAACATACATTATGATAATCTCTATGAAATATATGTTCATTAATTATATTTCCTCTCTGTTATTTAATCAATTGTTTTAGTAATATTTTTAGATTTTATCCCCCCGCTTTCCTGGCTCCCTAGAGGTCCGGGCCCCGGGGATATAACCCGGCTTCCCCGCCCTCTCGGCGGCCCTGCCACCAGGGCCTAACCAAAGAAACTAGTTTTTTTACATTATATTTCATTTAGAAAACATGAATCCAGCAAACACACTACGTAAACACAACGTTGTATCCTGGTTGAATCTTGGTCATGTCAGAAATTGACGTTGTACTGACGTAGTTACAACGTAAAACTTAAACGTTATATTGCAACGGTGATACAACGCTGCATAATGACGTTGTATACACGTGAAGTACAAGTAAACTTTTGACATAATTTTTTGTACGTAGCATAAACATTGTCTGCACGTAAGGTTTTACAGCCATAGCATATAGTTTCATATTACATTATTCTTTTGAGGTGACGTGTGTGTATATATATATATGTATATAGTTTAAAAGTCACTAAAGGGAAAAGTCACTAAAAGAAAGCTGAATGACAACACAAAAAGATAAACAAGGGAACGCGGCCTGTTCGTTGATTTGGGCTGAACAAAAGAGATGTAGTTTTGTATCTGACTAAATCGTTGGTGCTAAGTTTAATTTGGTGATGTTTCTAAAGTGACTAATTTAAGCAGGAAGTTGTCTAATTATTATATCAGTAAAGTAGGACTAGTATTAGGTCTTTTGTTGGACGCTGGCATCTATGGTAGGCCCTAAAGAAGATCTAAATCAAAGCACTTGTAAGTACCTTTTTGTTATTTAAATAACTTAATAACTGGCGGGGTCTAATACCCCCACGTTATTACACTTTGTTACAAAATTGTAACGGAGTTACATACGGCGCACTACTATTTCAAATAGGGCGCCTTTGTTTGATCAAATTCTATCCTCTGTCATTAATTAGAAACGTAATTTTCGAAAGTACATGTAAATTTACTCGTAATAATGATATATAAATTACCTATTGCTGCAGTACATGAAGTAACGTAATTAATATAGTTAATATTTCTACTAATTTAAGTATTAAAATTTGAAATTCCTTCTCGCTGGTACGGGGTAAGCTTTGCATACACGTTTTTAGGAATAGACAACAGTTTTAGGGTTTGGGTAATGTAAAAGCGTGGGGTTAGTGACCCCGCCACGTTACTAGGTTTCTAAACAACAACAAAGGCACTAACCGATGCGTTGAATTAGATATTCTTTAGGGCCTACCATAGATTCCCTGCGTCCTACAAAGCAGTCTACCTAAACTCTACCTTTACTAATTTAGAGGCTATAGACATTACCCCTAACTGATATAATTTATTGACAACTTTCTACTCCATTTGTCACCTTAGAAACATCACCAATTTAAACTTAGCACAAACGATTTAGTCAGATATGAATAATCATACTCTAGTCCAGCCAAAACCAACGAACAGCCGGCGTTGCTGTGTTTATCCCTCTGTGTTGCCATTCAGATTTCTATTAGTGACTTTATCCTTTAGTAACTTTAGACTATATACATATATATATATATACACACACACACACACACACGTCACCTCACTCCTCCCCTACAAGTTTAGTCAGTCAGGGTGGTGAGAGACGCTAGACGACCTGCGGAGCGGGGTTGATGTAGTAGGATTAAGTACAACCTGCAAAGGCGGGCGAATTGAATCATTTTCCAGAGGATCCGTTCTCTCTTCCGGAAGACTTTGATCATCCTGCAATTCACGTTCCCATATCTGGTCCTGATGGTGTTTAATAGAACAACCATCTTCTAGTTGGCTCTTGAGGGAGACAGGGCCCGTTCTCTCCTGCACAGTTGCAGGAACCCATTTTGGTCCAGCCCCATAGTTGCGAATCATAACTGGACCATTAGGTTGAGCTTCTATAACTCTCCTTTTTTTAGTGTCGTGGTACAACTTCTGTTTTTCCTGATGGCGTAAAACTCGTTGTTGTAACGTTTCGTTTGGACGTAACAGATAGAAAAATGAACGAATTCCCCGGCCAATCATGAGTTTAGAAGGAAACACCCCCGTCGTTGTGTGAGGTGTTAGTCGCTATTTAACAAAAATTTATCCAACACCACTTGCATTTCTTCCCCATGAGAATGATGCAAAGCCGACTTGAAAGTACGGACCATGTTTTCCGCGAGACCGTTAGTAGACGGGTAAAAAACACTAGACCGGACATGTTTAATGCCATTTAGGTGGACAAGAGAACGAAATTTCTCAATGGTTAAACCAGTACCATTGTCGGAAACCAGAACTACGGGTAAACCCCATCGAGCGAAACACGAACGGAGTAAGCGAATAGTAACACCCGAAGTCGTGGAAGTGGTTGGAAAATTTCCACCCACTTAGAGTAGGCGTCCACAATGACGAGGAAATAGGTATTGTTTATAGGACCTGCATAGTCAACATGGATCCTATGCCAAGGTATAGTAGGCCATTCCCAAGGATGAAGTGGACTTTTCCTTGGGAGATCTCTGTTCTCTAGGCAGTTTTAACAGGAACGAACCAATGATTCGATTCTCCATCTAAACCGGGCCACCAGAAATAAACTCTCGTCAGCTCTTTCATTTTTGTTGCACCCATGTGTTCAGCGTGAAGTTCCTTCACTAAATTCGACCTGCCTTCATTCGGAATTATTACTCTGTGGCCCCATAAGAGCCAGCCATTTTGGATCGAAAGTCCAGACTGACGTTGATAAAAAGGCTGTAATTCACTCTCAACCTTAGTAGGCCAACCAACCAGTGGCGGTTCCTCATATGGGCAATATGGGCAGCCGCACAGGGCGGCATTTGTGGAGGGGCGGCATGAGCGCCTGCAAAAAAAATAAAAATAAAAATAAGAATAAATAAATAAAGAAATAAATAAAAATAAAAAATAAAATAAAATAAATAATAAAAGATCAATAAATATATTTTTATTAATAAAAAACCATCTATTGCATTTTCCATAAACTTTCCCATAAAAGACCTAAACAATGCAAAATGCTTCCAGATTAATATTATTGGGAATAAAGGCCCATACTTTAACATATGTAATGTTATTTTTCTGGGTTTGGTTAAATAGTGAAATGTATATTATTTATTACAGAACGAATCTTCACACTAAGCCACTAAGGTCTGTCAAATAACCGCAAATGGATAAGAAGAGGTCAAAGCTATCAGGTGCTCAGTTTAGAAAAAAGAGGAAAGAAGAAGAGGAGAAACGAGCAAAAGATAAAGGTATAGAGCTATGTCATCTACTCTTCACTGCTATATTGCACTGCTATTTTGTGATATAGCTTTCTGAGTCATTTGAAGTGTACTATTATGTATATAATTAGCCATTAACCAAGGAGGTTGTATTATTCATTTGTTTCCTATTCTAAAAGTTTAATAAATTGTGCTTAATAACATGTTAAATTAATTGTACTAGCCTATTCATGCATTGGTCTGTTATGTTCTATTTTACTATTTGCAGGGGCACTTTTGAAATATTTTGGAACACCCTCTGCCACTAGCCAGGATGAGAAGCCGTCTACTTCTGCCATTATTGAGGCTGAGGAGCCATCTACCTCCTCAGCCTCACATATGTCTCCACAAATGCAGTCTGATCCTGAGGATGAAGACCCATTTGCTTCTACTTCTACCCGGCAGGACTCTTCAGGTGAGTTGTGTGCACATATGTCTGTGAGTGTGTGCGTGTGTGTGTATGTGTATGTGTGTGCATCCCTGCAAAGCATTTTGCAAACAGTTATAAATTATAATGTTATTATCACTGGGTCTGGGTTACTGGGTATGTGTGGTGTTTCACCACCATAATTCCATAACACCACCACCATAACAAAGTGCTGTGAATAATGTGTTATCTAACTTAGGTGTGTATACTAATGAGTAATGCTCTTGTTCTTTCTATTAGAAAGGCCTGGAGCAGAATCGCCTCCTGAGGATGAGTCTCTGTCCACCGACCCTGCTAACTGGCCTTCAGTTCTGACTGAGAGAATTCGGACACAACTGGTTTCCAGGGGACCAAGTCAAGTACCATCTGACTTTGTATTCCCTAGAAACGACAGTGACGGAAGAAGTTTCCACCATCAATACTTCAGGAAGTCATTGGTTAGTGGGGAAAATATAACCAGAAGTTGGTTGGTCTATTCCTTAAAAAACAACAGCCTTTTCTGTTTCTGTTGTACATTATTTTCCAAGAGGAAAATAAATTTAACAAGTTTGGGACTCTCGGACTGGAAGCATGCAAGCTCATTGCTCATATCACATGACAACAGTTCAGAACACCTAAATTCTATGAAAATCTGGAAAGAACTGGCAGTGAGGATGAGAAAGGGGGAGACCATTGACAAGCAGGAGATGGCACTTCTGGAGGCTGAGAAGTTGAGATGGAGAGCGGTGCTGACACGTCTCACTGCTATTGTGCATTCTCTGGCAGTTAGGAATTTGGCACTAAGGGGACATACAGAAAAATTGTTCTCACCATCAAATGGCAATTTTCTGAAAGAAGTTGAACTGATGGCACAATTTGATCCTATAATGCAAGAGCACATTAACCGTGTCCAAAAAGGGACCTCCAGTCACACCAGCTACCTCGGCCACCACATACAAAACGAACTCATTGATTTGTCGAGCAGCAAGACCATTTCAGCAATGGTGAGCGACATCAAACAATCAAAGTTTTTTCAATAATTCTAGATTGCACTCCAGATATCAGCCACACTGAACAGTTGTCAGTTGTGATTCGGGTTGTGTCACTGGAGGGGAAGCCCCATATAAAGGAACATTTCATGGGGTTTTTGGAGGCAGAGGAGTCCACTGGTCAACATTTGGCATCTCTGATTCTGAAGAGACTGGAGGAGCTAAAAGTTCCTTTCATGGACTGTAGAGGACAATCATACGACAACGGGGCCAACATGAGGGGAAAAAAACAAGGGTGTTCAATCCAGGCTCCTAGAAATTAATCCCAGAGCTCTGTTTGTTCCATGTGGGGCTCATTCTCTGAATTTGCTTGTGGCCGATGCTGCTAAGGGATCTATTGATGCCACAAGTTACTTTGGCATCTTGCAGAAGCTTTACAACTTGTTTTCAGCCTCCACACAACGATGGGCCATTTTGAAAAAACATGTGAACATCACATTGAAGATGTGGTCTGATACAAGGTGGGAAAGCAAGATCAAGAGTGTGGAGCCCCTGAGATATCAGGCAGCTGCAGTGAGAGATGCACTGATCGAGGTGAGGGACCACACCAAAGACTCTGTAATAAAGGTCGAGGCTCAATCTCTGTCAGAGGAGGTTGGGTCATACCGCTTCGCCATTTGTTCAGTGGTGTGGCATGACCTGTTGTGCCAAATTCAGCATGTGAGCAAGCAGATGCAGTCTCCTAGCATGCACGTTGATGTTGCAGTAAATCTCCTAAAAAAAACGGAGAGAGGTCTCCGCAATTACAGGGCAACAGGTTTTGTGGCTGCACAAATGGCAGCCACAGATATCTGTGAACAAATGAATGTTGAGGCTGTGTTAAAACAAAAACGGCTGAGGTCCACAAAGTGGCACTTCTCCTATGAAGCATCTGATGAGCCCTTGATTGATGCTTTGAAGAAGCTGGAGGTGACATTTTTCAATGCAGTGGTTGATGCTGCAACATCAGCCATTCAGGAAAGATTTTCCACGTTGGAAATTGTGGGAGAGAAGTTTGGAGTGCTGACACATTTCCAAAATCTCACATTTGAGGAGCTGACAGAACAATGTGTGAACCTTAGTACTACACTACACTTTAAGGGACAATCTGACTTGGATGGCAGAGAGCTTGCACAGGAGCTGAAGAACTTGCCTGACTTGCCATCAAAGACCATATCCTTGCTTGAACTGCTGACATTTATCCATGAAAGGGAGCTCTCTGAAATATATCCAAATTTGTGGACTGCTCTCAGAATTGGTCTTACTCTTCCAGTCACTGTTGCTGAAGCAGAGAGGAGCTTTTCAAAGCTGAAGCTCATCAAATCCTACCTGAGGTCAACTATGTCACAGGAACGCCTTACCGGTCTGGCCATCATCAGTATAAATCATACAATTGCTGAGCAGATTTCATATGATGATTTAATTCATGACTTTGCATCAAGGAAGGTAAGAAGAGTCAGGCTTTAGATGGCAGTTGTGCTGTGGTGCAATTTATTTTGTTTCTTGTTCAAAGTGTAGCATAATAATTACCCTCTCTTAAGTGTCTTATTCTATTTATGTGATAGAGCATTTGTACAATTTAGAAATTTGATTCTCTAGTTTATTTATGGCAGTTGTGCAATTTAATTTGTATTTTTCCTGTTCATAGTATCATAATTACATTCTCTTAAGTGAGTTATTCTATTTACGTGATGAAGGATTTGTAAAATTCAGAAATTTGAGTCTTTGTTTTGGTTCTGAAGTTCCAACAATTAGTCCAATAAAAAGTTATTTTGTGAAAGAGTTATGTCTGTCCTTTATTTTGGGGGATTCGAATGTGTGTGTGTTGGCGAACAGGGGGGGGGGGGCGCTGAAGGTGAGGTTCGCCCAGGGCGTCATGTAAGCTAGGACCGCCACTGCAACCAACTGAGCAGTAATGGATGACCCTAGACATAATAGGGTCTGATTTTGTCCACTGCTCTATTTGTACTGCAGTTACTGGAGTGGATTCCAAAAAATCCACCAAGTGAACCCATTCTCTAGGTATAGGTACGCATTCATTTGGATTTTCTAAAGGCAACCTACTTAGAGCATCAGCCGTACCTAGAAGTTTGCCTGACCGATGTACTAAGTCAAATTTATAGGCTTGTAGAATCAGTGCCCATCTTTGAATCCTATCTGAGGCCATAACTGGAATATTTTTATTAGGTGAAAATAAACCTAAAAGAGGCTTATGGTCAGTAATTAATTTGAATTCATGACCCCATAGATAGGAATGAAATTTTTTTACTGCAAATACTAAGGCTAAGGCTTCACGTTCAAGTTGTGCATATCGCCTTTCAGTCTCAGTTAGTGTTCTAGAAGAAAAACAGATAGGCCTATCTACTCCATCAATGTGGTGAGATAACACTGCCCCAATTCCATAAGAACTGTTATCTGCTGAAACTATGAGAGGAAGTTTAGGATCATAATGCACTAGGAGAGTGGACTTTAGTAGTACGTCCTTGGAAGCCTCAAATGCTTCCTTTTGGGTTTTCTCCCATCTCCACTGTTCCCCAGATCGTAATAGCTTATTTAGGGGTTCAAGGAAAGTCGATGCATTAGGCAAAAATTTCCTATAAAAGTTTAGGAGACCAAAATAAGCTTGTAACTGTGTGATGTTTTGTGGGGGTGGCGCATTTTTTATTGCTTCTAGTTTATCCACCGCTGGATGAGTGCCTGAGGCGTCTATGCGGAACCCTAAATATGAAACCTTATTAGTGACCCAAGAACACTTTTTTTAGCTTAAGTCCGGCATCCCGGAGTCTTTTTAGAACTGTGGTTAATCTAGTTAGGTGTTCTTTTTTAGTTGAACCTGAAATGAGGACATCATCTAGAAAACAAAGTACCCCCGGAATGTGACTTAGAATTTGGTCCATTGTCCTCTGAAAAATACCCGGAGCCGATGCTATTCCATAGCATAGCCTATTGTACTTATATAGGCCTCGATCAGTGGTGGGATTCAAAAATTTTAAGAACCTGTTCGCCCTCCCGTCCCCTTCCCCCTTTCTCCTCTCCCTTCCGTGTCAGAAATGAAAATTAAAAAATGTTTTTAGTGAAATTCTTTATTTAATTTCCTTTTAAATATTTCCAAATCGCCACTTGATTATCATTGTGGTCTTTATTTCTTCCTTTTTTAATCCTATTGTCATCGGCTGTGCGGTTATTTCTCAGCCACGTTTGAACTGATGGAGTGGGGTCCCAGGAATCGAGTGGAAGGCCAATCAAATTAATTGCCATCAAATTTGCCACATTTTGAACTGTAAGACGGCTTCTTTTATCTGAATATATGATATTCATAGTTGAAAACCTTCTTTCTGCCTCCGCAGAACTAACGGCAACAGTATTGAGGATATTTTTAGCCTTTTTGTATAGTGGTTGGAATCTCATCATTATGGCGATTTCTTAAAACATTTTCCAAATAGTCGCGGAAATCACTGATGTTGATTTCATAATTAAAGATTTCATTGAATTCGCACAATTTCTCTTCGGCAGCTTTCCAAGGGACAACAACTTCATCGATATTCCAAGAATTTGGCTCAAGTATGTTCACTAGTTCATGAATTCTATTATCACTATTTTGTGCATTATTTCTTGTTTTTAAATGATCACAGTAGTTTCTCACGAGGAAGGTCTCTATAGATTTGATTTTCTATAAAAATCAATATTTTTAAAGGCGTCGAATTTTTTGATTTCATTAATTTTCTTTTCGAAGGTTCCTTGATTTTCTTTAAGCATTTCAAAAGCCAAAATTGATCTTTTTATTTGTTGCGAAGACGGGTAGCCATTCCTGAATATTTTTCGTTTGAAGAAAAATATTTGTATAAAGCTCAATAAGCACGCCATACAGCAAGTGTTGATCTTAAGCTAAAAGCAGCCCAGCTTGGCCCCAAAACTCTACCAATCTTTATAATTTCTAGTCCAAGTGTTTCCGAAATGTTGAAAAGTTCCGTTTGATTTTTGTTTGATTGGTGAAAAATCGTGTAGATTTTATCTATGAACATTTTGAAATGATTCACTTGTTTTATTTCAGCGACAGAATCATCTAAAACAAGTTGCAGGCGGTGATTCAAACAATGCCAGATGACGATGTCAGGAAAATCTTGTATAAGTCTGGCGTTCACCCCTGATTTGTGACCAAGCATCACACTTGCACCATCAGAACAAAATGCGACCAAATTATTCTTCAAATATCCAATATCAAATCCAACTGCGTGTAAACTTGTTAATAAATTTGTGTATATTGTTTCAGCATCCTGTGCTTCCAGCTCAACCAAATCGAGGAAAATTGTTGCCGAAATATCAGAATCTTCTACTTTTAAAAAAATTATGAGCACTGATTTGTTAGATATAGTTGAAGCTTCATCAATGATGATACAAAGCTTTAAATCTTTTTTTATTATTTTAGTAAATATTTCCATTTAAATTTCTCTTGCAATGTGATCAACTATTTTAACGGCAGTTTTCCGAGAATGAAGTCCCACTCCCATGTCCAACCCATTTTTTACTTGTAGTTCAATCTCATGTTCAATGTCAGCAAATGGCCTAGTTCTTTTTGCCATACTGTAAATGGTATTAAAGACTCTACATGTAGCGCTGATATGTTTTTGGTTCATTTTATCCACGCATTTGGTAATTACATCATCCGTACGATCTTTCAATTGTTTTATGCATATTTGGTGTGCCTTCGATGAAAAGTGTTCATTCATTTTCTTTCTAAGAGATGCTTGCTGGACAGTTTTATCTTTTCCTGATGCTTCAATACTGCAGTTTCCCCATTCCATCGATACATGAATCCCCTTCATGTTTATTGAATCAATTTCTGCGCAATAATTACAACCCAGTTTCTTGTTGTAAACAAACAAACCATTATATTTTTTTGGAATTCTTCGACCTATTTCGTTCTCCAGCAATCAGGAAGAGCAGTTGCTGGAAATTCATCTCTGGTTTGCACAGTATTGGAAGTGGAAATTTCATTGCCTGTTGGTGTTAGATGTTTCCTTGGATCTTCGTTTGAATTTTTAGATCTCGGTTTCTTTGTAAAAAAATCAGACAAAACATGTCGCTTCATTTTCGGGCTGAAATAGATAAATTTTGAATTATAATAACAACAGGGGTGGACTGGCAATGGTTAAGAGGTCCTTTAGATTTCGGATCCTTATTATTATTGTATTTTATTATTATTTTATTACCGTATTACGGTAATAAAATATAAAAGTTACCAGATCTAATTACTCACGTTAAAAAATTGACTATATAGTGGTACTTATAATAAGTAATTTATTTTAGTACATCGGTCAGGCAAACTTCTAGGTACGGCTGATGCGCTAAGTAGGTTGCCTTTAGAAAATCCAAATGATTGTGTACCTATACCTACAGAATGGGTTCACTTGGTGGAGTTTTTGATAACTTGGGGATAGACACCCCACTAAGTTATTTAGGTTCTAGCAAACAAACAAAGGCACTTACCCGGTGCGTTAAATTAGATATTCTTTGGGCCTACCATAGATTCCTGCGTCCCACAAACAGCCTACCTAACTCTCTCTAACTTTACTAATTTAGAAGCTATAGACATTACCCCTAACTGTACTTAAGTACTGAGAACTTCCTACCCCATTTGTCACCTTAGAAACATCACCTAATTACACTTAGCACCAACGATTAGGTCCGATTCGAAACACCATGCGCTAGGCCGTGTTGCCATTCAGCTTAGATTCAGTGATTTTTCCCTGTAGTGATTTTAGACTATATACATATATATACACACACACGTCACCTCACACGGCTAGACGGCTAGAAACACACCGACCACTGCTTTATCTAGATATGGACTGAAAACCGTACGCCTTCTCACACCCTCCCCACTCCCTATGTGCGCATGCGTCAGCTTCCGACAGCAAGTCACGTGATCAACTTAGTGCCGTTTAGAAAAGCCTTGTTTATGGTGGTTATGAATATACGTACAAATTTTTATTGCGTGTTTTTATAAAATAAATATTCGGTATAAAGAAAAATCATGCACAGACTGAAAAGGTTAAGGACCGGTTCGGTGAACTCGGGAAATTTTTGGAACCGGTTCGCACGAACCGGTGCGTATTTATGATAGTTAGCTCTTTAGAATCTTCATCTAAATTTAGTTGAGCATAGGCTTGAGACATATCTAGTTTTGTGAAATATTTACCCCCAGCAAAAGAGCTAAATAATTCATCGGGCTTAAGTATAGGGTAGCAATCTAGAAGGACTGCTCTATTTGCTGTTAAACGGTAATCCCCACATAACCGCACGGACTTGTCAGGTTTTAGTACAGGAACTACCGGGGCAGCCCACTTAGCGTGTGTGACTGGTTCGATAATTTTATCTTTGAGCAGCCTGTCAGTTTCTAAATCTATCTTCTCCCGCAGTGCATGTGCAATTGACCAAGCCTTACAAAATTTCGGAGTTACATTAGGGTCTACTTCTATATAGACCTGATGGCCTTTTAGGTTGCCTACTTCAGGCCCCAAAACAGAAAAAACTCCCTTAACAATGAGTCTATGTCAGACGGATACGTGAGTATATGCACATCTGCCTGACCCTTTGGCAAAATTTTGTCAATAAGAATTTTCAAAGCATCAATCCAATCACGGCCTAGTAGAGTAGGCTTTTACTCATCCACCACTAAAAGAATTAAAGGATGAGACAAAGTTTTATTGTTGAGTGTAACTGTGATAGATGCTTCTCCACAAATAGGTATTTGTATGTCCCCATATTTTTAGTATTGTTTTAGATGCATGTAGTTTAGGTGTATTTTTTAAAGTTTTGTCAAAAGCTGTTTTGGACATGACAGTTCGGCAGCTCCTGTATCTAGTTCTAGAGGAACTGTAATTCCATTTAGGCCTACCTCTACAATATATGGACCTGTATTATCACCACTTTGCTGCTCATAAAATAGGTACTCCACTCCAATGTTCGAAGTATTTCCCTTTTGAGGATTGCTAGAAAATCTAGAAGAGGAAGAACCATTGTTGTCCCAAGGCGATATGATGACTAAGCTGATTGATGCAGCATTGCTTGTATATATTAAGTTAAGGTGTATATATATCCATCTCATAATTGTAAGGTTAGTGTGGTGCCGCGTTCGTTAGCGGGCTAGAGATAAAGTAAAGGCCAATTTGAGGCTTTATTCAACATAAACATAGCATAGATCTGAAACACAGAAAACAATAATTAGTAAAGACTTGTTACACAGAAAACAATAATTAGTAAAGACTCATTACATTCCTCTCTTCTTTTATAATACGTGATACATTGCACGTTAAGAAACAAAACGACAAGTTCAAGATATTTTGGAAGAAAGAAGAGTCTACAAGTTTAGGCGTTGAGCTGGGTATCTGATTCGAGTGCTTCTTCTCAGAGGGGGACTCGTCTCGTCTCCAGCATGTGACAACTTATGATGCGTATCCAGGCTCAAAAGTTCCACAAAGTGCCCCCCAGAAGTAGCAAAATTGGATGTCTTTTCTCTTCTGGAAGCCCAGAAAACTGTAGTCTACCTCCTACTCTCAATAAATCCTGATCCAAAAACACATCCAAACCCTTGGGAGCAGAATGTGTTGGTAGAACCTGTAATGGACTGCTGGTGAGCAATTCTCTCTCTTCACCAAATTTTTCTTTCACCACCCAGTATTGCCTGGCTTGCTGAATCTCCTTACTGTTCAGAATTCCTTCCCTTCTTGTTTCTCCCTTAATGTTGTCTGTAAATCTATATACCCATGCTGTCACTCTTAACCTTTTCAGACTGCTACTGTCCTCAAGCCTCAATATGGGGTCCTGCTGCATAACTTGACAACTTTTCACAGTGGATTTTCTCATTTCACTCACCCATTCTTCTTCAGCCTGGCATTCTCCTACAATAGGCTGATTAGAAAGCCAGTTTTCACTTCCAAGTTTTAGCCACTCTGGCCTATTCCACAACAAACTTGAGTGTGCAAGATCTTTCACTGAAATTTCTCGTGTTGGTAAATCAGCTGGGTTTTAGGTGCCTGGACAATGCTTCCATAGCTTGGGATCTGTGTGTGCTTGAATTTCCTCCACCCTATTGGCAACAAATGGTTTCCATTTCCTTGCCTGGCTTCTTAACCAGTGCCAAACTATAATGGAGTCTGTCCAATAATAGCTTGGAATTTCATAAAGGGCCAAAGGCTTTTGCACTGTAACTGCAAGCCGACTAGCAATAATTGCACCCATCAATTCTAACCTTGGAATAGAAAGCCTTTTCAAAGGTGCTACTCTGTTCTTCGCAGCAACCAACCTGCAACTTACTTCCTCTTTGAATGTGCCTCTTATATAAATACAAGTTGCATAGGCTTCCTCACTTGCATCACAAAAGATGTGCAGCTCCAAATTGTCTGGACTATTGTTCAACTCTCCAAAGTACCATCTTGGGATTTCAATGTCTCCGAGATGTACCAATTCTTTGAACCAATATTTCCACCTTACCACCATATCATCAGGTAACTCTTGGTCCCAACCAAGTCGACAGCCTGTTGCGTGGCACGGTCAGAGTGCCGATCGGCTCCCGGGGCCGGACCTATTCTCAGCGTGCTATTTTTTCATTTACGGGGAGCAATTGCGTGCTCCCCGGACGACTATTACTCTCCGGCGACATTAAGACTAATCCAGGCCCAACTACAACTTACACATGTCACCATACACAAAGACAGACACAATAGCACCATGAGACACATACAGAAGTATAATACAGGGTGGGGCACGGGAATCAAGTGTTTTTTGAATAGCTAGTAATCGGCCATTAGGAATGGGAGGGGCGTGCGGTAGGTAGCATTCCATTCCTGGGTTCATAGCATTTAACTTTAACTAACACTCACCTTTATCTTTCAGGTGCCATCATGGAGCAGTGGACGTTAGAACACAGCATGTTCGCGTATGATCATTTTGTTAGGAGTGGCGAATCAGTGACAGCAGTTCAGCGTGCGTTTCGCCGCAGATTCAACATTCATCGAAATGACTCTGTTCCCGCTCGTGACACAATCTTACGTTGGGTTAACAATCTTCGAACAGGAGGCTCAATAATGAAAACAAAACCGAAGGGGCCGCAACGCACTGTGCGTACTCCAGAGAACGTTGAAAGGGTCAGACAAGCGATGTTGCAAAGCCCAGGCCGCTCTGCTCGGAGACATTCAGCTGCACTCGGAATCAGCAATCGTACTGTTAGACGGATTTTGCATGAAGAATTACATTTTCACCCATACAAGTTAGCGATGGTGCAGGAATTGAATGTAAACGATTGCCCCCAACGACTGAATTTTGCACAGGAAATGCTTGCACTTTATGAGCAGAATGAAAACATGATGGTGGTAATGAGTGATGAAGCCCATTTCCACCTTAATGGGGCCGTCAACAATCAAAACTGTCGGTATTGGGCTGCTGAAAATCCGCGACAACTCCATGAAAAACCGCTGCATAGCCCTAAGGTTACAGTTTGGTGCGCGGTGGGAAAGTTTGGCGTCATCGGTCCCTATTTCTTCGAACAAAATGGGGTTACCGTTACCATAACATCTGGGCGTTACATTGAGATGGTGAACACCTTTTTCATCCCTGAGTTACGAAGAAGGCGTATTGCTCGTCGACATTTGTGGTTTCAGCAAGATGGGGCCACGCCACACACCGCCAGAGCGTCAATGGCTGTTCTTCGCCCCCTGTTTCCCAACCATCTCATTTCGAGATTTGGTGACATTGCATGGCCCCCTCGGTCCCCTGACTTGTCCACATGTGACTTCTTTCTATGGGGGTACCTCAAGTCACGTGTCTACGAGGACAAGCCCCGTACATTAGATGCATTGAAGGAAGCGATCCGTCAACAAATCATCCAAATCAACAGAGACCTGCTGCGAAGAGTGGAGGCCAATTTTCGTAAACGCCTTCAACAATGCGTCGACGGCCAAGGACATCATATGCCAGATATAATTTTCGGTACATGATTATTATGACATGAAATGCTATGTTCTTACGAATGTTGTTCTACCAATATATTTTCTTTACAAAAATAAATATCATTTTCCTGATTATTCCAAAAACACTTGGTTCCCGTGCCCCACCCTTTATTAGCATATTACAGTACAACGTAGATGGCCTCACAAACAAAATCATGCAGCTTAGGGAATTCGTACACAAACAAAACATTCACATAGCATTTATACAAGAAACAAAACTAAAATGCACACACAAAACACCCACCATCCCTGACTTCAAGGCGATCCGTCAAGATCGTACTGGGGGTAGCGGGGGTGGACTCATCACTTACATACGTAAAAGCATTAGCTACACTGATGCCACCCAAAACATTACAAACACAATCCAAACAGATGACACGATAGAAATACAGGCAGTTAACATTAAAACACGCGCAAAGCACAACACCACACTCATCAATATTTACATCCCACCAGATAGTTCACCTCAGGTGCCAGCCAATTACAATCCACAGTCACACAATCTGGCCTCCTCTCTAATGTAATCTTAGGAGGAGACTTCAACGCTAAAGACACTAGTTGGTACCTGCACAACCAAAGCAACACCAGAGGCGCCAACATAGCCACACAACTAAACAGCCTCTTCATTCTTAACAATACAGAAGAACGTACACACATACCACATCAAGCAGGATACTGAAACTCCTCCCCAGACATAACGTTCTGTTCCCCCTCACTAGCAACACATACACACTGGAGAACAGAAAAACAACTGTCATCAGACCACCTGCCCATCATCATTACAACACGTTCTACACTCTGCCCCAACAGCCTTAGGCACACTTACAGAAATTACAAGAAAGCTGATTGGGAACAGTTCAAAATACAGACTGAGGAACAATTCACCACATTAAACAACACCCATCATAAACATCAATACAACACTCAAGACATTTAATCAGATCATCAATAATGCAAACAAATACATACCCGAGGGCAACATTAGGAAATACAACCCAAATTACACTAGAGAAATAGCCCACCTCATAAGGCAACGTAACAACCTCAAACATAACACACAAACACCACACACAGAAACCATAAAACAGCAGATACAACAGCTCAACACAGAAATAAACAACATACTCTAAGAAAAACAAACAAACATTTAGGGAATTCATAACAACACTAAACCACTCCACAGATAATCCAGGCTATACAAGACTATAAACAACATTACCCACTCTAACAGCGGCATTCACACCTCACACGCGGCTATCTGTCGCAGTCAAAATAATATCCCAACATATACACAACAAGCTAATATTCTAGTTAATCACTACGCAAAGATAAGTCACTTAAACAGAGACAACAACCAGAAACACGCAGACAGACAAACAGCCAGACACAAGAAAACCTACAGACTCGACACGACCATTACACCCTTCAATACAGACCAGACCACCAAGATCATCAAAAACATTAAGAATTCGAAGGCTACTGGACCAGACAACATATCTAACATACACCTTAAACACTTGGGCCCACAGGGAATATTAGTTTTCACAAATATCAGCACATATTCATACCAACACTGTATTATTCCTGACATATGGAAACAAGGTAAAATTATTACACTACTCAAACCAAACAAAAATTCAACAGAACCAGCTTCCTATAGACCCATTACTTTACTATGCACACCTTCCAAAGTAACAGAAACACTAATCTTACAAATCACCAACCCACACATACCACTATCGCCTACTCAACATGGATTCAGACCTCACCACTCAACCACGACATTACTCACTAACCTCACGCAGCACATCATGGATGGCATCAACTTCAGACGACCAGCTCAACGTACACTATTAGCAACAATAGAAATTAGTAAAGCATTTGATGCTATCCCACGCTTCCCTCTCATAAACAAAATACTCAACACAAACATGCGCAATAACACTAAAAGATGGCTGAGCAACTATCTTTCAGGAAGATACTCACATGTCACATTTAATGGCAAGTCATCCAAAAACAAGCTTTTTCCGAACGAGGTCCCTCAAGGCTCTGTTCTCTCACCAACACTGTTCAACTTATACATGCATGACATTCCAACACCCATAGATAACAAGCTTACCTTATCATCATATGCAGATGACATCATTCTAACATCCACCCACAACAACATCGACACCGCTACAAATAACCTACAAACATGCATAAAGAGTATACAAGACTGGCTCACACACAATAGACTCAAAGTAGCGCCCACAAAATCAACATCACCTTGCTTACAAGCAATACAAAAAAAACACCAGATAACTCCACAGCTTACACTAAACAACACCAACATTCCACACACACACAGGACCTTAATACTTGGGGTCACATACAACACATCATTATCTTTTGCAAACCACATTCAGGACATTAAAAACAAATGTACACATAAACACCTTACAGACAATACAAAACAACGCACTTCATATCATTACAGGATGCACTCAAACAACACCAATAGAACACCTGCACACAGAAACAAAAACACTGAAAGTTAGGGAACATTTAGACATGAGGGGAACACAATTCATGGCAGCAGCGACACTAACCCACAACAGCCTTGCCACTACATGTACAATCATGCACCGACACCTCGCAATTTTAAGGTAACACCAGAGCGACATTATAACCAATTACTCCATTCCATACCACGCCCCACAGACATCACACAGTACAGAAAACACATACACACACACCTAACCCACAAAGCACTGACACGACTCGGTCCGAATGCGGTCCTAGGTGCGAAGCCGCCACCCATTAACAGGTCAGAGATCAGCCTGAGCAGATCGAATCGAGTTAACTTAGCACGATTCCGATGTGGACATCACCCCAACTTACGGACATATAAACACAGACTAGACAACTCCACAGACGACACCTGTCACCTGTGCCAGGACACATCACAAACAATTGAACACATTATGACAGACTGTACCGCTCTAGCACAACAACGAACACAACACAACATCACTAGTGCGCTGAACCTCTGGTCCACTCCGGAGAAGGCGATCGGTTACCTGCCCAGCTTGCTCGATCAGGTTGGGCTGATCGGCTAAACAACAACAACAACAACAACCAAGTCCAATTTCCCAGAGGCTCTGAAACCAAATTTTTTACTTTATCACAAATGGAGCCAGGAATCCAAGAGGATTAAAGACCTTCGAAGCCAAACTAAGAGCTGTACGTTTTGTCAACCTTGTCTCATTCTCAATCAGCTCTACTAAAGATTCCCCATTGAAGGTAAACAATTCTCTCCTTGCTGCCAAACAATGCCTAGCACCTTTGTGTCTATTGCCCACAACTCCTTAATACCAGAATCCTCAATACTTTCTGCTGCATCAGGTCCTACACAGGACTGACTCATAAACTGTTGTAACTGAGAATGATTGGTCTGCTATTTTCTAAGCTCCATGCCAGTCCCCCTTAATATAGCTCTAGCCTCCATGAATATCTGTTCAGCCATTTCTGTATTATCCACGGAACACAGCAAATCATCAACATAAATTTTTTTTCTTATGTGTTCAATAGTGTTAGGATAGACTTCAGAATATTTCTTAAAATGGTACTGCATAGTAGCTGCCAACAGAAATGGACTAGAGCTGAGGCCAAACAACACTGACTTCATTCTATATGCTTGAACCTTAGGTTCATTTTCCAACAAGTTTTTCGTATCCACCCACAGATACCTTACTGCATCTCTGTCCTCTGGTTTTAACTTCATCCGCAAAAGGCTTGCTTCACATCTGCAGTGAATGCTACGCTACCAAACTGAATCTCAGTAACAAGGAAAATAAATCTGCATTTAAATTTGGCTCAGCATCCAAACAGTCATTCAAGGACACACCACCTATGTCCTTGGCTGAGCCATCAAAAACTACCCTCAGTTTGGTGGTAGTTTTGTCTCGCCGTACTACTGCATGATGTGGCAGATAATGTGCCTCCTGGCTCACCAGCTCACCCTGCACCCTTTCAGCATAGCCCTCCTTTATATAGCTTAGGATGGCCTCATTGTATTCAATTAACAACTCCTCATTTTTTCTTAGCCTGTGCAATGAAGTCTCCAACCTCTTATTAGCTAGCTGAAGGTTTGAACTGGGTTTGCAAGAATCCTTCTAAGGGAGGCCAACTTCATAGCAACCATCTTTAAACCCAATCCATTTTTCAAATTGCTTTAAAACATCATTGTTCACTGTACTTGCCTGCTTCTCCTGTTTGTCCTTCATGCCAATGGATTCAAGATCCCAAAAGGCTTTCAAATGCCTTTCCAAACCATGGCTGTTCTCCTCACTCTTAACAAAAAGAGCTTTAATCTCCATTTCATTGCAATAGCTGCCATGTAGCATCCAGCCTAGCTTACTTTCAATAGCTACAGGACCTCGAGATGTGCGAACAATGTTACCAGTGATGAAGTCCCAATAATAGTCAGCTCCAATCAAAAGACTGATATCTTCTGTTCTTTCAAACTTATTATTGCCCAAATTAATTCCTTTAACTTGCAATTCTTGGACACATGCCATATCTAAACAAGTAGTGACTGGAGCACAAAGTTGCTCAATCTCTACAGCTTGGACCTTGATAGTGGGACTTTGTGGTAACAACCCCTTAACCAGAACTTCTACCTTCTTAACTTTGGTTCGGTTTTGAACGGAACCCCCAAACCCAGAAATTCTTAAATTTTCCCTCTTAAGTTCTTTAAACTTCAATTTTCTGGAAATTCTGGTCTTAATAAAGTTACACTGGCTACCACTATCAAACAACACTTACAGTAGCTTCTCCATCATTCCCAATTAATAATTCTGCAGCTGTTTGCAATAATCCCCCTTTACTTTTATTCTCTTTCATAGCAGTGGCATGTGCCACTGATGTCTCTACTTCTGGGGTAGGCCTACTAGGAGTGTTTTCACACAATAATGGCTGATGCCGGCCATGACATTCTTTGCACAAAATTTTAAACTTACAAAACCTTGCTCTGTGACCTTTCAAAAAACATTTAAAACATGCTGTGGACTTAGTTACCCTGTCCTTTCTCTCCTCAAAAGGTAAAGCCTCAGCCACCTCACATTTATATGACTTGTGGTTGCCTTCGCAAAATATGCATTCCTTGATTCCCTTTAATTTATTCTCAGAGGATGCATGTAGAGCTGACACTGTACCTGGGCTATTCTTTTTTGTAGAAACTTTGGTGTTGTGCCTGCCTTTTCCCCTTGTTTAACATCCCACTGTGCAAACTCAATTCCCTCTCGTCTTGCTAATTCTGTGCCTAAAAGGCTTAGTATCTGCGAAGGGGGATGTACACATATTCTGTAGAGTGTCCCCTACTTAATTCAAGCAAAATTGAGCTAGGCAATTAAGACTCCAGTATAGTAACCAACATTACACCATACCTTTCCATTCCTACACCCAAGTTGGCCAGGGACCTAGTTCTTACTTCAAATTCATCATATAACTGCCGTAACTCCTTGACACTATTGGGATTATTAACAGGAGGTATAGGTAAAAGTTCGCGGAGGTGGCTTTTAATTAAGATCTCTGGCTTACCAAACCGTTTCTTTAATATATCCCAAGCCACATTATAATTAGCCTCTGTTAATGCTAATCCTGCTATTGTCTTTGCTGCCTCCCCTTCCAAGAGAGACTGCAAATAATTAAATTTCTCCACCGCACTTAACACTTGACTAGAATGAACTGCTGATTGAAAACTGTCTGCCCATCCTTGCCATTCCTGAATACTCCCAGAAAATGTTTTGAGTACAAGCCTCGGTAATTGAACTGCAGATCTGTTAACCTTAACTTCACAAACACCATTTGTTGAGGGTTGTGTTTCATTATTAGACCTGGTCTCTAACTGTACTGAGCTGCTAAACTCTTTTGCTCTGTGGCATACTTTAATTATGTCATCAATAATCTCTTCAAAGTAAATTATGTTATTTTCTATTTCATCCTCTTCTATAAGAGCCTCAATTTTAACACTAAGTCACTAAGCTTAAATCCTCTTGCTCTATGGCAGAATCTATAGTGGCAAATGACCTTTGTAATTAGACCTTTGTAGGCGCTTCTCCTTTTTCTAAACTTGTTTAATTCAGCTGCATTCATCTTCAATGCAAACAACAATTGGGTTCAGTGCCAAATAAGCTGAATTGGCAAAAATACTTAACCAAACTGATCAAACTCAAATTTTGCTTTTTTCAAATAAACTGAATTGCTTGGTTGGGGTACGGACCAACCACCAGTATGGAATAACAAATTTTCCACCCAAGTAACTGGCGCACTTAAGTCTGCAACCTTCGCCTACGAACAATAAACCAAAATTAACCAAACCGGTAAAACTGTAGGCCCAAAACAACGACAGACTAGCGGCCAAGTTTCGCAATTAGGCGACTAAACTTTCTACCCTGGGACCTTAACTCAATTATGCTCAACCCGTCCAGGCCTAACTTGGGCTACAATTTGCACAATCAGAACTTTGTCGAAAAATAGTCACTGACTCAGTCTTGGGCTAGTATCCGGTTCGAAGGACCATGTTATATTTTATTTTATTTTATTGGATTCAGAAGCCCTGAGCCCTGAACGGCCAAGCTCTGAAGGGCCACAGCCCAAATTAAGCTAGACTAAAACTTACGGACTTGGAGGTCCTATTCGGTCCTACCTCAGGGCTGCTGACTCGATGTGGGCTTACCTTAGGCCTCAGTTGCATAAAATTAAGATAAAAAACAAAAGGGGGCACTATTTATGATCTTCTTTCCAAACCTTGCAACAACAACACAACCTGCACGATGCAACAATCTTGTATCTAAACAACCAAACTGAATTGCAAGAGAGCTCTCTATAAGACGACGCCCTGTAAGTGCCGCATTCAACAAACGAGTAGAAAAGACGCGCAGTGCTCCCAAAAAAATGATGCCACAGGAATGCCCAAACAATGATGCCACAAGAGCTCAAAAATGCTAGCTCTAAATTAAGTGACTTTTTCACTAACCTTACAATTATGAGATGGATATATATATACACCTTAATTTAATATATACAAGCAATACTGCATCAATCAGCTGAGTCATCATATCGCCTTGGGACAACAATGGCTCTTCCTCTTCTAGATTTTCTAACGGTGATGTTAGTAATGAAGGTTGATCCATGTGCGAACCCCTAATTTCAGCTGTCATTGTAATTCCTAGTGTGATAGACTTTAATAGGTTTAGCCAATTGTCTAAGTTGATAAAAACGATGGCCTCAATGCAGCGGTTTATTCAGATATTACGTAAAAGTTCGACTCCCAAAACTACCCACTCGCTCACGAAGTCACAAGTTTACCGTGACAGAATTGGAAGAGTCGAAGACTAGTCTGATAAAGATCGTGCAATTTGAAGACTTCCCAGACGAGATTTCCTATTGTCGGGGTTGTTCGAATAAACGACCACCAAATTTAGTTAATCAGTTACAGCTAAAGCTGGAAAAAGGAATTCTTAGATGTGAAGGCCGACTTAAATATTCTGAGCTTACCTACGGTGGAAAGTATCCTATACTTCTTCCATCCGGACACGTATTTATTAGACTAGTCATCGCTGATGCACATTCTAAGTGTTTCCACGTTGGAATGACACACGTAGTCGCATACCTGAGCCTGCAATAGTGGATACCGAAAATCCGACAAACGGTAAAATCTGTTTTAAAAGCTTGTACGACCTGCAAGAGGCTACAAGGATTAAGATATAAAGCTCCACTGCAACCTCATCTTCCGAAAGAAAGGATAACCGAATTAAGACCCTTTCAAGTAACGGGAGTGGATTACACCGGGGCGTTAATGATTAAAGATCAAGACAAAGTATTATCTAAACGGTACATTGCGTTCTTTACATGTGCAGTAACTAGAGCCGTTCATTTAGAAGTGGTAGAAGATAATTCATCCGAGTCCTTTTTGCGAGCCTTGGTTCGGAGGGTTTTGGGAACGGCTCATAGGACTGACGAAAATTACCATCAAGAAAATTTTAGGTCGGACATTACTAACGTCAGAGGAGCTCCGTACCTTGATAGTAGAGGTTGAAGCAAGGTTGAATGACAGACCTTAACTTACGTCAGTGGAGATCTTGATGAACCGATGCCTCTCAGCCCGTCGTTACTATTGATGTGAAATCGGTCGGATATGCCGTTGCCACCGGTACAAGATCCGGACCCGGGTTTTATGTCGACTGTTTCTCTTAACAGGAGACATCGGAAATATAGACAGATCGTGTCTCAATTCTGGAATAGGTGGCGTCACGAGTACGTTACATCTCTCAGAGAGAGGTATAGGTTTAAAGATAAAGGAGGTTCTTCTTCTCCTCCCGTACGAGTCGGAGACGTAGTTCTCATTGAAGAAGGAAGTCCTCGACTATACTGGCCTCTGGCAGTAATCACGGATTTAATCTACGGCCGTGACGGTCATGTAAGGTCAGTGGTGTTACGCACCAAAGAAAGGACCGCGGTATCAAGACCTATTACCAAATTAATTCCATTGGAAGTATCTGACTCCTCATATGGGGAAGCGGTGAAACAACCATCTATTCTGTTACAGACAAGTGCTCGACAAACTCGTGACGCTGCGGTACAAGCGCGTCAAAGAATACAAAGTCAGTTAAATAACTAATGGTACATACGTTGTATGTACATTTCCCCCCGGGAAGTATGTGGGAATTATTTCCCACAGTATTTAAATTTATATTATGCAAAATTAGATATACTCTAAATACTATTTCTAATCCAAGAGAACGCTCCCTTGAAGAATGACGTGTAACATTTGTAGGCTCCGCCCATCGTGCGCCATCTTGAATCTGGGAGCTCGTAGTTGTAAAAAATTATGGTCACTTGTTCCTCAGTTTTGCTGCCGTAAGGTTGTTCTCTCCTTAGATTGCAATTGATTCTCTTTGAAAATCTTAACGTTTAGCTTAATTTAAATCTCTTTTGAAAGGAGTGATCATAACCTTGTTTAGGCTACTATTGCCACTAGTTTTCATAGTTTAAACTTGAGTTGTTTGTCCTATTTCGGACCCAGAAGCCATTTTGCTCCTTGTGTACCGTATATATTGTAAATATTTAAATTGGGCTATTAACAATTATTTAGATAAGCGGTAATATTTCTATTAAATTTAAGTTAAGTTTGGATCGCTGACGGTAACTTACCTTAGGTATTACCGTGGGATTAAACTGATCGTTACGTATTAGGTTATGTAACCCCCCTCTTGTCTGCTCTGTGGATTTGGGGAGTCCTTGCAATTAATAATTTCGATTCCTCTTATCCCCGGAGTGGATTTATGAGTAGAAGGTCTAGGAGTGGTTAACTTGCTGGCCATTATTTACTCGATCAGAGTCATTCAGACTCAGTTGAGTTTAACTCGGGTACGGCTTGGGTCGAGGTGGTGATTGGCATTAAGGACTTCGTTACTCGAAGAGCTATCACCCTTCGATTCTGTGGCTGTTCATCCGAGGTTTGGTTTAGGCAGTTTCACCCAGGCCCTAAGTCGCTCATTTTGTGTGGAACCTCCAAACTGCTCCGAACCACAGTTGAGGTCAGAGCGCGTCTCGATTGAAGGTTGGTTAGTCCTGGCAATTGAGTCAGGGTGGGTAACCCCTCGAGTCCCCACACTCGTTTCTGCTCATCAATTTGAGTAATCTTTTGCCCTTGCACTCTTTTGAAAGGTTTTAGTTGAAGATCTTGTTTAATTATGCATCTCACACTAGTTTCTGATAATTGTAATTCTTTTGATATGCGAGCTGGTGTCATATGGGTTCCTGGCTGGTTTTCCTGATTTAATATATGTTCTTCGACGTCGTCAATATTTTCTTTTATGCGAACAGTTAATTTTCTTTAGAAGCTTTCCCAAACCACCAAGAGTCCCTCTTTTGATGGGGAATTCGGAGAGTAGTTTCGTTCGTCCATATCCCTTTTCTAATGAAAATGGAAATGAAGGATTCTTGATTAGTTGGTCGAGCATCAGTTGTAGTATTATTAGAGAAATATTTAATAAATCGTTATTTTCAATAGCTTCGAACTGAAATTTGGTTTACCGCGAGATGTTTTATGTATCTTTTACATGTATAAGTTTTATACTGATTGTTTGAAAAATGTTTATTCCATGGATGTTTCTAGAGTGAACTTTTTTTTGGCAGACGGTGTATATGTTGGTATTTTCACAACGTGTACTTTTTAGTTCCTTTTTTGCTTTTTGTAGTCTTAGTAGTCTTCTTCAACAACTTTACTTCCTCTTCTTTCCCTCCTCTTTTCCATTCCGACGGCACAGTTGTCGTTTCTTCTCCTGACAAAGCTGAACTCTCGATCAGACTTTCGCTTACAATTCAACCCTGGACGATTCCGGAGCTATTCCTCCATCTCCCCCTTCTAACTTTATTATGTCTGAAATTAGAATCTCTTCTAAAGATGTTTTTTCTGCCCTAACTGGGCTCAACTCTAGGAAGGCGTATGGTCCTGATGGTGTTCCTCCTGTTGTTCTTAAGAACTGTGCTTCTGTGCTGCCACCCTGCCTACGCAAACTCTTTCGTCTTTGTCTCTCATCTGGTACTTTTCCTTCCTACTGGAAGTTCGCTTTCATTCACCTGTTCCAAAAAAGGATGACCGCTCTCAACCTTCCAACCATCGTCCAATTGCTTTGATTTCTTGCCTTTCCAAAGTTTTTGAATCTATTCTTAATAGCAAGATTCTTAAACACCTTTCTTCTCACAATCTTCTTTCAGATCGTCAGTATGGATTCCGGAAGTGACGCTCTACTGGCGATCTTCTTGCTTATCTCTCTGACTCTTGGTTATCATCCTTTCTGGATTTTGGTGAAACTTTTGCCATTGCGCTACACACATCAAAAGCTTTTGATAGAGTCTGGCACAACTAATTAATTTCCAAGCTGCCCTCCTTCAGTTTCTGTCCTTCTATCTGTTCCCTCATCTTTAATTTCCTTTCTGGCCGATCTATAACTGCGGTTTTAGATGGCCACTGTTCTTCTCTTAAAGCTATTAACAGCACTTGGTGTTTCTCAGGGTTCTGTTCTGTCACTCACTCTTTTCCTTTTATTTATTAATGATCTTTTAATTCGCACTTCCTGTCCTATTCACTGCTATGCCGATGATTCCACTCTTCACTTCTCCACTCGCTTCCCAAAGCGTCCCTCTCAACAGTCACTCCATGATTCGCGTAGTACGGCTATGGAGCACCTGACCTCTGATCTTTCTGCTATCTCTGATTGGGGTAGAGAAAACCTTGTGGCTTTCAATGCCTCAGAAACTCAGTTCCTCCATCTGTCTACTCGTCACAATCTTCCACACGACTATCCCCTTACCTTCAACAACACACAACTCAATCCTTCCTCTTCTCTTAACATTCTTGGAGGTTCCTTTTCTCGTGATCTTTCCTGGAAAGATCACAAATACTCTTTCTAAAGCAGCTTCTAAGAGGTTAGGTGTGCTGTACCTGCTCCGCAGTTTCCTCACCCCCACTCAGTTGCTGTCTCTGTACAAGGGTCGTGTTCGCCCCTGTATGGAATATGCTTCTCATGTGTGGGGTGGTTCAACCCACACAGCCGTACTTGACCGGGTGGAATCAAGGGCTTTTCGTCTCATCAATTCCCCGCCTCTTACTGATTGTCTTCGATCTCTCTCTCTTCGCCGCAATGTTGCCTCGCTCTCTTTACTATCGCTATCATAACGGACATTGCTCTTTTGAACTCTCTAACTGCATGCCTCCTCCTTTAAGGAGAGCACGCAGTACCAGACTTTCTACACTTTCTCATTCCTTTTCTGTCCAACTATCTAATGCAAGGGTTAATCGGTATTTTCAGTGTTTCATTTACTCAACTGGTGAAATCTGGAACAATCTTCCTCAATCTATCTTTCCTCCTGTCTATGACCTCTCATCTTTCAAACGCAGAGTGTCAAGGCATGTCGAAAATCGCGGACCTTGATTTTGGCTCTTCTTCTATGAGAAAAAAAAGTTGTGAATAGTTTTTATTATTACTTGTTTCAGCACGTGTCTTTTTTTTATTTCTCCTTTAGTCCTAACTTCAGTTTTTAAAGTTATTACTGTTTGATTTATCTCATTGTTTATTACCTTCAAGAATATTATATTGTTTTATGGGATCCTGCCAATAAAGCTTATCCTTATCCTCATCATATGCCTAACAGAAATATACTTGCAGGTTCCGTAGCAAAGGGGGGTGTCGGAGGATCGAACGACCCACCCATTGACAGGGTGATATTATAATATACAACATTTAGTAAATAAACACTTGCATTTTTTTTATTTTGAAACATCACAAACTACTTTAAATTACTCTAAACTTAACTACTATAAACCCCCTCCTCAGTAAAGTCTGCCTTTCTACAATTTCGAACCCCACCCCCCCTTTGGGAAGTCCTGGCTGCGGGACTGACTTGCATAATTGCAAAACAAGGCTGTGAAAATTGTATCGAAGACACTGAAATAGCAGTAAAGTAGAGGGGATAGATTTGTAGAAAAGGAAGAGGCTGTTGCATTTACATAAAAAACACATACACGTGTGAAGTGAATTTAAGCAAATTAAACAGCACAGTCATAATTCTGGTAATCTTGTGGCTTAACGACACAAATTCGTCCAGGAAATTTAACTTGCAAATTACTGAAATAAAAACAATAAAACTGATTTTATTTAGACCACATGCAGTGCGAGTATTGTTGAGTAATACAAATTATCAAATGATTAAATCGTTTCTGTTTGTTTAAAATAAAAATAAAATTAATTTGCGATGTTTAAATACAACTTAAAATTACACATACCTAATTTGCCACGTTAAACTGCAAGAACACCGAAATTCTTATTTTAGAAGTAAATGAACTGAACATAATCATTATGAACGTATACAAAACAAACAAACACAAACAAGCAAAAACAAGATATCTTTATTGCGGATTATTTACAATCCATAGCACTTAACCTCAGGTGCATATACAATCTTTGCTATATTACAAAACTAAGGCATTATACACCAGTAGCTGCCTGAACCAAGACTGCCATATACTGTAGGTGAAAGGTACACAGTATCTGAGGACATGACGTTGTACAGCAACATTAGAGCTGTTTCTGCCCCAAACAATGAAATTATGTATATTCTTCCTGATTAACATTTGGCTGGTAGGTAAACATAAAACTGGCATCGGACCATTTCGGTTTCCTACATGACATCCGTAAAATGTTGTTATAAGCAGGGCCGGATTAACCATTATTAATATTAAACTAATAACGCTGTAGCTTTAGGCCCTCATATTATTCAGGCCCTCGAGTTTAGGCCCTAATTTTTATATCATAAATCTTTGTCACAAGATTGGTTAAGTAATATCATATATAAATGCATAATCATACCTTCAGAGGTGGAAAATAGTTTTTTTTAGTTTGTCAATTTTTTTTGTCATTATATCTGATGGTGTATTACTGTCGATATGTATGTGTGATTTTCATCCATTTTTGTATAATTGGCTTCGAAAGGTTAATCTTTTTCCGAAATTGTTTTTCAGACGTTGGGAATTTGGGTTCATTCAGCTGGGATTCTGAACCCAATAAAATAAAATATAACAGATGGTTTCCATATTTCACCATAATTTCAATTCGTTGTATACTTGCATTATGTAATTTGGGCCATTATTTGGCTAATGCCTACCAACAGATTTCATAGTTTGTTAATGAGAAAAACGAATGCTTTTTATATATGCAGTCATGTACCTTTGCAATGATAAAAATTAGGGGTCTTCCTTCAATATACAAATATGTATATCCAACAACTTATATTCCAGACGTTTTGAGACATATTATAACGTATTATAATGTATCATAGTATAACGTTATGGAAATTTCGCAATCCCTGCCCGTTTGTATGATTCCGGGAAGCTGCTGAAAATGTGGATTAGTAAACTATTGTTAAGAAATTATATTAATCAGGGATTACATTAAAAAAAAAAAAAAAGCCAGTGCCACTGACGCTTGTCAGTTTTGTGCTCCGTCTTACTATCAAATTAACAGGGTTTAAAGTCAGTGAACCGGTATGTTACCTATTAGTGATGGGACGACAAAAAAATTTAACGATTCCGATTCCGATACCACTAAAAAGTCTCGATTCCGATACGATTCTCGATTCCGATTCCGATTCTCAATATTTTTAAATATAATTCTATACTTGTTTTTCTGGAAATTGTCATATTTTACTCTGGTAAGATTAACTATTTACATTATGAGTATGGTATATAAATTATAAATTATAATAGATTGGTTTAAAAATAAAAATCAACTGTAAGTTGTAACAATTCATTTTAATCTTCTTGATTACACATCATGGATATACATGTTTTAATGTATAGCTACATACAATACAATAAAAATGAAATTTGTTATCCTCTTTCATTTAAATTTTAAAGTTTACATTGCAAAACTGGTTCAATTAAAAGTTAAAGAATCGTTTTAAGAATCGGAAATCATGGTACAATTCTCTCGATTCTTCCGATTCTCGATTCCGATTCCGATTAATCGTCCCATCACTATTACCTATACAATAAAATTTGTAAATGTGCCAAGATTACCCAGTTACAATCTTATTAGATGGTCCACAATACTTAATTAATAATAATACATATAATATATCCTCAAAATTTTCTAACGACATCCGGCACTACCTTCTTGGACCTATGAGGAGGAGGTAAACAGTGACCTTGAAATAGCGGGCATACGAACGAACGAGCGGTGAGCCCTTTGAAAAATTACGAACGAATGAACGAACTAAACGAATGAACGAGTGAATTTTAACTACATAAACGGTTCAAAATATTTTCAAAAGGCCAGGGAAAGGCTCTGAAATCTTAAATGAAAGACCAAGCAAATAAATAGGTTTTATTACTTTAGATATATTTACAAACTTACACGCTTACATGTTTTAAAGGGACAATGAGTGGGCACTCCTTTTAGCATCCCCACCCCGTTCCCCTCTCCCGCCCTACCCCCATCATATACACTGCGAATTTTTCGTTTAATAGTAAAAGGTTCGACGGTGATCGCGGGAAATGTATGTTTCATTACGGTATAATCGTACAGTGACTCCGCGTGTATACTTTTTGTGTCATAGAAATAGTTACATAATTAATGTGAAAAGATGCCTGAACATCGAGCCGTTGGTATCCCGAGCATGATTTAAAGGGACGAAAAAGTGGGACCCCTTTCGGCGTTCCCCCCATCGCCACCCCAACCAGCCCCCCACCAGCTACGCTCCCCCACAAGCCGTTACAGCTACAATGGGGTCGTCTGCTGTAAATCTTGTAGAAAATCCTGTTATGTTTTATATTTGACAAAGTCGATCATATTAGGTCAGACCTTCTTGTATCTGTCTGTCATGATTTTTATGATTCAGAAAAAATAGAACATGCGAGGGTACAATTAAACACCCTGTTCGGTGCTTCCCTCCCAACTCGTAGATGTAATTCTAAAAACGAGAATACCCTGAAAGACATTATAAATAAAGTGTCGACCCTCCGGGATAATGAGAATAATATTACCTTTTACGTTACTAACTTCCATAGAATACCGGTAATCTCTATGGGTGACGTAAACGTCTCGGTGCTCCTCAAACGGTATAATGAGGTACAAAAGTCGATAGTTGAACTGAAACACCAACACGTGGTGTCAAATCAGAAAAACGCGATTTCGATAGAACAGTTCCGGTCAGAGTTAGATGCGTTGAAAGAGACGCTCCTCCCAAAGCCCAGTTACTCGGAAGTAGTTCAGCAAGCCAGATCTCCAAGAAGCGCGTCGGGCAGCGAGGGAAACGAAATCCCCGCCTCCAACTCCCCCCTGAAGGTGGGGTGGAAACGCAGCATGCAGGGGTAGCGGTCAACCCCCCTCCCGTTCAGGAAAGGACCCTGCTCCCGATCTCACAATGAGGAACAGGGACGGTCCAATGCCGAGAGTCGAGGCATCATTGCCCTTCCCTGCCTCCCACTGCAGAGGAGAGGTGTTCGATTACGCCTCGCTCGGTGCGCAGTTCCCCCCCTCCCACCGAAGAAGGAGAGGCACGCGCGGCCGTCAGGGTATAAACACCGCTAACAGACCCTCACCAAGCCACAGAGTAAGGGAGGGGCCTCCTATCCCCCAAAGGTTGTGCCACCCATCCCCCAGGCAGGCGAACCCTGCCTCAGGGAGATCGAGGGAGCAGGACGGGTGGGTAACTGTTAATAGGCGCCCGTCCCAAAGGTCTCCTCAACCGGTCTCCGCGGCGAGGCCACCGATGGAGAATCTCACCCTTTGTGTCGCGAATTCAGCTCTCGAACGAGGCAAGCGATATTCGACACATGATAGAAGAAATCATTGGTGAACACAGTATAGTGATAGTTAATAAACTAAACACGAAATCTCCGTATTATAACTCTTTTAAAGTAATAATTAAAGGTGTAAATGCGCATTTCAACCCGTATAATATGAGTCAATGGCCAGACGGTATTATTGTTAAGGAGTTTATTCACTTTTCCAGGAGATTTGATAACAGGCAATAATAATAATAATAATAATAATAGGCGCCCTAACGGTAATGCCTGAAAGTTGTACTGTGTATAATAATAATAATCTTACTAATAATAAATTTTCTATCAGTCATGGCGGATAACTTGTTGAAAATAGTCTCATATAATGTAAGGTCAGTGAGGAATTCAACTGTAGATGTTCATAAAATCTGCGACAGTGCAGATTTGATACTCCTGCAGGAGCACTGGCTACCTAAGCAAGAGCTAAAATTCCTCTCTACCATCCATGATGACTTTATGTACCATGCGTCATCAGCAGTAGACTTGTCAGATGAATTAATGTACGGTAGGCCTTTTGGTGGTGTTGCTTTCTTATTAAGGAAAAATTTGTCAAAACATATAAGATTTTTAACAAGCGATAATGTAAGGTTGTTAGGCATTGAATTACAAGTGAACAATGATTGCATATTAATTGTAAACTGCTATTTACCATACAACAACGGCAGTAATCTAGATGAATACATTGATTTGCTGTACAAAATTAAGTCATTATCAGATAACCCCAAATATTCTCACTGTATAATAATGGGGGACTTTAACGCACATGTGAACTCGGAATTCTTTGAGAATTGGGTAACATGTGCGAGTCGGCCAATTTAAGTATAAGTGATGTAGATGTATTAGGGGTAGCCAGTGGTAATTTTACATACGTTAGCGATATGAGTGGTACCACCAGGTGGATTGATCATTGTCTCACTAGTAATAATCTAAAGGATCGAATTGTTAGAGTTCATATTTTGCATGATTTCCTTCTTTCTGATCATAGACCATTAGAAATATTAATTAACGTTACCAATTTATGCGCAACACGACTTAACAAGAACTCAATAGGTAAGAATAATCGCGTCGATTGGTCCAATGTTAATATGCAGCAGAGAATAGAATACAAAGACAGAACATGTCACCTCTTTAATAATTTAGAAATTTTGCACCTTGCCTGTAATAATCCTTGCTCAAATGATTCTCACTGTAAACTCATAGATAGGTATTATAGTAAGATAATATCCCTGTTAAGAGAAGCAGGAAGCCCCTGATTAAATCTTACAACTATCATACTAAGGTTATTCCTGGATGGAATGATTTTATTGCCCCCCTGAAGAGGGAATCGACGCCTATGATTTGTGGTGCTTTCATGGTAGACCCAGATTAGGACCAGTATACATGAATATGTGTAGAAGTCGGGGTCAGTATAAGGCGGCCATAAGGCGATGTAAACAGGAAGAAGAGTCTATTCGAGCATCAAAAGCCTGTGAAGCTCGCATAAATAACGATAATAACAAATTTTGGAAATTTGTTAAGAATCAAACGGGTGTCAAAAATGTCCTCCCTCCGACAATCGATGGGGTGTCGGGGGAGGATGAAATTGCAAAGCTGTGGAAAAACCACTACTCTAACATTCTTAACAGTGTGAGTAGGGATAATCTTAAGATAGATTGCAGCGAAACGATTGTGGGAGGGACAAGGGAAAATATTTTGATATCATTTTCTGAAGTAAAGAGGTTAATTAAAGAGTTAAAGACTGGTTCTGCGTCAGGGGTAGATGACTTATCGAATGAGCACTTAAAATATGCAATGATGAGTAGTATGTCTGCATATATCATTGCTCCTATCAGCCATGCTTGCTCATAGCTATATCCCTGCAGAGTTCATGAGGGTATATATCTTGCCCCTGGTCAAAAATAAGTACGGAGACATTCTGTCCAGCAATAATTACAGGCCTATTGCTGTCGCTTCCTGCTTCTCGAAACTACTAGAAAAACTCTTGTTACTCCGATTAAATGATTTCCTATGGACATCTCCTAATCAGTTTGGCTTTAAAAGGTCCCACTCAACTGACCTGTGTATCTATGTACTTAAAGAAACAATATCTAAATACATTGACAGTAATTCAACCATTTATAGCTGTTTCCTTGATAGTAAGGCATATGATAGGGTGAACCACAATATTTTATTTGCAAAACTAGAAGACAGGAAGGTTCCCATGTACATATTAAATTTATTGAAATTTTGGTATTCCCACCAATCTTTCACTGTTAGGTGGGGCAATGTACTATCCGAGTGTTTTGGCTCCTCTTGCGGGGTGAGACAAGGCTCCTTGCTCTCCCCTATGCTGTTTAATGTGTATATTGACGGATTAATTGCTTCACTTAATGAGGCAACAGTAGGATGTTGTATAGATAACACAAGGATAAATAACTTAGTTTATGCCGATGATATGGTGTTAATAAGTCCCTCTGTTAAAGGTCTGGATCGGCTACTAAAGTCTGCGAAGTGTATTCGCAGAAACATGATATTCTTTTTAATGTTACAAAAACTAAGGTTATGCAATTTCATCCTAAAAGCTGTAATCAGCCAGCTGATATAAGGTTTAAAATGAATGGTGAAGTAATTGAGGAAGTACAAGAGTTTAAGTATTTGGGTCAAACTATTACCAGCTCCTTGAGTGATGACTCGGATATAAGAAAACAATCTCGAAGCCTGTGTGCTAAAGCGAATATGACCATAAGGAACTTTCGTTTCTGTACAAGTGAAGCTAAAGACACACTCTTTCGTACTTTCTGCAGTAATATATACGGTCAGCAACTCTGGGTGAATTATAAAAAAGGTTCTGGCAGAACCCTAAATTTGCTGTACAACAGGTCTTTTAGACTCTTACATAAATTACCCCCGAGATGCTCAGCTTCGCAAATGTTTGCTACCCGCAATGTCCCGAGCTTCCCGGAGGTAACAAGACGTGCTCAACACAGTCTAATGCAAAGAATTAAAAAATCAACCAACCCGATCATCCAAGCTATGGACTTCTTGGTACGAAAACGTCTGTCTGTAGCTCAACTTAACTTCGACAGTGCAGTATTATTTCTAATCAATTGTATATATTTCTATCCTTAGTATATGAACTGTCATTGTATTAATAATATTTGTCATATGGACTATAGTCTGCCAATAAACCTTTTCATTTCATTTTTCATTTCATTTCATTTTATATATATATGGGTACCCTGGGTGGTCTAGTGGTTAAGGCACTGGGCTATGGTAGTGCGTGAATCGGATTCACCGTTAAACTGTAGGTCTAAGGTGGAGTGAAAAGCTTGGCCTTCGTCAGAATGAACAATTCGGGGGGAAGCTAATCAAAGGTTATTATATAAAAACTTGCATATATATATAAAAATATACACTTAAACTTACATTGACTTGTTCTGGGGTCCTCTTGCAAACTGTCTTTGCATTGCATACAATATTTCTTACTGTTTTGCAGTATACGTAATAACAAGTACCTGTAATAAGAGAAGAGCCCCGTAAGATAAGCCCACACACACACAAACACATATATATATATATGTACGTAGAGAGAGTTAGTTTTAGTTAGTTTTAGTTAGTTGTTTTAGTTAGAAGGAGTTCAAGGAAAAGAATATGAAAATCATAAAAAGTTTCGGGTGAAATCGAAGTGACTGAAAATGTGTACTGGACTTATATATATATATATATATATATATATATATTATATATATATATATATATATATTATATATTATATATATATTATATATATATATATTATATATATATATATATATATATAATAAACAATTATATTAAACATCGTTCTGAAAATTGTGGAGTTTGGCGGAAGCGATAGATAATATCGATTTAAAATTCCAATAAATAAACTTTCCGCAGGAGTTTATTTCGAGATCATAGACATCATAAAGATTAAACTTCACTCGCATTTGACTCGCAGTTTAGCGTTTCTCTCAAACATACCCGAATTCCAAATATATCTTCGAATGTCGCTAATTCACTTCCTTTTCGCGCAGTGATGATTTTTCCTTTTTCCTTCACGGATAAGTGACTTTAATAGTTATCTCCAGTTTCCAAGATTCGAGATAAGGCGTGCAGCATTAAATTATACAGCTCAGCGTCGGATCAGCATACGAACCGTGGAAGGACGCGCCGCCATCGAGTTTTAAATAGCTATAATTAAACGAGTCTTTGTGAAAAGTTGGTGATATTTTTTTAAAAGCCATTTCCAGTTCCTTTCGCTCTATTTTCACCCACACGTGTCTTCAATTTCCTCTGAAAAGTCACATCACACATCTTTGTTATTTTTTAAATTTATTTATCGTACCGAAAGCAATATATATATATATATATATATATATATATATATATATATATTAATCAGCAAACTGCTCGAGATCGTAAACTTTGGGCTAATCATCCGCAACCAGCACGCACCTGTTATTTTTAAATTTATTTATTGTATCGTGGAATTCTTATACGATACAATAAATTTTACAGCCGTTTTCTTCATGGGTAATTAACTATCTTCCACTTTTATGTTTCAGGCATCATAAACCGTTTCACAAGCCAACCTCAACTCTCTCTCTCTCTCTCTCTCTCTCTCTCTCTCTCTCTCTCTCTCTCTCTCTCTCTCTGTCGAATACAAGATCAAAAACAAAGCGTTTCTCGTCTCTTCACGAATGGGGATATCTGACACGCCCCAGATTTCAGGGGGCAACCAATCACAGCCCTGTGGGCGGAGCCCAAGACCTCTGTTTGGCCGCTAGCGTTTGTGTGTTGTGGTCACAACTCACACGCCCCCTTTATAAAGGGAGCAGCTCATCTCAGAGCCTCAGTTCAATCGTTTTTCTTGCTTAGTGTTTTTGAAATACCAACCATGAGCCAGCTGTACGGCTCTCCCGATCTGTTTGAAGATCAAGATTTTTATGCTCAGGCAACGCGTCTAATTTTCAGCGCTGCAGATTGATGAACTTTTATCTAAGCAGATTGTTACAGAAAATTGCGATGCATTGGAAGATTCTACAGACAATTCATTTGAAATGTAAGTGATTATATTCTGCGGTTCATTCAGTGTCAACTTATAAGTGCCTAACCTAGCTTTATTGAGAGTTTTCCTACAATTAAAAAATTAATCCCAGGACTCTTTCTCGTTTATAATAATATAGGCTGAGAGGGAAAAAAAATATATATATGAATATCTCGGCCAGGACTCTTTCTCGTTTATAATTAGTAATCTAACTTAAAACACAATTTACAGGATGGTTTACAAACTTCTGAGTCCATCTTTTGCCTGCCTTTTCCCTTTGATTTAGCAGTGACGTTAAGTTGCCTGCTGTAAATTTATTATATTTCTCATAGGGTGAATCATTCCCTTTTCCAATCCTGTGATTATGTTGTTGCCTCTTATGGGGGACCGACGTTTCCGCCTTCATTTCTGGCTCAACATCTTGTATGTGTTCCATTTCGGCATTCATGGCCTCCCGAAAGACGTTTAATTCCCAGTAATTGGATCTTGCGGCCCTATTTAAGTTATCCCTAACCTTATTGGGTAACTTTTTAATAAGAAGAGCGGCTAAAACAAAACCAGCGTCTTCTACTTTAACTCCTAAAGATTTTAATCCTCTCAAATGGCACTCGTATTCGGGCCGGAATGCTCCCAAGTCCTTAGCGCTTGCGGCGGGACCCTTTAGATTGAACAAGGAGTAAATATGCGCCTGAATGATGTGCTGTGGTTTCCCAAAAGTTTCTTGAAGTAGTTTAAATGCTTCGGTTAATATTGGATTTTACTACCAGTCACAAGCAGTTGAACAAGTACTATATATTGAATTGCCATTAAAAACTGACTGAGAAAATATATATCTATCTTGTGCAAATTTGTTCAAATATACTTTTTTTAATAAAATATATTTCCTGTTTTGGCTATAATGTACTGTTTTTCATAAAATATTTTTCCTGATTTGGCTATTTTTTCGCTACTTTGGTGATTTAATTAGTTTATTGTTTTCTGTTCTGGCTACTTTTTTCTTCCTAATTAGATTCAGTTTGGTGGTGTTTGTGATAGAATTATGACGTGCCGTTCGTGTGATTTCGACTTTGAGGACTTGATTCGTCATGTGCCCTAGATGAAGACAAAGCATTGGATGTTTTTATCAATTACGGCATTATTCTCTCATCCTTAACTTGCCGAAATGTGACTGAGTGCCTAATACGAAAAGATCAGAAGATATTTAGGTGAAATAAACAATATTAACCTGTTAAGTCAATTGAATGCCCGGTTAGGTCAATTGAATGCCCGGTTAGGTCAATTGAATGCCCGGTTAGATTAACTGAATGCCAGGTTAGATTAACTGAATGCCCGGTTAGATTAACTATGTGCCCTTGATGATTGGTTAGGTTAAGTCGTGATATTTTCGTTAGTTTAAATGAAAATGACGAGAAAAAAAATTTCTGGTAAATTTTGAGTTGTTTTGCACAAATGTGATATACTCGAAACTACTAAAAAAAACTCTTGTTACTCCGATTAAATGATTTCCTATGGACATCTAATCAGTTTGGCTTTAAAAGGTCCCACTCAACTGACCTGTGTAACTATGTACTTAAAGAAACAATATCTAAATACATTGACAGTAATTCAACCATTTATAGCTGTTTCCTTGATATAAGTAAGGCATATGATAGGGTGAACCACAATATTTTATTTGCAAAACTAGAAGACAGGAAGATTCCCATGTACATATTAAATTTATTGAAATTTTGGTATTCCCACCAATCTTTCACTGTTAGTGGGTCAATGTACTATCCGAGTGTTTTGGCTCCTCTTGTGGGGTGAGACAAGGCTCCTTGCTCTCCCCTATGCTGTTTAATGTGTATATTGACGGATTAATTGCTTCACTTAATGAGGCAACAGTGGGATGTTGTATAGATAACACAAGGATAAATAACTTAGTTTATGCCGATGATATGGTGTTAATAAGTCCCTCTGTTAAAGGTCTGGATCGGCTACTAAACGTCTGCGAAGTGTATTCGCAGAAACATGATATTCTTTTTAATGTTACAAAAACTAAGGTTATGCAGTTTCATCCTGAAAGCTGTAATCAGCCAGCTGATATAAGGTTTAAAATTAATGGTGAAGTAATTGAGGAAGTACAAGAGTTTAAGTATTTGGGTCAAACTATTACCAGCTCCTTGAGTGATGACTCGGATATAAGAAAATCTCGAAGCCTGTGTGCTAAAGCGAATATGACCATAAGGAACTTTCGTTTCTGTACAAGTGAAGCTAAAGACACACTCTTTCGTACTTTCTGCAGTAATATATACGGTCAGCAACTCTGGGTGAATCATAAAAAAGGTTCTGGCAGAACCCTAAATTTGCTGTACAACAGGTCTTTTAGACTCCTACATAAATTACCCCCAAGATGCTCAGCTTCACAAATGTTTGCTACCCGCAATGTCCCGAGCTTCCCGGAGGTAACAAGACGTGCTCAACAGTTAATGCAAAGAATTAAAAAATCAACCAACCCGATCATCCAAGCTATCCATGAGTCCTGCCATTTATCCTCTAAGCTATGGAATTATTGGTACGAAAACGTCTGTCTGTAGCTCCACTTAACTTCGACAGTGCAGTATTATTTCTAATCAATTGTATATATTTCTATCCTTAGTATATGAACTGTCATTGTATTAATAATATTCGTCATATGGACTATAGTCTGCCAATAAACCTTTTCATTTTCATTTCATTTTCATAATGAGAGCAAACTTTTCTGGTTAATTTTGAGGTGTTTTGCACGTTTCCTGTGGTAATGCGTCGTTTACGAGATCTCGTAACATGAACATATCCTATATGTTTATGTTACGATATCTCAAAAACTACGCATTTGCACAGGAAACCAATGGCAGATTCGTGCAAAGCACCTCGAAAACGGAGTCAAAATTGACCAGAAAAGTTTGCTCGCATTATAAAATCAGACTGGGAATAAAATCCAATATTTACCAATGCTTCTTCGTAATCATTATTGGTTAATGAAAACCCTTCGAGGAGCTTCAAAGCCTCTCCCCGTAGTTGGCCTCTTAAATAGGTAAACTTCTGAGAACCGGCTAGGTCCGTGCGCGTACTGATGAACTAAAACTATCAAAAAATTGAAACCAATGAGTGGGTTTACCCTAAAAAATTGGTAATTGCAATTGTGGTAACTTTACTGAATTATCTGCAACCCTAGAAAGCCCATCTTCCTTTGAGGGCCGGTTAGCCTGCGCTCTCACGCGCTCTTGCTTGATTTCTAGCTCTTTAAGCTTAATCGTTTGCTTAAATTCGAGCTCCAACTTTCTCAACTCATCAGCAAGGGCTTTCGCTTCCGATTCCTCAGCACGGACTTTCGCTGCCGATTCCTCAGCACGGGCTTTCGCTGCCGATTCCACAGCATGGGCTACATTTTAGATACTCAATCTCTGAACTCTTCGTCTTCATAGCCGAGATCTTTGATATTCAGAAGACATTTTTTAAAAAGGTTGATTATGGGCTAAAAAGTTAACACCCTATAATCAGAACCGAACTTAGTTAATAGAGCTGGTTAATCAGGCTATAAACATCCGGTTCGAAGGACCAAATTATGTGGGGACTCAAGGGGCTACCCACCCTGACTCAATTGCCAAGATTAACCAGCCTTCAATCGAGGCGCGCTCTGACCTCAACTGCGGTTCGGAGCAGTTTGGAGGTTCCACACAAAATGAGCGACTTAGGGCCTGGGTGAAACTCCTTGAACCAAACCGCGGATGAACAGCCACAGAATCTAAGGGTGATAGCTCTTCGAGTAACGAAGCTCTTGATGCCAATCAAATCACCACCTCGACCCAAGCCGTACCCGAGTTAAACTCAACTGAGTCTGAATGACCCTGATCGAGTAAATAATGGCCAGCAAGTTAACCACTCCTAGACCTTCTACTCTTAAATCCACTCCGGGGATAAGAGGAATCGAAATTATTAATTGCAAGGACTCCTCAAATCCACAGAGCAGACAAGAGGAGGGGTTACGTAACCTAATACGTAACGATCAGTTTAATCCCACGGTAATACCTAAGGTAAGTTACCGTCAGCGATCTAAACTTAACTTAAATTTAATAGAAATATTACCGCTTATTTAAATAATTATGTTAATAGCCGAAATAGGACAAACAACTCAAGATTAAACTATGAGAACTAGTGGCAATAGTAGCCCAAACAAGGTTATGAACACTCCTTTCAAAAGAGATTTAAACTAAGTTAAACGTTAGGATTTTCAAAGAGAATCAATTGCAATCTAAGCAGAGCACAACCTCTACGGCAGCAAAACTGAGGAACAAGTGACCATAATTTTTTACAACTACGAGCTCCCAGATTCAAGATGGCGCACGATGGGCGGAGCCTACAAATGTTACACGTCATTCCTCAAGGGGCGTCTCTTGGATTAGAAATAGTATATACACAGTATATCTACTTTTACACAATATAAATTTAAATACTGTGGGAAATAATTCCCACAACGAGTTCAAAGATCAAAACAAATCTTACGGCGAGTAACATGTGATAAACGTTCAAAGGCTTTTTTCACTGATGAAAAGAGATTCACTGTGGAGCGACCTCGAAACAGTCAAAATGACAGAGTTTACTCGCACGTCCAATGTAAGAATGAAATACCTGATAGCAGACTTTTTGCAACCAGAAGTCATTTCTCAGCTCGTGTCATTGTGTCAGTTGCCTTATCAAAGTGAAAAAACATCCATTCATTTTATTGAGCCTAGTGTAAAAGTCAATGCCGAGTACTATCGAAATACTCTGCTGCGAAACATGCTTCCCGAAATGCAAAATCTGGCCAACGGTGGCTATTATCTTTTTCAGTAAGACAGAGCAACGTCCCATACAGCAATAGCAACTGTGGAATACTTAAAAATAATGTCCCAGAATTACTTGAACCCCAAAATTGGCCACCTAACAGTCCTGACTGGAACCCTGTTGACTGTGGAATCTGGGAAAATTTAGCATAGAGAGTTTACAGGAGCAGGGTGAGAAATGTTGATCACTTGCTTCAGCTTCTTGTGGAGAAGTAGGAAGAGATACCACAGGAGTAGATCGATCGAACCATTGATGAATTTCGTCCAAGATTGAAGAAAATTGCTGAAACAGAAGGGAAACACATTGAACAATTTTTTTTAATAGGAATTCCAAAAGAGTAAAATGTTGATTTGATTCTTTTGTAAACTTAGGATTTAAGTTCTGTTTCGAAATTCAAAATCCAGTTTTTATTTTCATGGTTTTTTAATGGAGGCATTTCCTATATTTTATAAATCTTATGATGTATTTTATAACTGAAATGAGAATAAAAATTTTATTACCAAAGTTTTACCGCCTTTGTGGACTCCCAAAATTCAAAACTGGAGCGATGTTCACCAACAAAATTTGTTGAACATCAAAGCCGTAGCCAGAGCTTAAAAACAGACGAGGCGAAAATAGCCCTACTAGGGGGTCCGGGGCCATGCTCCTTCAGAAGATTTTTTTAATCCTAGCACAAAATCATGCACTTTGAGCGTATGGTAACTGAGAGTGAATTGGACAATAATAACCACTTAAATGTTGCTACTTTATGTTTTTATGCATGTTATTTGTGGTTTGAGTGCATTACATTATGACCAGAAACCAGTTCTTATCATTTGCTACTTAACTGATGGCTGAAGGTAAAATCCTATTTCTGGCCTCAACGTGGCTACGGGTATGAACATAAACAATCCTCATTAAATCATTAATTTTGAATATAATAATCTGAAAATTGGTGTACATGTATACTGTTTACATAGTTTTGCTCTGTATGAGTTTCATTATGATTAGTTAATAAACGTTGATTTCATGGGTGTTTTCAGAGTGAACCCTTTTTTTTTTGGCAGACGGTGTATATGGTGATGATAATGACAGTAACAATGCTCATTGGCAGGAGACAGATCCCATAAAAAAAGGTACAGTATCCATCAAGGTAACCAACGATACAACTAATTAAACAATAAATTTAACAAACAAAAAAGGACTACGGTAATAAAGAAATAATAATACACGTACTGAAACAAGAAATAATAAAATTCGTATTAACAGCATCCCAAAGGTAATACTATAAAAAGTAAAACGATAAAAAATAAAAAGTACATTTAATGAAAAAGTTACTGCAAGAGTTAAGTGGAACTACTGGAGGTCCACAGTCTGGAAGACATAAAGCAGGACTAATGAATAGCTTGGACAATTGGATTGTCTGAGGTTTTAATTCTCCACATTAGAATGTACTGAGCACGTCTTGTTACCTCAGAAGGCTCGGAACGTTGCGGTTAGCGAATATGCGAAAGGGTGAGCATCTTGGAGTTAACTTATGCAGCATTCTATAGGATCTGTTGCAAAGCAAATTAAGGGTTCTGCAGAAACCATATATTTGTGTTGGTTTCCAGAGTTAAATTTTGCTGTCTACTTGTCTATTTGTGTATAATAAATTTACAAGGTTAATAATCTTGGTGCTCGGTTGTCTTGGATAATGATTGCTTTCTGATCGATTTTGACGGTTCCTGTTCGGTATTATTGGTTGGGCCGTTGCATTTGAGAATACTGGAGATGCGGCCCTTGGTACCATTGTGACTGTTGCTGTTGAATTAATGGTGGACTGTGTTAGACGGGAGGGTTGTGTATGTATTGCAAATTAGGCAAAGCTTCACTTATACCACCTACTGGAATAGTGTTATTTTATTTATTTGTTGGGTTCAAAATCCCAGCTGAGCCGTGAACGGCCAAATTCTAAAGGGTCAGTTCTATCTGAAGCCCAAGTTAAGCTAAGTTAAAACTTACGGATTTGAGATCCTATTAGGTCCTACCTCAGGGTAACCTCAGGGTTGCTGACTCGATGCGGGCCTACCTTAGACTTTTGTTACATGAATTTAATATAAACAAAAGGGGTACTATTTATGGTCTTCTTTCTCAACCTTGCAACAACAACGCAACCTGGACTATTGCACGATGCAACAATCTTGTATCTAAACAACCAAACTGAATTGCAAGAGAGCTCTCTAATCTCTATCAGACCACACCCTGTACGTACGACATCCCACAAACGAGTAGAAAAGACGCGCAGCGCCCCAAAAATGATGCCACCAGCGTCCCAAACACTGATGCCACAAGAGCCCAAAATGCTAGCTCTTATTAAGTGAATTTTTCACTAACCTTACAATTATGAGATGGATATATATACACCTTAACTCAATATATACAAGCAATGCTGCATCAATCAGCTTAGTCATCATATCGCCTTGGGACAACAATGGTTCTTCCTCTTCTAGATTTTCTAACACTCCCCACCGAAGAGGCATTGTTGTCGTTACCTTCCGCAAGGTTAGCCAAGCCTTCTCCATGAGGCTGTAACTCAAATGTTTCATCTTGACTATCTGTGTTTTTGCTGATTTCTAAAGCATAGAGTTTTGTATAGGTCTCTCTAACTTTCCTCCTGAAGTCTTACCAGTGCAGACCTAACTAAATTGTCTTTGCCAACAAACAACTCTTCAATTATGCCAAGCTTCCAGCATTGCCTTGGTCTTTCATCCCAATCATTACCACATCTCCCACCTTGATACAATTTGCATTGGAGCCCTTTACCTTGCATGATGGTAATAATTGAGTTCTGGCAAGTATTCCATCTGCCACCTCTTCCATAACTGATCTTGTAGCTCTTCAAGGTACCTGAACCGTCTGGTTAACTCTCCTTGAGTGCTCTGGATAGGCTGCAAGTCTTCTGGCACACTGGGGCTTGATGTTAATCGTTTACCACAAAGAAAATGATTTGGTGTCAATGGCTCTGCATCCTGCATACTGTTGTAAACAAAAGTGATAGGCCTACTGTTCACCATTGCTTCTACTTCACATAAAACAGTGCAGAATTCTTCTTTGCTCAAATGAGCATTAGCTAAAAGTTTCTTTAATGGACACTTTACACTTCTCACTAGCCTTTCCCAAAATCCTCCCCACCATGGTGCTCTCTCAACAATAAACTCCCACTGTACCCCTGGTGTGAAAAGTAGGATTGGAATCCTTCCTCTTTTAGCAAGGACCAAATTTCTTGGAGTTCCTTTGCAGCCTTTTTGAAGGTTTTTGCATTATCCGATATGATTTTATTTGGGAAACCCCTTCTGTTCACAAACCTTTTAAAGGCCAAAAGAAATACATCACTACTTAAGTTGCTTACCAACTCCAAATGGATTGCTCTGGTGGTAGCACAGGTGAAAAGACATATATAACCTTTGTTGGACTCCCCTCGCTCATACACATAGACTGGCCTGCAAAGTCTACTCCCACTACATCAAATGGGGCAGTATAGACACACCGTTCTTTGGAAGTGGAGCCACCTTTTCATAATAAGGCTTTGCACTCCAACGCTTGCAAACCACACATTTATGCAAGACCTTTTTTACTACTTGTCTAATTTTGGGAATCCAAAATTGTTGTCTAATCTCTATTATCACTTCTCTAACTCCCGCATGTAACAGCTTATGATGAGTATCCAGGATCAAAAGGCCCACAAAGTGCCCCCCAGAAGGTAGCAAAATTGGATGTCTTTTCTCCTCTGGAATCCCAGAAAACTGTAGTCTACCTCCTACTCTCAATAAATCCTGATCCAAAAACACATCCAAACTCTTGAGCGCAGAATGTGTTGGTAGAACCTGTAATGGATGGCTGGTGAGCAATTCTCTCTCTTCACCAAATTTTTCCTTCTGCATATATACCACCCAGTATTTCCTGGCTTGCTGAATCTCATTACTGTTCAGAATTCCTTCCCTTCTTGTTTCTCCCTTAATGTTGTTGGTAAATCTATATACCCATGCTGTCACTCTTAACAATCTTTTCAGACTGCTAATGTCCTCAAGCCTCAATATGGGGTCCTGCTGCATAACTTGACAACTGTTCACAGCGCATTTTCTCACCTCACTCACCCATGCTTCTTCAGCCTGGCATTCTCCTACAATAGGCTGATTAGAAGGCCAGTTTTCACTTCCAAGTTTTAGCCACTCTGGCCCATTCCACCACAACTTGACTGTGAAAGATCTTTCACTGAAATTCCTCGTGTTGGTAAATCAGCGGGGTTTGGATGCCTGGACAATGCTTCCATTGCTTGGGATCTGTGTGCGCTTGAATTTCCTCCACCCTATTGGCAACAAATGGTTTCCATTTCCTTGCCTGACTTCTTAACCAGTGCCAAACTATAGTGGAGTCTGTCCAATAATAGCTTGGAATTTCATAGAGGGCCAAAGACTTTCGCACTGTAATTGCAAGCCGACTAGCAATAACGGCACCCATCAATTCCAACCTTGGAACCGAAAGCCTTTTCAAAGGTGCTACTCTGCTCTTTGCAGCAACCAACCTGCAACTTACTTCCTCTTGCAATGCGCCTCTTATATAAATACAAGTTGCATAGGCTTCCTCACTTGCATCACAAAAGATGTGCAGCTCCAAATTGTCTGGACTACTGTTCAACTCTCCAAAGTACCATCTTGGGATTTCAATGTCTCCAAGATGTGCCAATTCTTTGAACCAATATTTCCACCTTACCACCATATGATCAGGTAACTCCGGTCCCAACCAAGTCCAATTTCCCAGAGGCTCTGAAACCAAATTTTTGACTTTATCACAAATGGAGCCAGGAATCCAAGAGGATCAAAGACCTTTGAAGCCAAACTAAGAGCTGTACGTTTTGTCCACCTTGTCTCATTCTCAGCCAGCTCTACTAAAGATTTCCCATTGAAGGTAAACAAATCATCATCTTGCTGCCAAACAATGCCTAGCACCTTTGCATCTATTGCCCACAACTCCTTAATACCAGAATCCTCAATACTTTCTGCTGCATCAGATACTACACAGGAATGACTCATAAACTCTTGTAATTGCGAATGATTGGTCTGCCATTTTCTAAGCTCCATGCCAGCCTCCCTCATTATAGCTCTAGCCTCCATGAATATCTGTTTAGCCATTTCTGTATTATCCACGGAACACAGCAATCATCAACATAAAAATTTTTCCTTATGTGTTCAATAGTGTTAGGATAGACTTCAGAATATTTCTTAAAATGGTACTGCATAGTAGCTGCCAACAGAAATGGACTAGAGCTGAGGCCAAACAACACCGACTTCATTCTATATGCTTGAACCTTAGGTTCATTTCCAACAAGTCTTTCGTATCCACCCACAGATACCTTACTGCATCTCTGTCCTCTGGTTTTAACTTTATCCGCAAAAAGGCTTGCTTCACATCTGCAGTCAATGCTACTCTACCAAACCTGAATCTCAGTAACAAGGAAAATAAATCTGCATTTAAATTTGGGCCAGCATCCAAACAGTCATTCAAGGACACACCACCTTTGTCCTTGGCTGAGCCATCAAAAACTACCCTCAGTTTGGTGGTAGTTTTGTCTCGCCGTACCACTGCATGGTGTGGCAGATAATGTGCCTCCTGGCTCACCAGCTCACCTTGCACCCTTTCAGCATAGCCCACCCTTACATAACTTAGGATGGCCTCATCGTATTCAATTAACAACTCCTCATTTTTTCTTAGCCTGGACAATGAAGTCTCCAACATCCGATTAGCTAGCTGAAGGTTTGAACCGGGTTCGCAAGAATCCTTCCATGGTAGGCCAACTTCATAGCAACCATCTCTAAACCCAATCCCTTTTTCAAATTGCTCTAAAACATCATTGTTCACTGTACTTGCCTGGTTGTCCTTTATACCAATAGATTCAAGTTCCCAAAACGCTTTCAAATGCCTTTCCAGACCATGGCTGTTCTCCTCAATCTTAACAAAAAGAGCCTTAACTTCCATTTCATTGCAATAACTACCATGTAGCATCCAGCCTAGCTTACTTTCAATAGCTACCGGGCCTTGAGATGTACGGACAATATTACCAATGATGAAGTCCCAATAATAGTCAGCTCCAATCAAAAGACTATATTTCTGTTCCCTCAAACTTATTATTGCCCAAATTAATTCCTTTAACTTGCAATGCTTGGACACATGCCATATCTAAACAAGTAGTGACTGGAGCACAAAGTTCCTCAATCTCTACAGCTTGGACCTTGATAGTGGGACTTTGCGGTAACAACCCTTTAACCAGAACTTCTACCTTCTTAAATTTGGTTCGTTTTGAACGGAACCCCCAAACCCAGAAATTCTTAAATTTTCCCTCTTAAGTTCTTTAAACTTCAATTTTCTGGAAATTCTGGTCTTAATAAAACTACACTGGCTACCACTATCAAACAACACTCTTACAGTAGCTTCTCCCTCATTCCCAATTAATAAGGCTGCAGTTGTTTGCAATAATCCCCCTTTACTTTTACTCCCTTGCATAGCAGTGGCATGTGCCACTGATGTCTCTCCTTCTGGGGTAGGCCTACTAGGAGTGTTTTCACACAATAATGGCTGATGCCTACCATGACAAAACCTTGCTCTATGACCTTTCAAAAAACATTTAAATCATGCTGTGGACTTAGTTACCCTGTCCTTTCTCTCCTCAAAGGGTAAGGCCTCAGCCACCTCACATTTATATGACTTGTGGTTGCCTTCGCAAAATATGCATTCCTTGATTCCCTTTAATTTATTCTCAGAGGATGCATGTAGAGCTGACACTGTACCTGGGCTATTCATTTTTGTGCAAACTTTGGTGCTGTGCCTGCCTTTGTCCCCTTGTTTACCATCCCACTGTGCAAACTCAACTCCCTCTCGTCTTGCTAATTCTGTGCCTAAAAGACTTAACATCTGCTGAAGGGGGATGTACACATGTTCTGCAGAGTGTCCCCTACTTAATTCAAGCAAAATTGAGCTAGGCAATTTAGACTCCAGTGTAGGAACCAACATTATACCATACTTTTCCATTCCTACACCCAAGTTGTCCAGGGACCTAGTTCTAATTTCAAATTCATCATATAACTGCCGTAACTCCTTGACACTATTAGGATTATTAACAGGAGGTATAGCTAAAAGTGCACGGAGGTGGCTTTTAATTAAGATCTCTGGCTTACCAAACCGTTTCTTTAATATATCCCAAGCCACATTATAATTAGCCTCTGTTAATGCTAATCCTGCTATAGTCTTTGCTGCCTCCCCTTCCAAGAGGGACAGCAAATAATTAAACTTCTCCACGGCACTTAACACTTGACTAGAATGAACTGCTGATTGAAAACTGTCTGCCCATCCTTGCCATTCCTGAATACTCCCAGAAAATGTTTTGAGTACAAGCCTCGGTAATTGAACTACAGATCTGTTAACCTTATCTTCACAAACATCATTTGTTGAGTGTTGTGTTTCATTATTAGACCTGGTCTCTAACTGTACTGAGCTACTAAACTCTTTTGCTCGGAGGCCTACTTTAATTATATCATCAATAATCTCTTCAAAGTAAATTATGTTATTTTCTATTTCATCCTCTTCTATAAGAGCCTCAATTTTAACATTTACCTCACTTAGAGCAACCTTTTTAGTTTCTAATATGGAAAGCTGCGCAGTCACTAAGCGTAAATCCTCTTGTTCTATGGCAGAATCTATAGTGGCAATGACCTTTGTAATTAGACCTTTGTAGGCGCTTCTCCTTTTTATAAATTTGTTCAATTCAGATACACTCATCTTCAATGCAAACAACAATTGGACTCAATGCTAAATGAGTTGAATTGGCAGAAATACTTAACCAAACTGATCAACGCAAATTTTACTTTCAAATAAACTGAATTGCTGGGTGGGGTACTAACCAAACACCAGTATGGAATACCAAATTTTCCACTCCAGGACCTTAATTCAATAATAACCCAAAATTAACCAAACCGGTAAAATGTAGGCCAAAAACAACGACAGACGACTGGCCAAGTTTCGCAATTGGGCGACCAAACTTTCTACCCTGGGACCTTAATTCAATAATAACCCAAAATTAACCAAACCGGTAAAATGTAGGCCAAAAACAACGACAGACGACTGGCCAAGTTTCGCAATTGGGCAACCAAACTTTCTACCCTGGGACCTTAATTCAATAATAAACCAAAATTAACCAAACCGGTAAAATGTATGCCAAAACAACGACAGACGACTGGCCAAGTTTCGCAATTGGGCGACCAAACTTTCCTACCCTGGGACTTAATTCAATAATAACCCAAAATTAACCAAACCGGTAAAATGTAGGCCAAAACAACGACAGACGACTGCCAAGTTTCGCAATTGGGCGACCAAACTTTTTACCCTGGGACCTTAATTCAATAATACTCAACCCGCTAGGCCTAACTTGGGCTACAATTTGCACAATCAGAACTTTGCCGAAAAATAGTCACTGACTCAGTCTTTGGTAGAATCCGGTTCTGAAGGACCATGTTATTTTATTTATTTGTTGGGTTCAAAATCCAGCTGAGCCGTGAACGGCCAAATTCTAAAGGGCCAGTTCTATCTGAAGCCAAGTTAAGCTAAATTAAAACTTACGGATTTGAGATCCTATTAGTCCTACCTCAAGGTAACCTCAGGGTTGCTGACTCGATGGGGCCTACCTTAGACATTTGTTACATGAATTTAATATAAACAAAAGGGTGGTACTATTTATGGTCTTCTTTCTCAACCTTGCAACAACAACGCAACCTGGACTATTGCACGATGCAACAATCTTGTATCTAAACATCCAAACTGAATTGCAGAGAGCTCTCTAATCTCTATCAGACCACACCCTGTACGTACGACATCCCACAAACGAGTAGAAAAGACGCGCAGACGCCCCAAAATGATGCCACCAGCGTCCCAAACACTGATGCCACAAGAGCCAAAAATGCTAGCTCTTATTAAGTGAATTTTTCACTAACCTTATTATATATGAGATGGATATATATACACCTTAACTCAATATATACAAGCAATGCTGCATCAATCAGCTTAGTCATCATATCGCCTTGGGACAACAATGGTTCTTCCTCTTCTAGATTTTCTAACAAATAGCACACTGAGATGTTGTAGTAGGAACTTAATCTGTGTGTAAGAGTGAAAGAATAGAGGACAGTTTGTCTTGGATGTCTGTATCTCCAGGAATGTAGGTAGGTAACAAATGAGGCCCTAGTGATAATACATTTCTAGGAGAGTTGGGTTCGGTGGGAATCTAGATACATTTTCTTTACTTCCTGAAAAGATATTCTGTATTTTTCTGGTACTTAATAGTAGTGAATTATTTTTCAATATAGATAGGGCAGGGGAAAGAGGAAATTACATAGTTGTCTTTGCAATTAACACACAAATCGGTAGCTGATTGGCAAGATGCAGTTTCATGTTCACACCCACATTTACCACATGCTACTTTCCCTCTACAATTTCTTGCACGATGATCAAACCGTTGGCTCTTAAAGCATCTCATGGGATGAGGTATATAGCCTACTGCTCCACGGGTAGCTCATGTACCGCAGAAAATACTTTTAGGTAGTATGTACTTTACGTATGAAAGTGAAAACCAGCATCCTTTACGAATCTTGTCTTTACTTTTAAGTAATCGACGACATTTCAAAACACCATGAGATTATAATTCTACATAATTTCCTCTTCAGAGCAAGTAAGAAGTTCTGGAGCGTAGACCAACTCTTGAAGAGTAGCATAGTCTGATGTAAGTTCTACCTTTACAATACTCAATGAGTTATTTCCATTAAGGATAGACCTGACAGACATTAGCTCTCCAACCTGAGATACATTATTGGCTTATCTTAAAAGATACCAGATCTGCATGGCTCAACACATTTAACAGTGCCAAAATATTATCAACAATAGTCTTATTGGAAAAGCACTAAGCTTCTTACTCAATTTAACCCTTTTCCAGAGAAAGTGTAAAACACTAGTAGCATATGACGGAATGTAAGGTGCAGAGGAATAACCAATTAGCATATTGTCAGAGTTGGAGTTGATGATGTAATCTTTGTGCAGATGAGATTGAAGGCGAATGTTGTGAAATGGTGATTTCACCAGGTAAAACAAGAAAATTAGTCCCCAGTGAATCAGGGTCCACTAAAGGTTAAATAACAACTGTATCAGGAAGGGGAGAGTATGAGTTAGACAAAAGGAGAACCATACTTTAAAAAACATCCACATTAAGGTGTACAAGATCAGTATCACTCATAAGAAAGGAGCCAGACAGACATAAACGCATTTTAGAGTTCCAGAAAGAAACTCAACAAGAGTCCATTCTAGCAAAATTATTAAACTAAAAGAATGTTAGCAGGTCATTATAACCCGTCAATAACTGGGTCGATCTTAGACCCGCCTTTCCACCAGGCAGGGCCGGTGAGAGCTGCCACGGGCCTCGGGGAAGGATTGGTATATGGGCTCCCCTGTTTACTCAGTATTTTATTATGAATGTTTTTTGTGTACAGTACATAACAAGCAAACTGATTATATGTCCAAGTCACTATTCAAAACATACATTATGATAATCTCTATGAAATATATGTTCATTAATTATATTTCCTCTCTGTTATTTAATCAATTGTTTTAGTAATATTTTTAGATTTTATCCCCCCGCTTTCCTGGCTCCCTAGAGGTCCGGGCCCCGGGGATATAACCCGGCTTCCCCGCCCTCTCGGCGGCCCTGCCACCAGGGCCTAACCAAAGAAGCTAGTTTTTTTACATTATATTTCATTTAGAAAACATGAATCCAGCAAACACACTACGTAAACACAACGTTGTATCCTGGTTGAATCTTGGTCATGTCAGAAATTGACGTTGTACTGACGTAGTTACAACGTAAAACTTAAACGTTATATTGCAACGGTGATACAACGCTGCATAATGACGTTGTATACACGTGAAGTACAAGTAAACTTTTGACATAATTTTTTGTACGTAGCATAAACATTGTCTGCACGTAAGGTTTTACAGCCATAGCATATAGTTTCATATTACATTATTCTTTTGAGGTGACATGTGTATATATATATATGTATATAGTTTAAAAGTCACTAAAGGGAAAAGTCACTAAAAGAAAGCTGAATGACAACACAAAAAGATAAACATCGGAACGCGGCCTGTTCGTTGATTTGGGCTGAACAAAAGAGATGTAGTTTTGTATCTGACTAAATCGTTGGTGCTAAGTTTAATTTGGTGATGTTTCTAAAGTGACTAATTTAAGCAGGAAGTTGTCTAATTATTATATCAGTAAAGTAGGACTAGTAGTAGGTCTTTTGTTGGACGCTGGCATCTATGGTAGGCCCTAAAGAAGATCTAAATCAAAGCACTTGTAAGTACCTTTTTGTTATTTAAATAACTTAATAACTGGCGGGGTCTAATACCTCCACGTTATTACACTTTGTTACAAAATTGTAACGGAGTTACATACGGCGTACTACTATTTCAAATAGGGCGCCTTTGTTTGACCAAATTCTATCCTCTGTCATTAATTAGAAACGTAATTTTCGAAAGTACATGTAAATTTACTCGTAATAATGATATATAAATTACCTATTGCTGCAGTACATGAAGTAACGTAATTAATATAGTTAATATTTCTACTAATTTAAGTATTAAAATTTGAAATTCCTTCTCGCTGGTACGGCGGTAAGCTTTGCATACACGTTTTTAGGAATAGACAACAGTTTTAGGGTTTGGGTACTGTAAAAGCGTGGGGTTAGTGACCCCGCCAGGTTACTAGGTTTCTAAACAACAACAAAGGCACTTACCGGTGCGTTGAATTAGATATTCTTTAGGGCCTACCATAGATTCCCTGCGTCCTACGAAGCAGTCTAACTAAACTCTCTACCTTTACTAATTTAGAGGCTATAGACATTACCCCTAACTGATATAATTTATTGACAACTTTCTACTCCATTTGTCACCTTAGAAACATCACCAATTTAAACTTAGCACAAACGATTTAGTCAGATATGAATAATCATACTCTAGTCCAGCCAAAACCAACGAACAGCCCGCGTTGCTGTGTTTATCCCTCTGTGTTGCCATTCAGATTTCTATTAGTGACTTTATCCTTTAGTGACTTTAGACTATATATATATATATATATATATATATATATATATATATATACACACACACACACACACACACGTCACCTCACTCCTCCCCTACAAGTTTAGTCAGTCAGGGGGGTGAGAGACGCTAGACGACCTGCGGAGCGGGGTTGATGTAATAGGATTAGGTGCAACCTGCAAAGGCGGGCGAATTGAATCATTTTCCAGACTTTTATCATCCTGCAATTCACGTTCCCACATCTGGTCCTGATGGTGTTTAATAGAACAACCATCTTCTAGTTGGCACTTGAAGGAAACAGGGCCCGTTCTCTCCTGCACAGTTGCAGGAACCCATTTTGGTCCAGCCCCATAGTTGCGAATCATAACTGGACCATTAGGTTGCGCTTCTATAACTCTCCTTTTTTTAGTGTCGTGGTACAACTTCTGTTTTTCCTGATGGCGTAAAACTCGTTGTTGTAACGTTTCGTTTGGACGTAACAGATAGAAAAATGAACGAATTCCCCGGCCAATCATGAGTTTAGAAGGAAACACCCCCGTCGTTGTGTGAGGTGTTAGTCGATATTTAACAAAAATTTATCCAACACCACTTGCATTTCTTCCACATGAGAATGATGCAAAGCCGACTTGAAAGTACGGACCATGTTTTCCGCGAGACCGTTAGTAGACGGGAAAAAACACTAGACCAGACATGTTTAATGCCATTTAGGTGGACAAGAGAACGAAATTTCTCACTGGTAAAACCAGTACCATTGTCGGAAACCAGAACTACGGGTAAACCCCATCGAGCGAAACACGAACGGAGTAAGCGAATAGTAACACCCGAAGTCGTGGAAGTGGTTGGAAAATTTCCACCCACTTAGAGTAGGCGTCCACAATGACGAGGAAATAGGTATTGTTTATAGGACCTGCATAGTCAACATGGATCCTATGCCAAGGTATAGTAGGCCATTCCCAAGGATGAAGTGGACTTTTCCTTGGGAGATCTCTGTTCTCTAGGCAGTTTTAACAGGAACGAACCAATGATTCGAGTTCTCCATCTAAACCGGGCCACCAGAAATAAACTCTCGTCAGCTCTTTCATTTTTGTTGCACCCATGTGTTCAGCGTGAAGTTCCTTCACTAAATTCGACCTGCCTTCATTCGGAATTATTACTCTGTGGCCCCATAAGAGACAGCCATTTGGATCGAGAGTCCAGACTGACGTTGATAAAAAGGATGTAATTCACTCTCAACCTTAGTATGCCAACCAACTGAGCAGTAATGGATGACCCTAGACATAATAGGGTCTGATTTTGTCCACTGCTCTCTTTGTACTGCAGTTACTGGAGTGGATTCCAAAAAATCCACCAAGTGAACCCATTCTGTAGGTATAGGTACACATTCATTTGGATTTTCTAAAGGCAACCTACTTAGAGCATCAGCCGTACCTAGAAGTTTGCCTGACCGATGTACTAAGTCAAATTTATAGGCTTGTAGAATCAGTGCCCATCTTTGAATCATATCTGAGGCCATAACTGGAATATTTTTATTAGGTGAAAATAAACCTAAAAGAGGCTTATGGTCAGTAATTAATTTGAATTCATGACCCCATAGATAGGAATGAATTTTTTTTACTGCAAATACTAAGGCTAAGGCTTCACGTTCAAGTTGTGCATATCGCCTTTCAGTCTCAGTTAGTGTTCTAGAAGAAAAACAGATAGGCCTATCTACTCCATCAATGTGGTGAGATAACACTGCCCCAATTCCATAAGAACTGTTATCTGCTGAAACTATGAGAGGAAGTTTAGGATCATAATGCACTAGGAGAGTGGACTTTAGTAGTACGTCCTTGGAAGCTCAAATGCTTCCTTTTGGGTTTTCTCCCATCTCCACTGTTCCCCAGATCGTAATAGCTTATTTAGGGGTTCAAGGAAAGTCGATGCATGAGGCTGGATGAGTGCCTGAGGCATCTATGCCGAACCCTAAATATGAAACCTTATTAGTGACCCAAGAACACTTTTTTCAGCTTAAGTCCGGCATCCCGGAGTCTTTTTAGAACTGTGGTTAATCTAGTTAGGTGTTCTTTTTTAGTTGAACCTGAAATGAGGACATCATCTAGAAAACAAAGTACCCCCGGAATGTGACTTAGAATTTGGTCCATTGTCCTCTGAAAAATACCCGGAGCCGATACTATTCCATAGCATAGCCTATTGTACTTATATAGGCCTCGATCAGTGGTGGGATTCAAAAATTTTAAGAACCTGTTCGCCCTCCCCTCCCCTTCCCCCTTTCTCCTCTCCCTTCCGTGTCAGAAATGAAAATTAAAAAATGTTTTTAGTGAAATTCTTTATTTAATGTCCTTTTAAATATTTCCAAATCGCCACTTGATTATCATTGTGGTCTTTATTTCTTCCTTTTTTAATCCTATTGTCATCGGCTGTGCGGTTATTTCTCAGCCACGTTTGAACTGATGGAGTGGGGTCCCAGGAATCGAGTGGAAGGCCAATCAAATTAATTGCCATCAAATTTGCCACATTTTGAACTGTAAGACGGCTTCTTTTATCTGAATATATAATATTCATAGTTGAAAACCTTCTTTCTGCCTCCGCAGAACTAACGGCAACAGTATTGAGGATATTTTTAGCCTTTTTGTATAGTGGTTGGAATCTCATGATTATGGCGATTTTTTAAAACATTTTCCAAATAGTCGCGGAAATCACTGATGTTGATTTCATAATTAAAGATTTCATTGAATTCGCACAATTTCTCTTCGGCAGCTTTCCAAGGGACAACAACTTCATCGATATTCCAAGAATTTGGCTCAAGTATGTTCACTAGTTCATGAATTCTATTATCACTATTTTGTGCATTATTTCTTGTTTTTAAATGATCACAGTAGTTTCTCACGAGGAAGGTCTCTATAGATTTGATTTTCTATAAAAATCAATATTTTTAAAGGCGTCGAATTTTTTGATTTCATTAATTTTCTTTTCGAAGGTTCCTTGATTTTCTTTAAGCATTTCAAAAGCCAAAATTGATCTTTTTATTAGTTTTTCAGTTCTCACGATATTTAGATTTCTGGTTTGAAGGGCGTTGGAAAGTAGTGATATTTCTTGTAGTATGTCAATCATTAATGCTAAATCGCCTAAGAAGAATTTGTTGCGAAGACGGGTAGCCATTCCTGAATATTTTTCGTTTGAAGAAAAATATTTGTATAAAGCTCAATAAGCACGCCATACAGCAAGTGTTGATCTTAAGCTAAAAGCAGCCCAGCTTGGCCCCAAAACTCTACCAATCTTTATAATTTCTAGTCCAAGTGTTTCCGAAATGTTGAAAAGTTCCGTTTGATTTTTGTTTGATTGATGAAAAATCGTGTAGATTTTATCTATGAACATTTTGAAATGATTCACTTGTTTTATTTCAGCGACAGAATCATCTAAAACAAGTTGCAGGCGGTGATTCAAACAATGCCAGATGACGATGTCAGGAAAATCTTGTATAAGTCTGGCGTTCACCCCTGATTTGTGACCAAGCATCACACTTGCACCATCAGAACAAAATGCGACCAAATTATTCTTCAAATATCCAATATCAAATCCAACTGCGTGTAAACTTGTTAATAAATTTGTGTATATTGTTTCAGCATCCTGTGCTTCCAGCTCAACCAAATCGAGGAAAATTGTTGCCGAAATATCAGAATCTTCTACTTTTAAAAAAATTATGAGCACTGATTTGTTAGATATAGTTGAAGCTTCATCAATGATGATACAAAGCTTTAAATCTTTTTTTATTATTTTAGTAAATATTTCCATTTAAATTTCTCTTGCAATGTGATCAACTATTTTAACGGCAGTTTTCCGAGAATGAAGTCCCACTCCCATGTCCAACCCATTTTTTACTTGTAGTTCAATCTCATGTTCAATGTCAGCAAATGGCCTAGTTCTTTTTGCCATACTGTAAATGGTATTAAAGACTCTACATGTAGCGCTGATATGTTTTTGGTTCATTTTATCCACGCATTTGGTAATTACATCATCCGTACGATCTTTCAATTGTTTTATGCATATTTGGTGTGCCTTCGATGAAAAGTGTTCATTCATTTTCTTTCTAAGAGATGCTTGCTGGACAGTTTTATCTTTTCCTGATGCTTCAATACTGCAGTTTCCCCATTCCATCGATACATGAATCCCCTTCATGTTTATTGAATCAATTTCTGCGCAATAATTACAACCCAGTTTCTTGTTGTAAACAAACAAACCATTATATTTTTTCTGGAATTCTTCGACCTATTTCGTTCTCCAGCAATCAGGAAGAGCAGTTGCTGGAAATTCATCTCTGGTTTGCACAGTATTGGAAGTGGAAATTTCATTGCCTGTTGGTGTTAGATGTTTCCTTGGATCTTCGTTTGAATTTTTAGATCTCGGTTTCTTTGTAAAAAAATCAGACAAAACATGTCGCTTCATTTTCGGGGCTGAAATAGATAAATTTTGAATTATAATAACAACAGGGGTGGACTGGCAATGGTTAAGAGGTCCTTTAAATTTCGGATCCTTATTATTATTGTATTTTATTATTATTTTATTACCGTATTACGGTAATAAAATATAAAAGTTACCAGATCTAATTACTCACGTTAAAAAATTGACTATATAGTGGTACTTATAATAAGTAATTTATTTTAGTACATCGGTCAGGCAAACTTCTAGGTACGGCTGATGCGCTAAGTAGGTTGCCTTTAGAAAATCCAAATGATTGTGTACCTATACCTACAGAATGGGTTCACTTGGTGGAGTTTTTGGATAACTTGGGGTTAGACACCCCACTAAGTTATTTAGGTTCTAGCAAACAAACAAAGGCACTTACCCGGTGCGTTGAATTAGATTTTCTTTGGGCCTACCATAGATTCCTGCGTCCCACAAACAGCCTACCTAACTCTCTCTAACTTTACTAATTTAGAAGCTATAGACATTACCCCTAACTGTACTTAAGTACTGAGAACTTCCTACCCCATTTGTCACCTTAGAAACATCACCTAATTACACTTAGCACCAACGATTAGGTCCGATTCGAAACACCATGCGCTAGGCCAGCCAAAACAATACGAACACCCCGTTGGTCTGTTTATCCCTTCGTGTTGCCATTCAGCTTAGATTTAGTGATTTTTCCCTTTAGTGATTTTAGACTATATACATATATATACACACACACGTCACCTCACACGGCTAGACGGCTAGAAACACACCGACCACTGCTTTATCTAGACATGGACTGAAAAACGTACGCCTTCTCACACCCTCCCCACTCCCTATGTGCGCATGCGTCAGCTTCCGACAGCAAGTCACGTGATCAACTTAGTGCCGTTTAGAAAAGCCTTGTTTATGGTGGTTATGAATATACGTACAAATTTTTATTGCGTGTTTTTATAAAATAAATATTCGGTATAAAGAAAAATCATGCACAGACTGAAAAGGTTAAGGACCGGTTCGGCGAACTCGGGAAATTTTAGGAACCGGTTCGCACGAACCGGTGCGAACCGGCTGAATCCCACCACTGGCCTCGGTGCGTATTTATGATAGTTAGCTCTTTAGAATCTTCATCTAAATTTAGTTGAGCATAGGCTTGGGACATATCTAGTTTTGTGAAATATTTACCCCCAGCAAAAGAGCTAAATAATTCATCGGGCTTGAGTATAGGGTAGCAATCTAGAAGGACTGCTCTATTTGCTATTAAACGGTAATCCCCACATAACCGCACGGACTTGTCAGGTTTTAGTACAGGAACTACCGGGGCAGCCCACTTAGCGTGTGTGACTGGTTCGATAATTTTATCTTTGAGCAGCCTGTCAGTTTCTAAATCTATCTTCTCCCGCAGTGCATGTGCAGTTGACCAAGCCTTACAAAATTTCGGAGTTACATTAGGGTCTACCTCTATATAGACCTGATGGCCTTTTAGTTTGCCTACTTCAGGCCCCAAAACAGAAAAAACTCCCTTAACAATGAGTCTATGTCAGACGGATACGTGAGTATATGCACATCTGCCTGACCCTTTGGCAAAATTTTGTCAATAAGAATTTTCAAAGCATCAATCCAATCACGGCCAAGTAGAGTAGGCTCTTACTCATCCACCGCTAAAAGAATTAAAGGATGAGACAAAGTTTTATTGTTGAGTGTAACTGTGATAGATGCTTCTCCACAAATAGGTATTTGTATGTCCCCATATTTTTAGTATTGTTTTAGATGCATGTAGTTTAGGTGTATTTTTTAAAGTTTTGTCAAAAACTGTTTTGGACATGACAGTTCGGGCAGCACCTTTATCTAGTTCTAGAGGAACTGTAATTCCATTTAGGCCTACCTCTACAATATATGGACCTGTATTATCACCACTTTGCTGCTCATAAAATAGGTACTCCACTCCAATGTTCGAAGTATTTCCCTTTTGAGGATTGCTAGAAAATCTAGAAGAGGAAGAACCATTGTTGTCCCAAGGCGATATGATGACTAAGCTGATTGATGCAGCATTGCTTGTATATATTAAGTTAAGGTGTATATATATCCATCTCATAATTGTAAGGTTAGTGAAAAATTCACTTAATTTAGAGCTATCATTTTTGGGCTCTTGTGGCATCATTGTTTGGGCACTCTGGTGGCATCATTTTGGGGCGCTGAGCGTCCTTTCTACTCGTTTGTGGAATGCCGTACTTACAGGGTGTGGTCTTATAGAGAGCTCTCTTGCAATTCAGTTTGGTTGTTTAGATACAAGATTGTTGCATCGTGCAATAGTCCAGGTTGTGTTGTTGCAAGGTTGAGAAAGAAGACCATAAATAGTGCCCCTTTTGTTTTTATCTTAAATTCATGCAACTGGGGCCTAAGGTAGGCCCACATCGAGTCAGCAACCCTGAGGTAGGACCTAATAGGACCTCAAGTCCGTAAGTTTTTAATTTTAGCTTAACTTGGGCTGTAGGTTGAACTGGCCCTTTAGAACTTGGCCGTTCACGGCTCAGCTGGGATTTTGAACTGAACAAATAAATAAATAACATGGTCCTTCAGAACCGGATTCTAGCCCAAGACTGAGTCAGTGACTATTTTTCGGCAAAGTTCTGATTGTGCAAATTGTAGCCCAAGTTAGGCCTAGACTGGTTGAGCATTATTGAGTTAAGGTCCCAGGGTAGAAAGTTTGGTCGCCCAATTGCGAAACTTGGCAACTCGTGTGTCGTTGTTTTTGGCCTACATTTTTACCGGTTTGGTTAATTTTGGTTTATTATTGAATTAAGGTCCCAGGGCAGAAACTTGGCCACTCGTCTGTCGTTGTTTTTGGCCTACATTTTTACCGGTTTGGTTAATTTTGGTTTATTATTGAATTAAGGTCCCAGGGTAGAAAGTTTGGTCGCCCAGTTGCGAAACTTGGCCACTTGTCTGTCGTTGTTTTTGGCCTACATTTTTACCGGTTTGGTTAATTTTGGTTTATTATTGAATTAAGGTCCCAGGGTAGAATGTTTGGTCGCCCAATTGCGAAACTTGGCCACTCGTCTGTCGTTGTTTTTGGCCTACATTTTACCGGTTTGGTTAATTTTGGTTTATTATTCGTAGGCGAAGGTTGCAGACTTCGGTGCGCCAGTTACTTGGGTGGAAAATTTGGTATTCCATACTGGTGTTGGTTAGTACCCCACCCAGCAATTCAGTTTATTTGAAAAAAGCAAAATTTACGTTTGATCAGTTTGGTTAAGTATTTCTGCCAATTCAGCTCATTTGGCATTGAGCCCAATTGTTGTTTGCATTGAAGATGAGTGCATCTGAATTGAACAAGTTTAAAAAAAGGAGAAGCGCCTACAAAGGTCTAATTACAAAGGTCATTGCCACTATAGATTCTGCCATAGAGCAAGAGGATTTAAGATTAGTGACTGCGCAGTTTTCCATATTAGAAACTAAAAAGGTTGCTCTAAGTGAAGTAAATGTTAAAATTGAGGCTCTTATAGAAGAGGATGAAATAGAAAATAACATAATTTACTTTGAAGAGATTATTGATGATATAATTAAAGTAGGCCACCGAGCAAAAGAGTTTAGCAACTCATTACAGTTAGAGACCAGGTCTAATAATGAAACACAACACTCAACAAATGATGTTTGTGAAGTTAAGGTTAACAGATCTGCAATTCAATTACCGAGGCTTGTACTCAAAACATTTTCTGGGAGTATTCAGGAATGGCAAGGATGGGCAGACAGTTTTCAATCAGCAGTTCATTCTAGTCAAGTGTTAAGTGCGGTGGAGAAGTTTAATTATTTGCAGTCCCTCTTGGAAGGGGAGGCAGCAAAGACAATAGCAGGATTAGCATTAACAGAGGCTAATTATAATGGGGCTTGGGATATATTAAAGAAACGGTTTGGTAAGCCAGAGATCTTAATTAAAAGCCACCTCCGCGAACTTTTACCTATACCTCCTGTATTAGGCTGACCATACGTACCGTTTTGAACGGGACAGTACCGTTTTTTTTATATTTCCTGGCCGTCCCGTCGTTTTAATAAAAATGTCAATTTTGTCCCGTTTTTAATAAAAACTATAAATATACTTTAATATTGGTCAATCATAAATTATTATTCATAACCTATAAGACTTTTGTAATATTGTAGAGTTTATTCTTTGTCTTCGAGGAAGTACAGCACCTGTTGAGAGAATATTTTCTGTTATGAACAGTATGTGGTCAAAGGAGAAATCTAGATTAAGTGTTGAGACAATGAGGGCTATGTTAGTTGTAAGACAAAATTGTGTCATGGAGTGTGAGAAGTTTTATGATAAGGTGTTGAAAGACCGAAATTTGCTGCGTAAGATTACTTCATCGGAGAAATATTCATGGTACGATCGTGGTGAAATACAGTCCCCCTCTACGTCTACCTAAATTTTTGTATGGGTTCTGTCACTGAAGAATAATTGTAAGCTCAATATGTTTATGTACTTACTTTTTCATGAATACAGAATAGTACATAACCCCCGTCCCTTTTTTGCCATCCCAATGTCCCGTTTTTGTCTCAAGGAAATATGGTCAGCCTACTCCTGTTAATAATCCTAATAGTGTCAAGAGTTACGGCAGTTATATGATGAATTTGAAGTTAGAACTAGGTCCCTGGACAACTTGGGTGTAGGAATGGAAAGGTATGGTATAATGTTGGTTACTATACTGGAGTCTTAATTGCCTAGCTCAATTTTGCTTGAATTAAATAGGGGACACTCTACAGAACATGTGTACATCCCCCTTCAGCAGATGTTAAGTCTTTTAGGTACAGAATTAGCAAGACGAGAGGGAATTGAGTTTGCACAGTGGGATGTTAAACAAGGGGACAAAGGCAGGCACAGCACCAAAGTTTCTACAAAAAGGAATAGCCCAGGTACAGTGTCAGCTCTACATGCATCCTCTGAGAATAAATTAAAGGGAATCAAGGAATGCATATTTTGCGAAGGCAACCACAAGTCATATAAATGTGAGGTGGCTGAGGCTTTACCTTTTGAGGAGAGAAAGGACAGGGTAACTAAGTCTACAACATATTTTAAATGTTTTTTGAAAGGTCACAGAGCAAGGTTTTGTAAGTTTAAAATTTTGTGCAAAAAATGTCATGGCAGGCATCAGCCATTATTGTGTGAAAACACTCCTAGTAGGCCTACCCCAGCAGTAGAGACATCAGGGGCACATGCAAAGCTGGGCACAAACCGTTAATCCGTTAATCGTTAATTAACGAAGTTAACTTTTTCGTTAACGATTTAACTTTTAAGTTAACTTTGAAAATCATTATCGGACTAATTAACTTCCGTTACATTTAACTTCCGTTAACTCAAGTCCGTTAACCCAAAAAATTCATAAATAAACGTTTAAAAGTTTCTATTATTTTCAGTGCTGAGCAGGTGCGCAATTAATCCGCCACTGTTAATAGTGATGAACGAATTTCCATTTCCGCAGTGCAAAATCAGGCGATATATTTGTTTCCGTCGCCACAATTTGTGTCTTACCAAATATGGAGGATGACGAATGCCAGCTGGCTGCTGCCTTCCATCCCAGGTTTCGCCTCATCTGGTTGGACAAGTATGACAACACCAAGGTCGCCAGGGTGAGGAAAAGCATGGAGGGTACAGTCGAGGAGGCCATGAAGCAGCAGTCCAACGAAGTGGGCAGCAACAGTGGAGGCAGCAACAACGAGGAGGAGGAGGAGGATGACTTCTTCAGTGCTGTCATCCAGACAAAAGAGAGCAGCAGAAGCCACAGGTCACTCAAGGGCAAGGCCCAGAACTTGGTCAAGACCTGGCTGGAGACCAACTCCAAGGACTAGCTGACAGATGCTGCCTTCTTGGGTGAGCAAATGTTGGTGGACTTGTTCATCAAGTTCAACACAGCCATCCCCTCCAGTGCTGCAGTGGAGCGTTTGTTCTCTATGGGCAAGGACATCCTGAGGGCCAAGAGATCATCCCTGTCTGATGAAAACTTTGATATGCTAATTTTCATGAAGGGCAACATGCATCTCATGGACAAAATGGAGAACGAGAAGAAGAGGGAAAATTAAATTATATATATATTGTGTTTTTCATTTTTTTTATAATAAAAGTTAACGTTAACGGTTTATCGGTAACTTCCGTTACATGTTTAACGAATTAACGGATTAACGGTTAACGAAGTTAACTTTTTGGTTAACGGATTAGCGGTTAACGAAGTTAACTTTTTGGTTAACGGTGCCCACCACTGGGCACATGTCACTACTATGAAAGGGAGTAAAAGTAAAGGGGGATTATTGCAAACAACTGCAGCCTTATTAATTGGGAATGATGGAGAAGCTACTGTAAGAGTGTTGTTTGATAGTGGTAGCCAATGTAGCTTTATTAAGACCAGAATTTCCAGAAAATTGAAGTTTAAAGAACTTAAGAGGGAAAATTTAAGAATTTCTGGGTTTGGGGGTTCCGTTCAAAACCGAACCAAATTTAAGAAGGTAGAAGTTCTGGTTAAGGGGTTGTTACCGCAAAGTCCCACTATCAAGGTCCAAGCTGTAGAGATTGAGGAACTTTGTGCTCCAGTCACTACTTGTTTAGATATGGCATGTGTCCAAGAATTGCAAGTTAAAGGAATTAATTTGGGCAATAATAAGTTTGAAGGAACAGAAGATATTAGTCTTTTGATTGGAGCTGACTATTATTGGGACTTCATCACTGGTAATATTGTCCGTACATCTCAAGGCCCGGTAGCTATTGAAAGTAAGCTAGGCTGGATGCTACATGGTAGCTATTGCAATGAAATGGAAGTTAAGGCTCTTTTTGTTAAGATTGAGGAGAACAGCCATGGTTTGGAAAGGCATTTGAAAGCGTTTTGGGAACTTGAATCCATTGGCATAAAGGACAAACAGGCAAGTACAGTGAACAATGATGTTTTAGAGCAATTTGAAAAAGGGATTGGGTTTAGAGATGGTTGCTATGAAGTTGGCCTCCCTTGGAAGGATTCTTGCAAACCTGGTTCAAACCTTCAGCTAGTTAATCGGAGGTTGGAGACTTCATTGTACAGGCTAAGAAAAAATGAGGAGTTGTTAATTGAATACAATGAGGCCATCCTAAGCTATGTAAGGGAGGGCTATGCTGAAATTGTGCAAGGTGAGCTGGTGAGCCAGGAGGCACATTATCTGCCACACCATGCAGTGGTACGGCGAGACAAAACTACCACCAAACTGAGGGTAGTTTTTGATGGCTCAGCCAAGGACAAAGGTGGTGTGTCTTTGAATGACTGTTTGGATGCTGGGCCAAATTTAAATGCAGATTTATTTTCCTTGTTACTGAGATTCAGGTTTGGTAGAGTAGCATTGACTGCAGATGTGAAGCAAGCCTTTTTGCGGATAAAGTTAAAACCAGAGGACAGAGATGCAGTAAGGTATCTGTGGGTGGATACGAAAGACTTGTTGGAAAATGAACCTAAGGTTCAAGCATATAGAATGAAGTCAGTGTTGTTTGGCCTCAGCTCTAGTCCATTTCTGTTGGCAGCTACTATGCAGTACCATTTTAAGAAATATTCTGAAGTCTATCCTAACACTATTGAACACATAAGGAAAAATTTTTATGTTGATGATTTGCTGTGTTCCGTGGATAATACAGAAATGGCTAAACAGATATTCATGGAGGCTAGAGCTATAATGAGGGAGGCTGGCATGGAGCTTAGAAAATGGCAGACCAATCATTCTCAATTACAAGAGTTTATGAGTCAGTCCTGTGTAGTACCTGATGCAGCAGAAAGTATTGAGGATTCTGGTATTGAGGAGTTGTGGGCAATAGACGCAAAGGTGCTAAGCATTGTTTGGCAGCAAAATGATGATTTGTTTACCTTCAATGGGAAATCTTTAGTAGAGCTGGCTGAGAATGAGACAAGGTGGACAAAACGTACAGTTCTTAGTTTGCTTCAAAGGTCTTTGATCCTCTTGGATTCCTGGTTCCATTTGTGATAAAGTCAAAAATTTGGTTTCAGAGCCTCTGGGAAATTGGACTTGGTTGGGACCAAGAGTTACCTGATAATATGGTGGTAAGGTGGAAATATTGGTTCAAAGAATTGACACATCTTGGAGACATTGAAATCCTAAGATGGTACTTTGGAGAGTTGAACAATAGTCTAGACAATTTGGAGCTGCACATCTTTTGTGATGCAAGTGAGGAAGCCTATGCAACTTGTATTTATATAAGAGGCGCATTGCAAGAGGAAGTAAGTTGCAGGTTGGTTGCTGCAAAGAGCAGAGTAGCACCTTTGAAAAGGCTTTCTGTTCCAAGGTTGGAATTGATGGGTGCAGTTATTGCTAGTCGGCTTGCAGTTACCGTGCAAAAGTCTTTGGCCCTCTATGAAATTCCAAGCTATTATTGGACAGACTCCACTATAGTTTGGCACTGGTTAAGAAGCCAGGCAAGGAAATGGAAACCATTTGTTGCCAATAGGGTGGAGGAAATTCAAGCGCACACAGATCCCAAGCAATGGAAGCATTGTCCAGGCACCCAAAACCCCGCTGATTTACCAACACGAAGAATTTCAGTGAAAAATCTTGCACAGTCAAGTTTGTGGTGGAATGGGCCAGAGTGGCTAAAACTTGGAAGTGAAAACTGGCCTTCTAATCAGCCTATTGTAGGAGAATGCCAGGCTGAAGAAGCATGGGTGAGTGAGGTGAGAAAATGCACTGTGAACAGTTGTCAAGTTATGCAGCAGGACCCCATATTGAGGCTTGAGGACAGTAGCAGTCTGAAAAGGTTGTTAAGAGTGACAGCATGGGTATATAGATTTACCAACAATATTAAGGGAGAAACAAGAAGGGAAGGAATTCTGAATAGTAAGGTGATTCAGCAAGCCAGGAAATACTGGGTGGTATATGTGCAGAAGGAAAAATTTGGTGAAGAGAGGGAATTGCTCACCAGCCATCCATTACAGGTTCTACCAAAACATTCTGCTCTCTAGGGTTTGGATGTGTTTTTGGATCAGGATTTATTGAGAGTAGGAAGTAGACTACAGTTTTCTGGGCTTCCAGAGGAGAAAAGACATCCAATTTTGCTACCTTCTGGGGGCACTTTGTGGACCTTTTGATCCTGGATACTCATCATAAGCTGTTACATGCTGGAGTTAGAGAAGTGATAATAGAGATCAGACAACAGTTTTGGATTCCCAAAATTAGACAAGTAGTAAAAAAGGTTTTGCATAAATGTGTGGTTTGCAAGCGTTGGAGTGCAAAGCCTTATTATGAAAAGGTGGCTCCACTTCCAAGAGAACGGTGTGTCTATACTGCCCCATTTGATGTAGTGGGAGTAGACTTTGCAGGTCCAGTCTATGTGTATGAGCAAGAGGAGTCTAACAAAGGTTATATATGTCTTTTCACATGTGCTACCACCAGAGCAATCCATTTGGAGTTGGTAAGCAACTTAAGTAGTGATGTATTTCTTTTGGCCTTGAAAAGGTTTGTGAACAGAAGGGGTTTCCCAAATAAAATCATATCGGATAATGCAAAAACCTTCAAAAAGGCTGCAAAGGAACTCCAAGAAGTTTGGTCCTTGCTAAAAGAAGAACGATTCCAATCCTACCTTTCACACCAAGGGGTACAGTGGGAGTTTATTGTTGAAAGAGCACCATGGTGGGGAGGATTTTGGGAAAGGCTAGTGAGAAGTGTAAAGTGTCCATTAAAGAAACTTTTAGCTGATGCTCATTTGAGCAAAGAAGAATTCTGCACTGTTTTATGTGAAGTAGAAGCAATGGTGAACAGTAGGCCTATCACTTTTGTTTATAACAGTATGCAGGATGCAGAGCCATTGACCCCAAACGATTAACATCAAGCCCCAGTGTGCCAGAAGACTTGCAGCCTATCCAGAGCACTCAAGGAGAGTTAACCAGACGGTTCAGTTACCTTGAAGAGCTACAAGATCAGTTATGGAAGAAGTGGCAGATGGAATACTTGCCAGAACTCAATTATTACCCATCAGGCAAGGTAAAGGGCTCCAATGCAAATTGTATCAAGGTGGGAGAAGTGGTAATGATTGGGGATGAAAGACCAAGGCAATGCTGGAAGCTTGGCATAATTGAAGAGTTGTTTGTTGGCAAAGACAATTTGGTAAAGACTTCAGGAGGAAAGTTAAAGAGACCTATACAAAAACTCTATGCTTTAGAAATCAGCAAAAACACAGATAGTCAAGCTGAAACATTTGAGTACAGCCTCATGGAGAAGGCTTGGCTAGCCTTGCAAAAGGTAATGACAACAATGCCTCTTCGGTGGGGAGTGTTAGAAAATCTAGAAGAGGAAGAACCATTGTTGTCCCAAGGTGATATGATGACTAAGCTGATTGATGCAGCATTGCTTGTATATATTAAGTTAAGGTGTATATAAGTTATATCCATCTCATAATTGTAAGGTTAGTGAAAAATTCACTTAATTTAGAGCTAGCATTTTTGGGCTCTTGTGGCATCATTGTTTGGGCACTCTGGTGGCATCATTTTGGGGCGCTGCGCGTCCTTTCTACTCGTTTGTGGAATGCCGTACTTACAGGGTGTGGTCTTATAGAGAGCTCTCTTCCAATTCAGTTTGGTTGTTTAGATACAAGATTGTTGCATCGTGCAATAGTCCAGGTTGTGTTGTTGTTGCAAGGTTGAGAAAGAAGACCATAAATAGTACCCCTTTTGTTTTTATCTTAAACTCATGCAACTGAGGCCTAACGTAGGCCCACATCGAGTCAGCAACCCTGAGGTAGGACCTAATAGGACCTCAAGTCCGTAAGTTTTTAATTTTAGCTTAACTTAGGCTGTAGGTTGAACTGGCCCTTTAGAACTTGGCCGTTCACGGCTCAGCTGGGATTTTGAACCCAACAAATAAATAAATAACAAGGATTTACACTAGAAATGTTATAATTAGAATTTTCATCCCTGGTTTTCTTTGAAAAACAAACTTTAGCTATGTGGCCTATTTTACTACAGTTTCCGCAAACTGCTTCTTCAAAAGGACAGTCCTTTTTCCAGTGGTGTTTCCCACACCCAGTACATGGATTGGAAGGCTTTTCCTCCTGTTTAGCGTTTGAATTAGTAGGTTTAGTTGTATTTGCCGAATGCCTTTCATTTGTTTGTCTGGTAGGCTCATTAGGTCTGTCAGGCTTAGAAGATTTAAAGCTATTTACGTGTTGAGCTTTACTACTGTGACTACCAAAAGCTCTAACATCTTTAGCAGCTGCTTCCCTAGCCGCAGCTATTTCTACAGCCTGACTAAAAGTTAGGTCCTGTATAACTAATAGGACTTTCTGGGTAGACTCCTCTTTGAGACCCATTGCAAACCTATCTCTTAGCATTTCGTCTAATTTGTCCCCAAATTTACAAGTACGGCTATGGGCTTTTATTCCTGTAACAAACTCTGCAATACTTTCATTCACCGTCTGATGCCTCGAATAAAATTTGAAACGTCCATAGATGAGAACTACCCGGGGTTTGTAGTGATTGGTTAGGGGCCTGTACCAATTCACTATAGGTGTAAGTTTCGGGTGCTTTAGGAGCAACTAGGTCCATAACTAAGCCAAACGTTTTAGGGCCTATCATAGTTAAAAAGGTAGGTACTTTCTTAGCATCAGGAAAGGAATTTTTCTCGAAAAACAACCTCACCCTAGTGGCATAAGCTTCGAAGTCCTCCCCAGAGTCTTCGTAGGGGCTTATATGGCCAATCACCGACATGCTAGAACAAAACCGATTTAGGCCAAATAACGTGAAGTAGGTTAGATTTGGTTTAAATTTGATCTAGTTACTCCCCAGTTAGGGCTGAATAGTAAATTGTATTAGAGTTAGGGCTGAGTAGGAATTAGTATTAGAGTTAGGGCTGAGTAGGAATTAGTATTAGAGTTAGGGCTGAGTAGGAATTAGTATTAGAGTTAGGGCTGAGTAGGAATTAGTATTAAAGTTAGGCCGGCGGGACCTAAGCTATAGTATGGTAGCTTACCCACACAAACCAACCAAATCGGACGACCCACCTAGGCTAGGTTACATCCAATTTTCCAAACAACCAAATTGAACCCAATAAGCCAAATTAAATCCAATGGGCCAAATTAAATCCAATGAGCCAAATTGAATCCAATGAGCCAAATTGAATCCCATCCTCGTCGCCAAATGTAATAGCGTGGGGGTTAGTGACCCCGCTAAGTTACTAGGTTTCTAAACAACAAACAAAGGCACTTACTGGTGCGTTGAATTAGATATTATTTAGGGCCTACCATAGATTCCCTGCGTCCCACAAAGCAGTCTACCTAAACTCTCTAACTTTACTAATTTAGCAGCTATAGACATTACCCCTAACTGATATAATTTATTGACAACTTTCTACTCCATTTGTCACCTTAGAAACATCACCAATTTAAACTTAGCACCAACGATTTAGTCAGATATGAATAAACATGCTCTAGTCCAGCCAAAACCAACGAACAGCCCGCGTTGCTCTGTTTATCTCTCTGTGTTGCCATTCAGCTTTCTTTTAGTGACTTTTTCCTTTAGTGACTTTAGACTATATATATATATATATATATATATATACACACACACACGTCACCTGAGGTACAATAATTCATATCTGACCTGGCAACACTACTACAAACTGCATCACGAGGGCCAGCTGAGACAGAGCGCCTGCTTTCGTCATTTGTTTTCCCAATTTTCCTCAATATCGGTAAGTTATGCGTCGTTTGACTTCAAAACTCAGAGATACATGTCCTATATATATACACACACCGCATTATTAGAAAAAGTATGACCGCATAATCTCAGGAAATCTTGCAACTTTCAGAAATGAACATGTTCTTACAGACTTACTCAGTTTCTGATCAGTTTAGTTTAATTTAGGTTAGTTGGGTAAGTTAGGTTAGGTTTGAATCACTGCTGCAAGTGGACGAGATCACTGAGCCGAAGTCATCAAGGGCCGACTTCACCTGCAGGCTATCCCCTGCAAAAACCAATTTAGCTGAGGCTACATTACATGAACCGCAATCGCCGTCGGCATGCAAATTGTTTATGTACTGGCTGTTCCATTTAAACTTGCAATGGAGGGTGGACCTGAAAACCTTTTTGAGATTTCTTTGTAACCACCATATGAATTTAATTTTGAGAATGGCATGTATTAGTTCACATTCTCCTGGTGTCAACCCCCTCCCCTTCAATTGATTTTTTTAACCCCCGTACCCCCCACAATTTAATTTTGCATCAGTCCCAAAACCCCCATGGTATTTTTAAATGGAACAACCCTAAGGGTTGTTAGTTAATGTCCTAAAAATCTTCCACTTCTTTTATGTTTTGTCTCTCTGTTTCTTATAAATATTTATTTGTTTATAGGCGCCTGCCTCTAAAAGAAAGTTCCAGACCAGTGGTGTATCGGAATGATCTGGAGTCAGAACAGTCTGGCCAACGTGACTAAACCGTTTGCAATTATGGGAACTTGTATATTGCTGTATATCAGACTTATAAACTGTGTCAGAATGATGATGTACCAAACTAAAATAAAAAATTTAAAACAAAATTTGTGTTTGTATATATGTACAAAAATGGTGGGAGCTACACAATGAAAGGTTTGAATTACAATTATGTAACTAAGACCACAAATTTACGTCAGATTGCAACATAATCCTTACTAAATCTCAACGTTAAAACAACGTTGATCTACGTAAAGTCTTCGTAACATCACAATTCTTACTAAATCTCCACGTTGAGAGAACATAAAGTTTACATAATATCATAACGCTGTGAAGACGTACAGTAACTGAGACCACACAAATTTACGTTGTATCTACGTCACAGTGCTACGTAATTCTTACTAAAATGCAAATTTGTGACAACGCTGTATCTACGTGAAATTGTTAGCTGGAAAGCCACTGGGACCTATCGAGGTTATCCAAGTCATGACATTCTCGTAGCCAGGACTTCCCAAAAGTGGGGGGTCGAAATTGTAGAAAGGCGGACCTTTTGGTGCAACGACCTAGCCACTACAGAGGGGGTTTAGAGTAGTTTGTGAAGTTTCAGAAAACAAAATGCAAAAAAAAAAAATGCAAGTGTTTATTTATTGAATGATGTTATATAGGGGAAGGTGGGACAACTCGGGACCCGTAAGGAAATCACAATTTTGTAAGCATATAGGACGAGTATTTGGACCCATTAATTACAAAAACATTTATCTTCACCTTCTCTCTTCCATTCTTGTAATAGCTTGTGGTTAGTGACCCCGCCAAGTTACTAGGTTTCTAAACAACAACAAAGGCACTTACCGGTGCTTTGATTTAGTTCTTCTTTAAGGCCAAGCATAGACTTCCAGCGTCCCACAAAGCGCCTACCTAACCCTCTAACTTTACTAATTTAGAAGCTATAGACATTACCCCTACACTTATATACTGTTAGACAACTTCCTGCTTACATTATAACACTTTAGCAACATCACCAAATTAAACTTAGCACCAACGATTTAGTCAGATATTAATAACCATGCTGTTAGTCCAGTCCAAACAAACGAACAGCCCACGTTCCGCTGTTTATCCTTTTGTGTTGCCATTCAGCTTTCTTTTAGTGACTTTTCCCTTTAGTAACTTTTAGACTATATACATATATATATACAGTTATACATACACACACACACACACGTCACCTAGCTTTGCATTAGGTGTAACTGGAATTTGAGAAAGCCGTTGTAATTTTGGGTTAAAAAATCGTGGGGAAACTCGAAACCCGGGGTTCCTTTTTTGCCCCTTTTCCCAAATTTCAGTACCACGCGGTCACTGATGAAATTCCAGACATGACGATACGTGAAAATCAAACATTGATACATAAGTAGCGTCACACAAAAAGCAACAGAATAAGTTCTTACAGCTTTGGAATTATGAATCAAGGAAAAATTCGCTGATAATAGAGGAAATGGAGAAAAAATTACATTTCCTAATTTTTGTGGAGCTGCGTGGTGCAACCTACCCCGTACCACTGTCTGAAGGCCACTGATCTATGTCGGCACCGACGGAGATAGATTAAAGCTAAATGGCAACACTAGTTAGGGCTGTAGAGGGGATGTTCCGAGTTGCCCCACCTTCCCTTATTATATCACATCATAAGTTATACCCAGCTAACAATTTTATGTAGATATGACGTTGTCACAAGGTTGAAGTTTAGCACTGTGACGTAGATACAACGTAAATTTGTCTGGCCTCAGTTACGTCTTCACAATTGAGGTGACGTGTGTGTATATATATGTATATAATCTAAAGTCACTAAAGGGAAAAATCACTAAAAGAAAGCTGAATGGCAACACGAAGGGATAAACAGAGCAACGCGGCTGTTCGTTTTGGTTTTGGCTGGACTAGAGCATGGTTATTCCTATCTGACTAAATCGTTGGTGCTAAGTTTAATTTGGTGATGTTTCTAAGGTAACAAATGGGACAGAACGTTGTCAGTAAATAATAATAGTTAGGGGTAATGTCCATATCTTCTAAATTAGTAAAGTTAGAGAGTTTAGGTAGACTGCTTTGTGGGACGCAGGAAATCTATGGTAGGCCCAAAAGAATATCTAATTCAACGCACCGGTAAGTGCCTTTGTTTGTTGTTTAGAAACCTAGTAACTTAGCGGGGTCACTAACCCCAAGCTATTACATTTGGAGACGAGGATGGGATTGAATTTGGCTCATTGGATTCAATTTGGCTCATTGGAGTAAATTTGGTTCATTGGATTAAATTTGGTTCATTGGATTAAATTTGGTTCATTGGATTTAATGTGGCTTAGTGGGTTCAAGTGGTTGTTTGGAAAATTGGATGTAGCCTAGTGGGTCGTCCGATTTGGTTGGCTTGTGTGGGTGAGCTACCGAACGATAGCTTAGGTCCCGCCGGCCTAACTCTAATACTAATTCCTACTCAGTCCTAACTCTAATACTAATTCCTACTCAGCCCTAACTCTAAAACTAATTCCTACCCAGCCCTAACTCTAGTACTAATTCTTTCTCAGCCCTAACTCTAATACAATTTACTATTCAGCCCTAACTGGGGAGTAACTAGATCAAATTTAAACCAACTCTAACCTACTTCACGTTATTTGGCCTAAATCGGTTTTGTTCTAGCATGTCGGTGATTGGCCATATAAGCCCCTACGAAGACTCTGGGGAGGACTTCGAAGCTTATGCCACTAGGGTGAAGTTGTTTTTCGAGACAAATTCCTTTCCTGATGCTAAGAAAGTACCTACCTTTTTAACTATGATAGGCCCTAAAACGTTTGGCTTAGTTATGGACCTAGTTGCTCCTAAAGCACCCGAAACTTGTACCTATAGTGAATTGGTACAGGCCCTAACCGATCACTACAAACCCCGAGTAGTTCTCATCTATGAACGTTTCAAATTTTATTCGAGGCATCAGACGGTGAATGAAAGTATTGCAGAGTTTGTTGCAGGAATAAAAGCCCATAGCCGTACTTGTAAATTTGGGGACAAATTAGACGAAATGCTAAGAGATAGGTTTGTAATGGGTCTCAAAGAGGAGTCTACCCAAAAAGTCCTATTAGCTATACAGGACCTAACTTTTAGTCAGGCTGTAGAAATAGCTGCGGCTAGGGAAGCAGCTGCTAAAGATGTTAGAGCTTTTGGTAGTCACAGTTGGTAGTCACAGCCCAACACGTAAATAGCTTTAAATCTTCTAAGCCTGACAGACCTAATGAGCCTACCAGACAAACAAATAAAAGTATGCGGCAAATACAACCAAACCTACTAATTCAAACGCTAAACAGGAGGAAAAGCCTTCCAAGCCATGTACTGGGTGTGGGAAACACCATTGGAAGAAGGACTGTCCTTTTAAAGAAGTAGTTTGCGGAAACTAGTAAAATAGGCCACATAGCTAAAGTTTGTTTTTCAAAGAAAACCAGGGATGAAAATTCTAATTATAACATTTCTAGTGTAAATCCTCAAAAGGGAAATACTTCGAACATTGGAATGGAGTACCTATTTTATGAGCAGCAAAGTGGTGGTAATACAGGCCCATATATTGTAGAGGTAGGCTGTGGTGCCGCGTTTGTTAGCGGGCTAAAGATAAAGTAAAGGCCAATTTGAGGCTTTATTCAACATAAACATAGCATAGATCTGAAACACAGAAAACAATAATTAGTAAAGACTTGTTACACAGAAAACAATAATTAGTAAAGACTCATTACATTCCTCTCTTCTTTTATAATACGTGATACATTGCACGGTAAGAAACAAAACGACAAGTTCAAGATATTTTGGAAGAAAGAAGAGTCTACAAGTTTAGGCGTTGAGCTGGGTATCTGATTCGAGTGCTTCTTCTCAGAGGGGGACTCGTCTCGGAGGTTACTGACACAGGTGGGCCTCTCTCGACTTCGACTGGAGTCGCTTCGACGGGAGCTGTTGGGACCGTGTGTCGGCGGATCTCAGCGGGTTCTGAGTCGTCCGTTAGCGGGGTGGAATTGATTGGCGGACTGGGTACGGGGGGTTCATAGTGATTCGTGTCATCCGTATTGCTACGTCCCGCCGGTGCCAGGTCCCTGATGGATACGGTATCTTCTCTCCCATTCGGATGCCGTATAAACGCGTAGTTGGGGTTTGCCTCAATTAACTCAACTTCCTCGACGAGGGGGTCGTTCTTGGATCGGCGAATGAATTGGCGAAGGAGTACAGTTCCCGGAGAAGACAGCCACGTCGGTAGTGCAGAACCGGTAGAAGTACGCCGCGGGTGCGTGAATAGACGCTCGTGAGGAGTTTCGTTCGTGGCCGTACACAGCAGCGATCTAATCGAGTGCAGCGCGTCTGGTAGGACGGACTCCCATTGCGACATCGGCAACCCGCGATCTTCTATGGCTAGTTTGATGGTGTTCATGATGATTCCATTGTAACGTTCGCATTGCCCGTTTCCTTGGGGGTGATACGGCGTTGTGCGACTAGTCGCGATACCATGTTTAGTTAGGAACAGTTTTAGTTCCGAAGACATAAACGATGTCCCTCGATCTGTGTGGATGTAAGAGGGAGTTCCGAAGGTAGAAAATAACTCGGTGAGACGGGCGATAACGGTTGACGTGTTCGTATCACGGCACGGGAAGGCAAAAGGAAAGCGTGAATACTCGTCGATTACTGTTAGGATGTAAGGTCGCGAAGTTGCGCTCGGAAGCGGGCCTTTAAAGTCGATGTTAAGTCGGTCAAACGGGGACATGGCCCGTATTAAGTGACTAACTTCTGGTTTATAGTACTGTGGCTTACATTTAGCGCATGTTTGGCATTCCGACGTAACTCGTTTGATGTCATCCACTGAGAATGGTAGGTTCCTAGCTCTCACAAAATGAGTCATTCGGCGGACTCCTGGGTGTATCAGATTAACATGCAGCTGGGCGAGGGATATTCTTGGAGTAGCAGCGCAAAAGGATCGCGACAATGCGTCTGCGGCTCGGTTCTCGGGGCCCGGTCTGTATTTTATTGTGAATGAGTAGCCGGCTAGTTCTACACGCCAACGGAGAATCTTATCGTTCTTAATACGACCAGTAGCTTTTCCATCGAACATGAAAGATACGCTCCGCTGGTCGGTGACGACAGTAAAGTGTCGATAAGCTAAGAAGTGCTTCCACTTGCGAATGGATTCGATTACAGCGTATGCCTCCTTTTCAACGATGTGATGGCGACGTTCTGTGTTATTCAGAGCGCGAGAAAAGAACGCCACCGGGCGGCCGTTCTGGGTGAGGGTGGCTCCGATTGCTGAAGAGGAAGCGTCCGTCTCCACAGTGAACGGCAGTTCTTCATCGATTGAACCGACGACAGCTTTCGAGATATCATCTTTGAGTGTTTGGATCGTTGATACTTCCTCGCGAGTTAATGGGAATGATGAAACGTTGAGCAGAGGTTTGATCTTGAGGGAATAGTTCTGAATCCATTTAGCATAGTATGCGAATAGTCCGATTACGCGTTGTAGAGACGACTTGTTGCGAGGAGTTTGAAGTTCTTGTAGTGGCCGGAGGCGTTCGGGATCGGGCCGCAATACGCCATGAGAGATAGAATATCCGAGCAGGTGCACTGATGTCATCGAAAGCTTGCATTTTTCCTTGTTTAGACTCAGATTTACTCGTTTAGCGGCTTCCCAGAAATGTCGAAGGTTCTCATCGTGCTCTTCCCAAGTGGTTCCGCAGATGGTGAGATCGTCGAGGTAGGCGTATGTTGATGATAAGTTGTTCGAGGATATGAATTCGTTCATGACGCGCTGGAAGGCCGCGGCTCCGTTAGTTACTCCCATAGGGATCCTTCTGAATTGGTATAGATTTCCGTCAGCCTCGAATGCTGTGAAAGGTCGTTCAGACGGATCGATTTCTACCTGGTAGTATGCGCTTGACAGATCAATTACGCTGTAGTATTTGTGTTGTGAGACTTTGTTGGCTATATCATCGATTCGCGGAAGAGGATATGCATCTAGCATGGTAAATCGGTTGACGGTTTGAGAGAAATCGATTACCATGCGTTTTTTTTTTGTTTCGGTAGATGTGATGACTACTTGAGCACGCCAGGGTGAGTTACTGGGTTCAATTATCTCATCCCTGAGTAGCTTTTCGATTTCTTTCCCAATGAAAATTTTGTCCTCAGAGCAAAATCGTCTGGACTTCGTGGCGATGGGACGACAATCGGCAGTTAAGTTGCCGAATAGTGGTGGGGCTGAAATTCTTGATCGAGTAAGGCCGCATATATGGAGTGCTGGCTCCGGACCTCCGAAATTGATGTTCAATTCCTTGTGTCTGATTAAGAATGGGGTACCGAGTATTATGTCAGCGCACAGATCCGACAAGACGGATAGTTCGAGCTTTTCGTAGTCGCGGTCTCCCATCGTAACCTTCACTGTACATCGACCTGAGATGGCTGCGGATAGATTAGGCGAAGCCATTGATACGACGCCCGAGTGCGGAAGAATGGGCAGCTCTAAGTGTTTGGCTAGATCCTCACGAATGAAGTTGTCCGAGCTGCCAGTATCCAACAAGGCGAGACACGAACGGCCGTTGACGAGGATATCGACTGTTGAGTTGGTAGGCATGGAGGAGCTACACGATAGAGTGGTACTAATGGTCGCTAATGCTGCGGCTGAATGAGACGCTGTGGTTTTATCCTGTTTTTGACGTGCCGAGGAAGTACTTGAGCGGCAGACTTTGGCCCAGTGGCCGGTCTTTTCACATTTCGCACAGATAGAATCCTTTGCTGGACACCTGCTTCGTGGGTGGCGTCGAGACCCGCAGAAGAAGCACAGAGCGGCTTTGTTGTCGAAATTCGTAGCGGCTGAAGAGTTTGGGAGATCGTCTTCTTGGACGCAGGCAGGCCGGGCAGAGTCAGTAGTCGGCGACGGTTCGTGGCGAGAGCCAGTGGCTGCAACAGCACCGTAACGAGTGAGGTACGATTCTGAGTTTTTCTGGGCCTGATCTAATGTTCGAGCCTGGACGATAGCCTTTTCCAGTGAGAGTGTCATTTTCGAGTAAGCGGGTACGGATGGCGCTATCTCTAATTCCTCGGATGAAAGCGTCTCTCACAGATGAACTCCTGTTTTCGTCGGCGGAAACCGATTTGAAGTTGCAGTCATTGGCTAGTTGTTGAAGAATTTGCAAGTACTCATCGAGGGTTTCCTCGGGCTTTTGGTGACGGTGGACAACAGGTGGCGAGCGCATACCTCGTTCGGCTTCTTGACGTAGGTGGCCTCTAAGGCTGCCATGGCATCCTCATAAGTAGAGCAGTCTTGAATGATATCAGCGACATCGGGGCCGATATGTATGAATAGAACCTCCAATTTATTGGGGTTGTGTTCGGCGATAGTACTCAAGAAATATTTGAATCCGCGCGACCATAATTTCCATAGTTTCCCAGCTTGGGGAGAATTCGGAGAAGTAATAAATTTATCCGGGCGAATCACCTTCTCCATGATATAGTAAGATTACTGGATGAATATTTGCTTGCTGTATCTGAAAGGCCGACTGAATGGCTGATTGAAATGTTGAATAAATTGTGGTGCCGCGTTTGTTAGCGGGATAAAGATAAAGTAAAGGCCAATTTGAGGCTTTATTCAACATAAACATAGCATAGATCTGAAACACAGAAAACAATAATTAGTAAAGACTTGTTACACAGAAAACAATAATTAGTAAAGACTCATTACATAGGCCTAAATGGAATTACAGTTCCTCTAGAACTAGATACAGGTGCTGCCCGAACTGTCATGTCCAAAACAGTTTTTGACAAAACTTTCAAAAATACACCAAAACTACATGCATCTAAAACAATACTAAAAAAATATGGGGACATACCAATACCTATTTGTGGAGAAGCATCTATCACAGTTACACTCAACAATAAAACTGTGTCTCATCCCTTAACTCTTTTAGTGGTGGATGAGCAAGGGCCTACTCTACTAGGCCGTGATTCGATTGATGCTTTGAAAATGCCGATTGACAAAATTTTGCCAAAGGGTTAGACGTATCCGTCTGACATAGACTCATTGTTAAGGGAGTTTTCTTCCGTTTTTGGGCTTGAAGTAGTAGGGTGTGTCGAATTTTCAACTTTCAAATTCCAAATATGAGGGGTGCTAAAAAGTTGCAGCATGACTTAGGAATTCTAAAGATATTTTTGTTAATTTAATATAATTTAGTTTTGCTTGGTAAGAAGCTACATAAAAATAGTGACTTTTTTTACTTTTTCGTGGAATTATATAATTATTATATTAATAATTATATATGCTGTATATATAATGCACTGCTGTTTTTGCTTATTTCACAGGTTGAAACATATTCATCAGTGTGCTGAAGATTACTTGTCCGTCAGTGCTACCATCCTAACCAGTGGGAATTGACCTACAATGGCTTCTAAAAGGAGGACAAGACTGGGGACATTCACACATATGAGCAACCTAATTGGAACTGGTAGAGAGTTGTTGCCCTCTGAACTCCCAACTCTGCGAGACGTTCTGAAATATGGGCTACTGCTAAGAGAACAAAGTGGTGAGATGTGAGAAACTACCCAGCAGCCAGTCTTGCAAAGGACATTTACCCTAAAGTGCTTGAAAAGTGGGAACGAGCAAACAGTTCTTTTGTAGCCCCCGTTGTAAATTCACGAGTCACAATCTTAAACAAGATCCAAGAGAGCTGGGAGCAGGCCAAAAACATATCTCTTGGGAGAGGAAAGCTACATGTCAAAGAGGCTTTCATTGCAAAACTTGACAAGCTTTTTGACATCCTCAGTTGCAAGTGTAAAATTGTTCTCTGCTCCGAATTTGGCTGCCTTGCAGATGCTGGTTGCAAAAACGAAACTCACATTAACTGTACATGCCCTAGGGAGATGAAGCTCCCTGTGAAGGAAGTTGCTTTCATTAAACGTCAGAGAGACAAGTCTGGTTCTATTGGACCACATCAGATTGGCTTGCCAGATCAACCTGAGCACAACAGACAAGTCAAAAAGCAGAAGCGGCACGAAGACGAAAGAAGAAGGCTTGCTGAATATAAGCAGACAAGTAAGCAGGATGTTTCAATGCCATCAAATGAAATAATTTTCTCTGATGATGAAAATGAAGAACAAATAGCTGATGCTCAAGATGGAAAGGATGGAAGTTATGAAGTGACATTAGAAATACCAAGCACGTCTTCAACTTCCAATAAAAAGCCAGAGGACAACACATTAGAAATACCTAATGTTGCTATGCATAGCATCAGATATGGTGTTGGCCTGCGTGCCACAGCTGCCATCACCACTGCTGCCTTTATGAATGCTGGCTTGATCACTGAAGAAGACAAGAGACTTGTAGTTGATCACAATAAAGTCAAGAGGGCCCAAGAAAAAGTTATGAGATCCCTGGATCAGGAATTTGATGATCTTTGTAAGAAGGGTGACATTGACTGCATCTTCTTTGACGGCCGTCAAGATACAACTAAAGTTATGCTGAAAACAGACAATTCATATCGTCAGTTCCCCAGCATCATCAAAGAAGAGCATTATTCTGTGTGAAGTGAGCCAGGTGGACGATATCTCTACCACTTCACTCCTGAGAAAGGCTCAACGAGAAAAAAACCTGCTGAAGTTATTGCTGATAATCTTGTAGATTTCATGAAGAAGAAGGGCATTGATAAAAGCCTGCAGGCCATTGAAGGTGATTCTACAAATGTTAACACTGGCTGGGAGGGTGGTTCCATGCATTGGGTAGAGGTCAAGCTTTGCCGTAAGCTGATCTGATTGGTTTGTGCCCTCCACACTAACGAGTTACCCCTGCGACACTTGATCACAGCACTGGATGGGAAGACCTTGTCTAACAACAAGTGGACAGGTAACATTGGCAAGATGCTAGACACTGCAACCGAACTTGAAATTGATCCTTCATTCACCAAACTCTCAATTGGAGAGCCTCTTACTTCACTGAGTGACAATGTCGTAAAGGATCTCTCTACTGATCAAGCGTACGGGTATAGGATCACACAGGCCATAAGGACAGGAGAACTTCCCACAGATCTGTCCCTTCTTGAAATTGGTCCAGTGAGCCATTCAAGGTGGTTGACAACAGCAAACAGGCTTTGTCGCATATGGGTTTCAAAACATGGCCTTAAAGGCAAAACCCTCAACAACTTAAGACTGATAGTGGAATACATTGTTGGTGTGTACTACCCCTGTTGGTTCAACATCAAAGTAAAACACTCTTGGGTGGAAGGCCCACGCCACATCTTGTTTCAGCTGCGGCTAGTTAGGCTGCAAAAGAAGGCTGTAGTGGATGCTGTTTTGCCAACCATCAAGCGCTCAGCATGGTATGCATTCAGCGAAATGATAATCCAGACACTCTTGTGCTCAGATGACAGTGAGGAGAGGAGAGCTGGTGTCCAAAAGGTTGTTGACATGAGGGGTGGAGATGATGACACACTTGGAGATCTTTCTGTACGTCCAAGGAAGACACCTTCCATCAACCCCAGTGCTTCTTCCGTGTTGGAGCTGACAGACTGGTCTGACGGGGTATTTGAACCTCCTTTGACATGTAAACTGACTACAGCGGAAGTAAAGAAGTTCTTTGACAAGCCTATGCAAGTTCCACAGTGGCCCTGTCATGCTCAGTCAATAGAGAGGTGTGTGAAACAAGTCACAGAGGCAGCAGGCAGGGTGTATGCACATGAGAAACGTGAGGGCTATATCAGAGGCCAAGAAGCAAGTCGGCGGCTGATGTCCAAGAACGAATCAAAGCAAGACTTGATGAAACTTGTTTAAATATTTTTTTTTACTGATGTCATTACTTTCTAATGTTGTTTTATGATTACAAGGATATGTTTTATGATTACTAAGATATGTTTTATGCAGAGAAACTAAAATTTTTATAGCATTACCTGACATTTTGAGAAGCTAAAATTAATAAATGTTGTTTTCCGAGAGCAATTTATGTGCTTTTTAATCAAACGTAGATTTACCAAGCTAAGTGTTGAGCAATCAGAAAAATAATAGCAGATTTGAATTCTTCACATCCAAAAACATTTTTAAAACCCCTCAGTGAAGGAATTGGCAAAAATTAATTTTCACCTCCCAAATTGACACCCTACTGAAGTAGGCAACCTAAAAGGCCATCAGGTGTCTATAGAAGTAGATCCTAATGTAACTCCGAAATTTTGTAAGGCTCGTTCAATTGCGCATGCACTGCGGGAGAAGGTAGATTTAGAAATTGAGAGGCTGCTCAAAGATAAAATTATCGAACCAATCACACACGCTAAGTGGGCTGCCCTAGTAGTTCCTGTACTAAAACCTGACAAGTCCGTGCGGTTATGTGGGGATTACCGTTTAACAGCAAATAAAGCAGTCCTTCTAGATTGCTACCCGATACCCAAGCCCGATGAATTATTTAGCTCTCTTGCTGGGGGTAAATATTTCACAAAACTAGATATGTCCCAAGCCTATGCTCAACTAAATTTAGATGAAAATTCTAAAGGACTAACTATCATAAACACGTACCGAAGCCTATATAAGTACAATAGGCTATGCTATGGAATAGCATCGGCTACGGGTATTTTTCAGAGGACAATGAACCAAATTCTAGGTCACATTCCGGGGGTACTTTGTTTACGAGATGACGTCCTCATTTCAGGTTCGTCTAAAAAAGAACACCTAACTAGATTAACCACAGTTCTAAAAAGACTCCGGGATGCCGGACTTAAGCTAAAGAAAGAAAAATGTTCGTGGGTCACTAACCCCAAGCTATTACATTTCATTAACGAGGTTTCATATTTAGGGTTCCGCATAGATGCCTCAGGCATTCATCCAACGGTGGATAAACTAGAAGCAATAAAAAATGCACCACCTCCACAAAACATCACACAGTTACAAGCTTATTTAGGTCTCCTAAGCTTTTATAGGAAATTTTTGCCTAATGCATCGACTTTCCTTGAACCCCTAAATAAGCTATTACGATCTGGGGAACAGTGGAGATGGGAGAAAACCCAAAAGGAAGCATTTGAGGCTTCCAAGGACGTACTACTAAAGTCCACTCTCCTATTGCATTATGATCCTAAACTTCCTCTCATAGTTTCAGCAGATAACAGTTCTTATGGAATTGGGGCAGTGTTATCTCACCACATTGATGGTGTAGATAGGCCTATCTGTTTTGCTTCTAGAACACTAACTGACACTGAAAGGCGATATGCACAATTTGAACGTGAAGCCTTATCCTTAGTACTTGCAGTAAAAAAATTTCATTTCTCTCTATGGGGTCATGAATTTAAACTAATTATTGACCATAAGCCTCTTTAGGTTTATTTTCACCTAATAAAAATATTCCAGTTATGGCCTCAGATAGGATTCAGAGATGGGCACTGATTCTACAAGGCTATAAATTTGACTTAGTACATCGGTCAGGCAAACTTCTAGGTACGGCTGATGCGCTAAGTAGGTTGCCTTTAGAAAATCCAAATGAATGTGCACCTATACCTACAGAATGGGTTCACTTGGTGGAGTTTTTGGAATCCACTCCAGTATCTGCGGTACAAATAGAGCAGTGGACAAAATCAGACCCTATTCTGTCTAGGATCATCCATTACTGCTCAGTTGGTTGACCTACTAAGGTTGAGAGTGAATTACAGCCTTTTTATCAACGTCAGTCTAGACTCTCGATCCACAATGGCTGTCTCTTATGGGGCCCACAGAGTGATAATTCCGAATGAAGGCAGGTCGAATTTAGTGAAGGAACTTCACGCTGAACACATGGGTGCAACAAAAATGAAAGAGCTGGTGAGAGCTTATTTCTGGTGGCCCGGTTTAGATGGAGAACTCGAATCATTAGTTCGTTCCTGTCAAAGCTGCCTAGAGAACAGAGATTTCCAAGGAAAAGTCCACTTCATCCTTGGGAATGGCCTACTACACCTTGGCATAGGATCCATGCTGACTATGCAGGTCCTATAAATAATATCTATTTCCTAGTCATTGTGGACGCCTACTCTAAGTGGGTGGAAATTTTTCCAACTTCGGGTGTTACTATTCGCCTACTCCGTTCGTGTTTCGCTCGATGGGGTTTACCCGTAGTCCTGGTTTCCGACAATGGTACTTGTTTTACCAGTCAGGACTTTCGTTCTTTTGTCCACCTAAATGGCATTAGGCATGTCCGGTCTAGTGTTTTTCACCCGTCTACTAACGGTCTCGGGGAAAACATGGTCCGTACTTTCAAGTCGGCCTTACGTCATTCTCGTGGGGAGGAAATGCAAGTGGTATTGGATAAATTTTTGTTTAAATATCGACTAACACCTCACAAAACAACGGGGGTGTCTCCTTCTAAACTTATGATGGGCCGGGGAATTCGTTCAGTTTTCGATCTGTTACGTCCAAACGAAACGTTCCAACAATGAGTTTTACGCCATTAGGAAAAATAGAAGTTGTACCACGACACTAAAAAAGGGAGAGTTATAGAAGCGCAACCTAATGATCCAGTTATGATTAGCAACTATGGGGCTGGACCAAAATGGGTTCCTGCAACTGTACAGGAGAGAACGGGCCCTATTTCCTTCAAGCGCCAACTAGAAGATGGTCGTTCTATTAAACGCCATCAGGACCAGATATGGGAACGTGAATTGCAGAATGACCGGAGTCAGGCCCGGATCTAGAAGAATGGGGGCCCGTGGCTAATTTTTTTTGGGGGCCCCCTTGGCTACAATTTTTATTATATAAGGATTATAAGCTTTGTTTACGAGGAAAATTAAAGGTTTTCAGAACAAACATATTACTTTACTTTATTTATTTAGTTTTCAGAACAAATATATTACTTTACAAATATTTTACTTTATTTTACATATTATATTTTCCTGAATTAATAATTTTATACACACCTACCTACTGATTATGAGCTGGCAACCGATTGAACCGACGAGCCTTTTTTTGTGCAAATTCATTAATAATATTTCGAAAATCGACTTCTTTGGCCAGAGCATGTTCAACACAGAGAATTGCCAGTGACTGTAATCGCTTTTGCTTCATTGCTGAACGTGTGCAACATTTCAGTCGCTTTAACTTAGAAAAACTCCGTCCGCCGGTACAATTGGTCACCATCAATGACAAGTACATTCTGTATGCATTTAAGACATTGGGGAAAACTTCTCCAAATTTGGAGGCCCCCCTCAAATGCGGGGCCCGTGGCTGCAGCCCACATAGCCCACCCCTAGATCCGGGTCTGACCGGAGTCTTCCGGAAGAGAGAACCGATCCTCTGGAAAATGTTTCAATTCGCCCGCATATGCATGTTGCACCTATTCCTACTACATCAACCCCGCTCTGCAGGTCGTCTAGCGTCTCTCACCCCCCTGACTGACTAAACTTGTAGGGGAGGAGTGAGGTGACGTGTATATATATATAATATATATATACATATATATATATATATATATATATACATATATATATATATATATATATATATAGTCTAAAGTCACTAAAGGGAAAAATCACTAAAAGAAAGCTGAATGGCAACACGAAGGGATAAACAGAGCAACGCGGCTGTTCGTTTTGGTTTTGGCTGGACTAGAGCATGGTTATTCCTATCTGACTAAATCGTTGGTGTTATGTTTAATTTGGTGATGTTTCTTAGGTGACAAATGGGGTAGAAAGTTGTCAGTAAATAATAATAGTTAGGGGTAATGTCTATAGCCTCTAAATTAGTAAAGTTAGAGAGTTTACTTTGACTGCTTTGTGGGACGCAGGAAATCTATGGTAGGCCCTAAAGAATATCTAATTCAACGCACTGGTAAGTGCCTTTGTTTGTTGTTTAGAAACCTAGTAACTTAGCGGGGTCACTAACCCCAAGCTATTACAACAATGTTGTGATATTACGTAAACTTTACGTAGATACAACGTTATCTCAACGTCTCAAGGATAGAATTTGGTCCAACAAAGGCGCCCTATTTGAAATAGTAGTATATCGTATGTAACTCCGTTACAATTTTGTCACAAAGAATAATGCAATATGAAACTATATGCTATGGGTGTGAAACCTTACGTGCGGACAACGTCTATGCTACGTACAAAAAAATTATGTCTGAAGTTTAGTTGTACTTCACGTGTATACAACTATCTAAACCCTAAGGTGAGGGGACCAAGCTTGAATGTAATATTCTAAGTGAGGCCTAACATAAGAATTATATAATTTACAGATTATTTCCTTACTCTTGTAACCAACATTCCTCTTAATAATACCTGACATTTTATTTGCCTTATTTCTAGCCTCTAAGCACTGCTTAGAAAATTTTAGATCACTACTAATTATAACACCAAGATCTTTTTCCTGTCTAACATCTTGTAGCCAGTTCCCTTGCATCTCATAACCAGTGGTCGAATTGTAAAATTTTAACAAGGGGATGGTGTTGAGGGTGGGTAGGGTAGGGAGATTCAGGAGCATGGCTCCCGTGAAAATTTTAAAAATGTCACTGCATAATGCTACATATTTGTGATTTTTCAGGGAAAGATGAGCAGCAAAATCATTAGTTTAGTGAAACGTTTTTTCTCGTGTTTTCCATATTTTTTCATGAGAGTAAATTATGACACCTGACTTGGAACTTATATTTTGAAATACCATGTAAAATCCATTTTAATCACAATCAACCCCCTCTTCCTATTCCCTTCCCTTAAGCACAACACATTATGTGACTACAGAATATTTATTTTAAACCAGTTAAATCATAAAAACTTATAAATATACAAACAGAGCCTTCGGCTCTCTGCCCTACGAGCTGGGCTTGTGCTTCGCAAACTCGCCTACGGCGAGGGCACGTTAGGGTTACCCCTTTGAGGGGAGGTCATTCTCCCTCTTTATGCAACTTGGGGGCTAACCCCCACCCCCTTGTTGCACAACCCCTTCCTCCAGTACCCTACTCCTCCCCTTTCCCTCATTACCCCCTCCCTTGTTACATACCCCTCCCCCATTACCCCTACCCCCGCTTTTCTGTTAAAAATAGTTGGAAGTTTGTCGTAATTAACTTTCTTCATTATTATAATTCATTATTTACTTTACTTTCTACTCTTTATTCAATTTCTCTTCTACCATTAATCATTCTCCTTACACGCTTTTCACTCGCTTTCCGCTGTACTGTATAAATACAGTAGCCTGGCCGAGTCGAAAACCGTTAACAATGCAAAGGGAGACTGGGGTTAATTATAATCTTCATTACACTTTTTACTACTTTATTATTGCCGAAACAGACTTAGTTAAACGGGGTAATGCGAGGGGGAATTTAATTATAATACTTAAGCCGAGAGAAACACAAAAGGATAGCCTAAATTCACAATTACATTCTAACACCCAAAAAGACACCTTCGTAAACGCGAAGTTGCCCAATGACTGAAGGGCATTTCTACCAAGCCTCCGCTTGGGCCGCTTTTTGTGTTGCCAATTCGTATTTTATAATTTCAATAAACAATCATTATTTATCTTAATTTTACATTTATTAATTATTCTTATCTTCTTTATTAATTTCTTATAACCAAAACATTCTAATTTTTAATTAGACATTACTACAAGTTTGTGTAACACTGTTTCATATTTTTTATATTTTAAGCGAAATGGAAGAAAATGCAGGTGTTTTTTTTAATCGTTAAGGATTAGTCTTTCAATAAACCAAAAACACATAATATGGAAATATTTTATTTTACTTTCTGTGCTTTAGTCAGAATTAGGTTGTTAAAGTTCATTTAGATAACAAAGGGGATGGTTATTTGATTTTTAGTTAACAAGGGGGATGCCATCCCTCCTCATCCCCATTTCTACCAAAATGCATGACTTTGCATTTTTGAACATTGAACTCCATTGCCCAGGCAACTAATCTACCAAGATCTTTTTTCAGTTTATAAGAATTTTCTACGAGGGCCACTCAATATATATATTTTGCCCCACCTTTTTTTTTTCTTTCTAAGTTTCCTTGTAAGTTCCAGAAATTTTGTAGACAAGTAGTTACATACTTTTTTTACAAGTTTTTATTTTTCCACATAGTCTCCATCCTTTTCTACGGCTTTCCTCCACCTCGAAACAAAGGCCTTTTTTCCTTGCTGGTAAAAGTCCGCTGGGTTCCGCTGGAGCCACTTCTTACACGAATAGCATCCTTCATTGGCCCAAACAAATGGAAGCCTGAAGGTGCCAGATCCGGGCTGTATGGAGGGTGGGATAACACAGTCAAGCGCATTTTTGTGATGGCCTCGCTTGTTTGTAAACTGTTGTGTGGTCTTGCGTTATCGTGCAAAAGAAGGACGTCTTCCAGTTTTTTCTCCGGTAGAACTCGCTTTATACGTCTCTGGAGTCTCTGTAGACAGTGCCGGCCTTAGGGGTGTGCGAACCGTGCGGTCGCACAGGGCCCGCAACTTAGGGGGCCCGAAAATTTCACAGAAATTTACCATCGACGTCAGAGTGCCAAAATTGGTGTAAATTAATGTAATTTATTTTTTTATCCTAATTAAATTGAATTATCCTATTCCTAATTAAATATCCTAAGGCCGGCGCTGGTTGAAACCTCTTATGATACTTAATATTTGATAATAATAAAGTAATAAGTAGTAATAATAGTAAAGGCTGTTGGTCTGTTGGTATTCTGTTACAGGTGCACTTGTATAGTTAAATTTTACTTGTTGTTTTACTCTGCACAGGGCCCGAAATATCCTAATGCCGGCGCTGCTGTAGAGTAGCAATATGTGCCTCTGAGTTGATTGTTTGTGCTTTCTTCATAATGTCCACTTTTGGGGAATCACCCCTTTCATGTCCCAGATGGTGGCCATAACCTTTCCTGCAGAGGGAGCCATTTTGAACTTTTTCTTGCGTGGGGAGTCTGCGTGATGCCACTGCATGGATTGGCGTTTTGTTTCAGGTTCAAAGTAGTGTACCCAAGTATCATCCCCAGTCACAATTCGTGAAAGGAATCGAACCAACGACTCAGAAGCAATTTCTTTTCTTTCGGCTTTGTGATCTTCAGTCACGCGAGGAACAAGCTGTGAACACACTTTTGAATATCCCTGTTGCTAAATTATATTATCGTATTCACACTTCCTTCATTAATTCCTAGCTCCAGTGATAGCTTCTTGTATGTGACGCGCCGATTTGATCGAATGATACTATTAGCACGTTGCACAATCTGAGATGTCACAGGCGATCCCGGGCGACCGCTGCTTGGCTCTCCCTCTCTCCGATGATCTCCCACGTTTAGACCAGCGTCCAACTGTGCTTCGATCAACAACAGCATCTCTGTAAACATTTTGTAGACGTTTGTGAATATTTCCAACTATTTCCTTCTCTGCAATTAAGAACTCGATAACAGCTCTCAGTTTACGACGCACATCACTGTCAGACGCCATTTTCGAAGAAGATTAAGAGATAGTTGTCTGGAGCACTGACATACAAATACCTACGCCAATGCTTCTAGATTTGAGATTTATAAAATATATCGGAGACCAGTCCACTAACCATGGCTTCTATTATCTTATTGACTAACTCATCAAGCCTAGTGATAAATCTAAATACAAAATTGCGAATGACACTGGCACAGTTAGGCACCTTATTGTTATTTTATTTATTTGTTGGGTTCAAAATCCCAGCTGAGCCGTGAACGGCCAAATTCTAAAGGGCCAGTGCTACCTACAGCCCAAGTTAAGCTAAAATTAAAACTTACGGATTTGAGATCCTATTAGGTCCTACCTCAGGGTTGCTGACTCGATGCGGGCCTACCTTAGACCTTTGTTACATGAATTTAATATAAACAAAAGGGGTACTATTTATGGTCTTCTTTCTCAACCTTGCAACAACACGCAACCTGGACTATTGCACGATGCAACAATCTTGTATCTAAACAACCAAACTGAATTGCAAGAGAGCTCTCTAACAGACCACACCTGTACGTACGACATCCCACAAACGAGTAGAAAGAACGCGCAGCGCCCCAAAATGATGCCAACAGTGTGATCAAACAATGATGCCACAAGAGCTCAAAATGCTAGCTCTAAATTAAGTTAATTTTTCACTAACCTTACAATTATGAGATGGATATATACACCTTAACTCAATATATACAAGCAATGCTGCATCAATCAGCTTAGTCATCATATCGCCTTGGGACAACAATGGTTCCTCCTCTTCTAGATTTTCTAACACTCCCCACCGAAGAGGCATTGTTGTCATTACCTTCTGCAAGGTTAGCCAAGCCTTCTCCATGAGGCTGGAACTCAAATGTTTCATCTTGACTATCTGTGTTTTTGCTGATTTCTAAAGCATAGAGTTTTTGTATAGATCTCTTTAACTTTCCTCCTGAAGTCTTTACCAGTGCAGACCTAACTAAATTGTCTTTGCCAACAAACAACTCTTCAATTATGCCAAGCTTCCAGCATTTCCTTGGTCTTTCATCCCCAATCATTACCACTTCTCCCACCTTGATACAATTTGCATTGGAGCCCTTTACCTTGCCTGATGGGTAATAATTGAGTTCTCGCAAGTATTCCATCTGCCACCTCTTCCATAACTGATCTTGTAGCTCTTCAATGTACCTGAACCGTCTGGTTAACTCTCCTTTAGGGCTCTGGATAGGCTGCAAGTCTTCTGGCACACTGGAGCTTGGTGTTAATCGTTTACCACAAAGAAAATGATTTGGTGTCAATGGCTCTGCATCCTGAATACTGTTGTAAACAAAAGTGATAGGCCTACTGTTCACCATTGCTTCTACTTCACATAAAACAGTGCAGCATTCTTCTTTGCTCAAATGAGCATTAGCTAAAAGTTTCTTTAATGGACACTTTACACTTCTCACTAGCCTTTCCCAAAATCCTCCCCACCATGGTGCTCTTTCAACAATAAACTCCCACTGTACCCCTTGGTGTGAAAAGTAGGATTGGAATCCTTCCTCTTTTAGCAAGGACCAAATTTCTTGGAGTTCCTTTGCAGCCTTTTTGAAGGTTTTTGCATTATCCGATATGATTTTATTTGGGAAACCCTTCTGTTCACAAACCTTTTAAAGGCCAAAAGAAATACATCACTACTTAAGTTGCTTACCAACTCCAAATGGATTGCTCTGGTGGTAGCACAGGTGAAAAGACATATATAACCTTTGTTAGACTCCCCTCGCTCATACACATAGACTGGCCCTGCAAAGTCTACTCCCACTACATCAAATGGGGCAGTATAGACACACCGTTCTCTTGGAAGTGGAGCTACCTTTTCATAATAAGGCTTTGCACTCCAACGCTTGCAAACCACACATTTATGCACGACCTTTTTTACTACTTGTCTAATTTTGGGAATCCAAAACTGTTGTCTGATCTCTATTATCACTTCTCTAACTCCAGCATGTAACAGCTTATGATGAGTATCCAGGATCAAAAGGTCCACAAAGTGCCCCCCAGAAGGTAGCAAAATTGGATGTCTTTTCTCCTCTGGAAGCCCAGAAAACTGTACTCTACCTCCTACTCTCAATAAATCCTGATCCAAAAACACATCCAAACCCTTGAGCGCAGAATGTGTTGGTAGAACCTGTAATAGATGGCTGGTGAGCAATTCTCTCTCTTCACCAAATTTTTCCTTCTGCATATATACCACCCAGTATTTCCTGGCTTGCTGAATCTCATTACTGTTCAGAATTCCTTCCCTTCTTGTTTCTCCCTTAATGTTGTTGGTAAATCTATATACCCATGCTGTCACTCTTAACAATCTTTTCAGACTGCTAATGTCCTCAAGCCTCAATATGGGGTCCTGCTGCATAACTTGACAACTGTTCACAGCGCATTTTCTCACCTCGCTCACCCATGCTTCTTCAGCCTGGCATTCTCCTACAATAGGCTGATTAGAAGGCCAGTTTTCACTTCCAAGTTTTAACCACTCTGGCCCATTCCACCACAAACTTGACTGTGCAAGATCTTTCACTGAAATTCCTCGTGTTGGTAAATCAGCGGGGTTTTGGGTGCCTGGACAATGCTTCCATTGCTTGGGATCTGTGTGCGCTTGAATTTCCTCCACCCTATTGGCAACAAATGGTTTCCATTTCCTTGCCTGGCTTCTTAACCAGTGCCAAACTATAGTGGAGTCTGTCCAATAATAGCTTGGAATTTCAGAGAGGCCAAAGACTTTTGCACTATAACTGCAAGCCGACTAGCAATAACTGCACCATCAATTCCAATTTTGGAACAGAAAGCCTTTTCAAAGGTGCTACTCTGCTCTTTGCAGCAACCAACCTGCAACTTACTTCCTCTTGCAATGCGCCTCTTATATAAATACAAGTTGCATAGGCTTCCTCACTTGCATCACAAAAGATGTGCAGCTCCAAATTGTCTGGACTATTGTTCAACTCTCCAAAGTACCATCTTGGGATTTCAATGTCTCCAAGATGTGCCAATTCTTTGAACCAATATTTCCACCTTACCACCATATGATCAGGTAACTCTTGGTCCCAACCAAGTCCAATTTCCCAGAGGCTCTGAAACCAAATTTTTTACTTCATCACAAATGGAGCCAGGAATCCAAGAGGATCAAAGACCTTTGAAGCCAAACTAAGAGCTGTACGTTTTGTCCACCTTGTCTCATTCTCAGCCAGCTCTACTAAAGATTTCCCATTGAAGATAAACAAATCATCATCTTGCTGCCAAACAATGCTTAGCACCTTTGCGTCTATTGCCCACAACTCCTTAATACCAGAATCCTCAATACTTTCTGCTGCATCAGGTACTACAGAGGAATGACTCATAAACTCTTGTAATTGCGAATGATTGGTCTGCCATTTTCTGAGCTCCATGCCAGCCTCCCTCATTATAGCTCTAGCCTCCATGAATATCTGTTTAGCCATTTCTGTATTATCCACGGAACATAGCAAATCATCAACATTTTTCCTTATGTGTTCAATAGTGTTAGGATAGACTTCAGAATATTTCTTAAAATGGTACTGCATAGTAGCTGCCAACAGAAATGGACTAGAGCTGAGGCCGAACAACACTGACTTCATTCTATATGTTTGAACCTTAGGTTCATTTTCCAACAAGTCTTTCGTATCCACCCACAGATACCTTACTGCATCTCTGTCCTCTGGTTTTAACTTTATCCGCAAAAAGGCTTGCTTCACATCTGCAGTCAATGCTACTCTACCAAACCTGAATCTCAGTAACAAGGAAAATAAATCTGCATTTAAATTTGGCCCAGCATCCAAACAGTCATTCAAGGACACACCACCTTTGTCCTTGGCTGAGCCATCAAAAACTACCCTCAGTTTGGTGGTAGTTTTGTCTCGCCGTACCACTGCATGGTGTGGCAGATAATGTGCCTCCTGGCTCACCAGCTCACCTTGCACCCTTTCAGCATAGCCCTCCCTTACATAACTTAGGATGGCCTCATTGTATTCAATTAACAACTCCTCATTTTTTCTTAGCCTGTACAATGAAGTCTCCAACCTCCGATTAGCTAGCTGAAGGTTTGAACCGGGTTTGCAAGAATCCTTCCATGGTAGGCCAACTTCATAGCAACCATCTCTAAACCCAATCCCTTTTTCAAATTGCTCTAAAACATCATTGTTCACTGTACTTGACTCTTTGTCCTTTATGCCAATGGATTCAAGTTCCCAAAACGCTTTGAAATGCCTTTCAAAACCATGGCTGTTCTCCTCAATCTTAACAAAAAGAGCCTTAATTTCCATTTCATTGCAATAGCTACCATGTAGCATCCAGCCTAGCTTACTTTCAATAGCTACTGGGCCTTGAGAAGTACGGACAATATTACCAGTGATGAAGTCCCAATAATAGTCAGCTCCAATCAAAAGACTAATATCTTCTGTTCCTTCAAACGTATTATTGCCCAAATTAATTCCTTTAACTTGCAATTCTTGGACACATGCCATATCTAAACAAGTAGTGACTGGAGCACAAAGTTCCTCAATCTCTACAGCTTGGACCTTGATAGTGGGACTTTGCGGTAACAACCCCTTAACCAAAACTTCTACCTTCTTAAATTTGGTTCGGTTTTGAACGGAACCCCCAAACCCAGAAATTCTTAAATTTTCCCTCTTAAGTTCTTTAAACTTCAATTTTCTGGAAATTCTGGTCTTAATAAAACTACACTGGCTACCACTATCAAACAACACTCTTACAGTAGCTTCTCCCTCATTCCCAATAATAAGGCTGCAGTTGTTTGCAATAATCCCCCTTTACTTTTACTCCCTTGCATAGCAGTGGCATGTGCCACTGATGTCTCTCCTTCTGGGGTAGGCCTACTAGGAGTGTTTTCACACAATAATGGCTGATGCCTACCATGACATTTTTTGCACAAAATTTTAAACTTACAAAACCTTGCTCTATGACCTTTCAAAAAACATTTAAAACATGCTGTGGACTTAGTTACCCTGTCCTTTCTCTCCTCAAGGGGTAAAGCCTCAGCCACCTCACATTTATATGACTTGTGGTTGCCTTCGCAAAATATGCATTCCTTGATTCCCTTTAATTTATTCTCAGAGGATGCATGTAGAGCTGACACTGTACCTGGGCTATTCCTTTTTGTGGAAACTTTGGTGCTGTGCCTGCTTTTGTCCCCTTGTTTACCATCCCACTGTGCAAACTCAACTCCCTCTCGTCTTGCTAATTCTGTGCCTAAAAGACTTAACATCTGCTGAAGGGGGATGTACACATGTTCTGCAGAGTGTCCCCTACTTAATTCAAGCAAAATTGAGATAGGCAATTTAGACTCCAGTGTAGGAACCAACATTATACCATACCTTTCCATTCCTACACCCAAGTTGTCCAGGGACCTAGTTCTAATTTCAAATTCATCATATAACTGCCGTAACTCCTTGATACTATTAGGATTATTAATAGGAGGTATAGCTAAAAGTGCACGGAGGTGGCTTTTAATTAAGATATCTGGCTTACCAAACCGTTTCTTTAATATATCCCAAGCCACATTATAATTAGCCTCTGTTAATGCTAATCCTGCTATAGTCTTTGCTGCCTCCCCTTCCAAGAGGGACCGCAAATAATTAAACTTCTCCACGGCACTTAACACTTGACTAGAATGAACTGCTGATTGAAAACTGTCTGCCCATCCTTGCCATTCCTGAATACTCCCAGAAAATGTTTTGAGTACAAGCCTCGGTAATTGAACTACAGATCTGTTAACCTTAACTTCACAAACATCATTTGTTGAGTGTTGTGTTTCATTATTAGACCTGGTCTCTAACTGTACTGAGCTGCTAAACTCTTTTGCTCGGAGGCCTACTTTAATTATATCATCAATAATCTCTTCAAAGTAAATTATGTTATTTTCTATTCATCCTCTTCTATAAGAGCCTCAATTTTAACATTTACCTCACTTAGAGCAACCTTTTTAGTTTCTAATATGGAAAGCTGCGCAGTCACTAAGCGTAAATCCTCTTGCTCTATGGCAGAATCTATAGTGGCAATGACCTTTGTAATTAGACCTTTGTAGGCGCTTCTCCTTTTTATAAATTTGTTCAATTCAGATGCACTCATCTTCAATGCAAACAACAATTGGGCTCAATACCAAATGAGCTGAATTGGCAGAAATACTTAACCAAACTGATCAAACGCAAATTTTACTTTCAAATAAACTGAATTGCTAGGTGGGGTACTAACCAACACCAGTATGGAATACCAAATTTTCCACCCAAGTAACTGGCGCACTGGTCTGCAACCTTCGCCTACGAATAATAAACCAAATTAACCAAACTGGTAAATGTAGGCCAAAAACAACGACAGACAAGTGGCCAAGTTTCGCAATTGGGCAACCAAACTTTCTACCCTGGGACCTTAATTCAATAATAACCCAAATTAACCAAACCGGTAAAATGTAGGCCAAAACAACGACAGACGACTGGCCAAGTTTCGCAATTGGGCAACCAAACTTTCTACCCTGGGACCTTAATTCAATAATAACCCAAAATTAACCAAACCGGTAAAATGTAGGCCAAAACGACGACAGACGACTGGCCAAGTTTAGCAATTGGGCGACCAAACTTTCTACCCTGGGACCTTAATTCAATAATAACCCAAAATTAACCAAACCGGTAAAATGTAGGCCAAAACAACGACAGACGACTGGCCAAGTTTCGCAATTGGGCGACCAAACTTTTTACCATGGGACCTTAATTCAATAATACTCCCAAAATTAACCAAACTGGTAAAATGTAGGCCAAAACAACGACAGACGACTGGCCAAGTTTCGCAATTGGGCGACCAAACATTTTACCCTGGGACCTTAATTCAATAATACTCAACCCGTCTAGGCCTAACTTGGGCTACAATTTGCACAATCAGAACTTTGCCGAAAAATAGTCACTGACTCAGTCTTGGGGTAGAATCCGGTTCGAAGGACCATGTTATTTTATTTATTTGTTGGGTTCAAAATCCCAGCTGAGCCGTGAACGGCCAAATTCTAAAGGGCCAGTGCTACCTACAGCCCAAGTTAAGCTAAAATTAAAACTTACGGATTTGAGATCCTATTAGGTCCTACCTCAGGGTTGCTGACTCGATGCGGGCCTACCTTAGACCTTTGTTACATGAATTTAATATAAACAAAAGGGGTACTATTTATGGTCTTCTTTCTCAACCTTGCAACAACAACGCAACCTGGACTATTGCACGATGCAACAATCTTGTATCTAAACAACCAAACTGAATTGCAAGAGAGCTCTCTAACAGACCACACCCTGTACGTACGACATCCCACAAACGAGTAGAAAGAACGCGCAGCGCCCCAAAATGATGCCAACAGTGTGACCAAACAATGATGCCACAAGAGCTCAAAAATGCTAGCTCTAAATTAAGTTAATTTTTCACTAACCTTACAATTATGAGATGGATATATATACACCTTAACTTAATATATACAAGCAATGCTGCATCGATCAGCTTAGTCATCATATCGCCTTGGGACAACAATGGTTCTTCCTCTTCTAGATTTTCTAACACTTATTGACTACAAACAGCATATTGAGTACTGGCACTAGAAGGAGCACCATTTACAAATCTTGAAGTCCTCAATAAACTCCTAAAAATATTATTATATGCAACATTTAATTTCCTCAAATTATACATCTGTAGTTTCACCACAAACGAGCTGTATACATTGGAGTACAAAACGTTTTGAACAAAATCAACTTAACATCTAATGAACACATGAAATTTTAAATTTTAAATGCCTTACAATATCACAGTCATCTGAAAGACTATCCGTTAGTATGTGGCCAAAATACTTAGTCTGGGTTACTTCTGACAGCACCATACCATTCAATTGAAATTCAGGAAATTTTATATACTTGTAGGCCTTGGTCCTCATAATCATAACATGACTTTTAGCAGGATTATATTTTATGTCGTTATCCTTCCCATACCTTTCACACACCTTCAAAAGTGTGCTGAGCCCTTTTACAGATGGAGAAATAAGAACCAGATCATCTGCATACATCAGATGATTAACAATCATTGTACCAATATAGCAGCCTATTTTAAAGGTGTTCAGAACAACAGATAGATTATCCATATAAACATCGACTAAGTAGGAGGATAGTATCCCTCCCTGCCTGACAGGACACCATTGGTCACAGAGAATGGCTCTGAATTAACCCCACCACATCTTACAATCACTCTCTGGTGATTTTACCAGAATATTAATACACGGACCAAGTAACCAAGTACATTACGATTTACAAGTTTCATGAATAATTTGTCATGATTAACACGATCAAATGCTTTCGAGGCATCCAGGAAACAAAAATACATTAGCATCTAGAGTTTGGTATTTACAGATCATTTCCTTCAAGGCATACACACACATATCAGTACTGTGTTTCTTTTTAAAACCAAATTGGTTACCACTAATATACAAGTAACATTCAAGTCTATTAATGAGTATATATTCAAACACCTTAGACATAATACTGGCCAAGGATATTGGCCTCTAATTATCTTTACTGTTAATTTTACCGTTTTTATCTTTTAGTACTGGCACCAAAACGACGGTTAACATTGTATCCGGCAAAACACCATGTATGAGTAAACCTGTAGAGCACAAAGCTAATAGAGGCATTAATCTGTCGCTACTAAATTTCAGATGCTCAGCAGAAATACCATCAATACCATATGATTTGTTACAATCTAAACATTCTATGGCCTGTTTAGTCTCCAATAAACTAACTCTTAACATTAACATTAGTGTTTTTATATGCAGAGTTGAATAACTCACTATAGTGTTCCTTCCATAATTTGACTATATTCTCAGTCCCAGTTACATTTTCAATATTAGCAGGGAGAGACATTGCACTATTATTCATTGTCTTTATTTCGTCCCAAAAGTTTTTTGGATTCTTACTGGCAAGCTTTCTAGCCAGAGCATCCCTGCTTAACTCATCCTCATGATTTTTTATATACCTTAATACATACTTGAACCTGGCATTAGCCCTCTGTTTTTGTTGTAATACAGGGCCTTGCCTTGGGTTCCTTTGTTCACACCACATTAAAAAAAGCATCTCTGGATGCATTATGAAGTTCAGCCACATAATCGCTCCAGCTAGGTCTACATGTATAATTTTTCTTCTAAAGGTATTTAAGTCTAGGCTAGCATTATTGAGAGAGGAAACAATTTGTTCATACCTGTCTTTAAATGCCAAAATTGTGTATACAAGGAGCAGGAGGGAAGGTTCAAACTGGAAAAATCCTGTTATGTGAAGCGCAGAAAGTTCAAACTTACGGCCCAAAAGACATTTCAACCCCATGGCCTATTATTTAGCTAAGAAAAAGGGTGGAGCAAAATATATTGAGTGTCCCTAGTATATTTTTAACTGGGCAACTACTTTTGTATCATCTGCAAATTTAGAAATTTTACTACCTCCTCCCTTCTCTAAATCATTTAAATATATGATAAAATAAAGAGTAATGGACCTAAAACTGATCCATGTGGATCCCACTTTTCACTTTCTGCCACCTAAATTCATGGCCATTTAGAATTACTCTCTGTTCTTTGTCTTCTAACCATTTTTCTACCCAATTTATAACACTAACAGAAATCCAAAACTTAATAATGTTGTTCGTGAAGGACGGCAAAGTCTTGGGTGGTTTCTACCCTTATAGGCTTAGGTCAAGCCTACTGGAAGATCGTTTAAGACAATAAAAGATAGATAATTATATATGAAATGTTTGTCTAATGGAACTTACCCTATGTTGAAACTAATAAAATATGCAACTTGAAAATGGAATTTACGATCCCGTTTATTCATAGCAAAACGACCGCACGCAGTCCTACCACTCACGAAAGTCTGTGATTGTCTGAGCCCTCCAGGTTTTCTACTCCCTCTTCTCTATAACACTTTAACAGTTTTACAATGAACAAGGCTGCTTCTTCTATCAAATCTGATTTGAAGTCACATTTTGGACCAGCAGAAAACGGCCTAAAGAGTCCCTACGCTTCTTTATCAAAACGTCATATAGTCAGCTGACGAGCTAAGATAAAGTGGATATAGTGGAGCCACATCGATGGGCCAAAGTGGCCCCTAGTGTGCCCACTATAAAAATTTCTTATGTTCTTAAACAGAACAGATAAAGAAAATGATAACACTATTACATTTAAAGCTATATCTTGTAGCTCATAATTGACGCTGGGGTTTACTTTTTCAATATATGGTAGTTACATATTTTAACTAAAGTTTTATAACAGAATCCAAAACTTAACAGTGTTGTGCGTGAAGGACGGCTAAGTCTTGGGTGGTTTCTACCTTTACTTTTTATTAATTGTGATTTGTATGTAATATCTTCATTTTTAAAGTAAGTTCAAGTTTCCGTATAAAGTTCACTGTCGGTTTGAACTTGTTAGAACTTTCTAAATAAATTATTTTATAATATATATATGCAAAGGTGGGCAGTTGCGCCGCAACATTTTTGGTTGCGCTTGCGCTTGCGGCGCAACTTTTTGAAAAGGGTTGCGCTTGCGCGTGCGGCGCAACTATTTCAGCAGAGTTGCGGTTGCGGCGCTACAAAAATTGTTGCGCGTGCCCACCACTGTATATATGTATACTGTATATACAGTAAATATATACAGGGTGAGTCAAAAAAATGGAGCCTGTGAACCCCTAATCATCATGCTTAGTATAAATAAAGAAGACATAATACTAGTGAATATCTATAGCTCCCTAGATAGCTCCCATCTAGAGCTCACTGAAGTTCTGGAAAAAAATCAGGCAATGCCCAGCTATTGTAGACTCAACAAGAGATTTAATCATTACAGGAGACTAATTGGTACTTTTGCATTATCCTCCCAACACTAATTTGGCTAATGCCTGTGGCGGGCTGTTTTTACCGTAACCTAACCTAACCTAACTTAATACCAACACTAATTTTTTTTATAATGGAAGGAAAATAAAGTACCATAACCAAAACCAAACCAACATTATATAAAAAAATTAGTGTTGGGAGGATAATGCAAAAGAACCCTTTAATCTCCCAAATTGTACCTGGAACCAATATGGTGGTATGAAATCAGGGACAAAAAGGTCCAAATCAAAATACTTGAATGAGTTTATGGAAAAACTCCTCGTTACTTTTGCATTATCCTCCCAATACTAATTTTTTTTTATAATGGCTAACGCCTGTGGCGGGCTGTTTTTACTGTAACCTAACCTAACCAAACATAACCTAACCTAATACCAACACTAATTTTTTTTATAATGGAAGGAAAATAAAGTACCATAACCAAAACCAAACCAATATTATATAAAAAAATTAGTGTTGGGAGGATAATGCAAAAGAACCAACTCCTCTTAGTACAGCATGTTCACTGCCCAACTAGAAAAAATAATATCCTAGACTTAGTGCTGACAAATCATACAACTACAATTGACCACATTGTTATAACACCAACTATACACTCTGACCACAATATCATGCACATATTCACAAACTTGTCTCTCCACAAATGTAAGCAAGACCTATGCCAAATGGACTTGCCATACTCTGACCTAAACCTGTACAATAGGGTGGATCACTTTTCACTTTTTTAAAAAATTATAGCTGGTCAAAGTTTTTCCCATGATTTGGTTCAGTGGAAGTACACTGACACCATTTTTACCAAAATCGATCAATATTTAGGGGTCGTGCATCAACCTTGAAAATTTCAATTTTGGAAATTTAGCCAAATTGACAATTTTTTACTGAATAAAGATAAATCATCAAATGACCATATTTTCTGAATCCTCTCAGTGAAAGAAATCCTCTCAGATACTTACCAAGTTGATAGGACAAGTGGTTTAGAAGTTATACTCACCAAGTTGATAGGACAAGTGGTTTAGAAGTTATACTCACCAAGTTGATAGGACAAGTGGTTTAGAAGTTATACTTACCTTGAGATAGCATTAAAATTTAAAATACCATATTTGTCCCCGTACCTCCATATGCTGTTTGCCATTGTCTGCTTTTTAGGATAAGATAAAACAAATAAGGAAAGATCAAATGTATTTTGTATTAAAACGGTTTACCATATCACTAAAGGCACTTATTCCGGTGCCCCTAACTAGGTTCAAAAACTATATGAATCGTGGTTAGAACTTAGAACACACATCATCTTAAGGTGTGCGCCATGTACTCTCTCTGCTAACTCCCTTTCCCTCTGCGCTATGTCATCTTGGCAAATGACAACTTCTTGAAGTCACCGAGTTCTTTCCGGCTCTTTTCCATGAGCTGAAGAAGACCCTGCAGCTGTGACTCGTCTTTGTGACAGTGTTTGCGTAATCTTCTCTCAGTTTTATCCCTCTCTCTGCCACGTCGTTGGTAACTTTCAGATGTGAGATGACATTCTTCAGATCACAGTAGTTCTTATCTTGATCCCACTTATTCACCGGCAGAGTGAGCCACGTAGACGCGCACACCTGCAGGCCTGTGAACACGAACCACGATGACTCATCGATCAGGTCCGGAAGGCGCGTCGTGTCATCAACCGAGACGTTGTCATACATGAAGTCCTCAGGCACAGCGAGGCGGCACAGCTTCTTTGCCATCTCGTGCTTCACAGTGTCTTCCACTTTGTCACTGCAGAGGGCGAAAATGACGGTCTGAGGCCTCAGATACCACAAGTGCCACCTGATGACTGCCAGTGAAGCCTCTGCAATCTCGCGATCCATAGCCCTGTACTGCAGAAGACGCTGGTACAACACAAGGTCATTCAGCGGGGCATCAGCTGCGACAGGAGCTGCCAGCCAGGCAGGTGCATAGAGGAGTGCAGTAAATAGTACCACTCTGAAGTTTCTGTACCAGCTTGTTGTCGAACTCCAGCTGACCGCTGAACATCAGGAGCTTCGTGTAGTAGATGATCTGAAACGAATACGCACTGATGTATAAATACTGATACCACTCCATATAAGTTTGTTTAATGGTAAATTATTTATCTTTTTTTCTGGTAGGGACTTCAAATGGCTGTTTGGAGAAGGCAATACAATATTTAACTTCTAATTCAAAATGCCAACCTTGGCCATCCACCTCACATGATGGTAGGCTCCTGGGCGCATGAAGTGTGTGCCATGATGTGGCTGGGCCCCGAGTACCAGGAGTGTAATCTCCACCACTTCTTGGTAGTCTTCTCTGACAAGACCAGAAGCGGTGACGAGGAACTTGACTGCCTCATCTCGGAGCTCCATCAGCCACGTCACCTCTGCCAAATGCTCGATCTCAAGCTCGCGATAAGTCGAGAGGTTGAGCTTGTCCCACCTGAAAGGGGAGTTATGAAAATATTGCATGAAAACAACTGAAGTTTCCCTTTTTGACTGCTATTAACATCATTAGTAGAAGGACGCTGATATCTCAATTGCTCTGAAGGCAAAAAATCATTGGAGAAAACAAATGCGCCTTAGACTTGAAATTCACCTTCTCCTCAGATACTGGAACGAAGGTTCAGTTGGTGCTGTGGTTCTTCCAAACGCGGTGATGACCACTGCCCCCACGATGAGCTCCATAACGTGATGGCGACAGCCCAGCTGGAAGAGTGGTTTACCAAGCATGTTCTCCAGCTGGACCACCGCACCCTGCACCCTCCCCGTATTGGAGGAAGTTGTGTCGAAGCACAGTCCAATCACAGTCCAATCACATTGTTCTCGCATCCCCAGTCTTTGAGAGCATGAAAGGTTGCCTGGGCCTGGGACGGACCGGTGCTGTCAGCAACAGTCGGAATGGCCAGCAACTTTCCTTCTGTGCATTGGGGAGCTCTGGAGATGAGAATCGCCTGGTGGTGCTCCAATGATCCAAGAGAGTCCTGAAACGTATGTCATACATGCCAATCCATTATCGTCCACTGGAATATGTCAATCCACTGTCGTCACTGGAACATGTTAATTCACTGTCATCCACAGTGAGGGCAAAACTGACCTTGATTACTTTACCATCCCAGTGGATGACAGCATGCCTCGGAGATACGAAGGATTTCTGCACAGCTGTTGACACTTCACAATGATGTGCCACTCTGCCACGGTGAGATGTGTCCTTTGAGATACTGAATTTGTCCAGGTCTGCGGGCGGATCTGCCGAATGTAGGACTGCCGCCACGACACTTGCCACCTATGTGCGAAATTGAAAGGAAATTAACAAGGATGCGTATGGTTTTTATGTGACAAAATAATCACTAAATTTTCCATCGTCATGTCTATTATATCTTTGTCAAGGAAAGATCATTACTGATATACACACACCTGATTATTGGACATCCGGAAGCGATCAGCCACTTCAATAACAGCTGGTGCATTGAGGATGCGGTGAGGAAGGCTGATTGATACAGTTGATTCTCTCGGCTGTTGGTATGGTGGTTCTAGCTGTGATTCGGAGTTGTTCGATGATCTGCTTTCTATAGATTCATCGTTGCTCTCAGCTTCGGTTCCTAATTTCGTTTTTGAGGTACCTGGCTCATCACGAGATTGTTGTCTTGAGAGTTGCCGTTTTCTCTTGACAACGAACACTTTATCATTCCCACTCATTGTTGCCTGGTGCAGGCCTTGTTGATCCTCATAAAATTTAATATCTTCTTGTTTGTTGTTGTCTGAGAGCAGTCGACTTTTCTGTATCTCTTCAATAGCATTGGGAGCTCCGATGTCCCAGAGCTTGTTCAGATTTTCTGAAAACTTCTCCCTGCCTTTTCCTGCGTCACTGTCTCTCATCTTGCTCTTCTGCAGCGAGTGCCACTCTTCCCACAGTAACTCCAGTTTTCTTTCGCAGTTACACCTCGTGATCGTCTTTATACATGCCATGTTCCAAAATGCCAGAACATTGGCCACCCTGTCTTTTACGGCGGCCTTCCTGTCAGTAGTTTCCTGCTTGGCATAGAAGAAGTACTGGAGAACTTGATGGGTGGTTGGCAATTTGGCACCACCGATTGAGGAAGATGGCTGACCATTTAAGAAGACGTCCGTGGCTGACCTTTGAGAAGGTGGTGCTGTTGTTGCTACTTTCTCTTTTCCAGAATAAGTAACTTTCAGAGTCTTCCCACTCCTGGTTGTTAACAGTTTATCCATTGTACTAAAGTCTAGACTTATCAAACAAGAATCAATTGACACAGTTGATCTGTAAAAAGCAAACTGTGATTAGTAAAAATATTGGTCATAGACATAGCGTGTGTGTGTAATTGGGATTTTAGGATGCGCCAGCCACTGATGCTATGATTACGTCCATAACGGGGGACAAATACGGTATTTTAAATTTTAATGTTATTTCTAGGTGAGTGTAACTTCTAAACCACTTGTCCGATCAACTTCGTAAGTATCTGAGAGGATTTCTTTCACTGAGAGGATTCAGAAAATATGGTCATTTGATGATTTATCTTTATTCAGTAAAAAATGGTCAATTTGGCCAAATTTCCAAAATTGAAATTTTCAAGGTCGATGCGCGACCCCTAAATATTGATCGATTTTGGTAAAAATGGTGTCAGTGTACTTCCACTGAACCAAATCATGGGAAAAACTTTGACCAGCTATAATTTTAAAAAAAAAGTGAAAAGTGATCCACCCTACTGCACAAGTCAGACTGGACATCAATAAATAACTGTCTGGGAAAAATAAATGGGAAATGAATTAGAAAACCTAGAACCAGAAGAATGCTGGAGGAAATTACAATACCTGCTCTCATCAGTATTATACAAGCACACCAAAGAAAAATGATATTGCAAAGAAGCACCTGACAAAACAACACAGATACAGAAGGACACATGAGAAAGAGAACAAAGCTATCTAAACAACTGACAAAGCAATTAAGTGATACAAGACGTAGTAATATCCAGAAACAGATACTGATGTTAGAACTTAAAATAAAGGAGTTGACCATAAGAGAGAATATTGATAATGAACACAAAGCTATTGGCACTATAAAAGAAAATAGCAAATTCTTCTTCAGCTATGCTAAAAGCAAAGCAGTTATCAAAATGAGCATTGGCCCATTGCTTGCTAAAGATGGACTAACTCTTACATCTAATCCACAGGAAATGGCAAACATTCTACAATCTCAATATGCCTTAAGCTGGAGTACCCCTGTAGTAGCTAAGAAAATGAAAACTACAGCATTTTTTGATAGAGAAGAAAATGACCAAGACTGACCATTATTAGAAGATATACAAATAGCCACTAGAGATATACAACAGACAGTAACAGAGCTACCAGGGGGTTCAGTTCCTGGTCCAGATGGAATTGGAGCCAAGATTCTTAAGGAATGCAAACTTTATCTCTGCCTTTGAAAATCCTGTGGAGAACCTCGCTAGACACCAATAAAGGGGCATTCTAGCATTCCAGGAGAGATCACCCAATGCATGTCACCACTCCTACTTGGATTTTGATGAAAATTGACATATGGGGTTCTTCTAGGTGCTGATTTCACTGGTCAAAATAAAAAAGTTCTATGACCCATAGTTTTTGAGATATGGGCCCCCAAAATCTTGGGGGGCCCCACTTTACCACCTAACTTTAATAGGCAATAACTCCCAAACATCTTACTGTAGGCCTGTAAAACTATATATTTTTAGAATCAGCATGAAGAGATCTATTAAGTGATACCACATTCAAATGTGTAGAACAATAATGAAAATTTTGCTCCCCTTTTATATTTTTCTTTTTGACTCCCCCCCCCGAGGCAGTGAAATCCCCAAAATTTTTTTAATTTATTAAATTTCCATTAATTGTTAAAAGATACAAACAATAAAAAATGTGGGTATCAAGTTGCAAGATATTTTAAAAATTAGCTATTGAAAAAATATGTACATTGTGAAATTTTGACATTTTTACGCCTGCAGACTAAAATAGAGAACTACAAATGATATATTCACATGGATGAAAATAAACAGCAAAAATACAAATTGAACACATATTACATCAAGTTGATTCATAATTACATGAGTTTTTCAACTCATTTTCTGGGAAAACATATTGAATACGCATTGTTCCTGGCTTTAAAGTTGTGTGCTTAATAAACCTAAAATTTTATCTCTTGATATGTGGCATGTATCTCTAATTTGTGGAAAGTAATAGTAAACACTATATCCTGATGGGTGCAAAAAGCTAACCTCAAAGTCATCAAATTCCTCATTATAGGAATGTACAAATCCCAACCATTTCTGATCATTGTAAGTACAAACTATGTACTCTCCTATTTTCAGATTAACTTCAACATTATCTTCACCCAGAAAAGCTTTGCTTATAATCCTCACCTAACCATCTTCATCAGAAGATAATTCAAATGTTTTTATGTTATTTGCATTAATAGGTACAAATCTGTGGAATTTTTGTGTTCCTGTTAGCCGCATACTTTTTTGATATCTGTCACTTAAAAATTTTTCCATAGCTTCAATTTCTTCAGAATTTATTAAAAAAAAATTTATGCTGTCACTTATATTGTTTGAACAAAATTCAAACATGTTTCTGGTGTTAATATTTGATTTGCGAATGTTCTCTGCATACTTGCTGTGGCTGCAGATCTTTTCATTGTACCCCCAATCCCATCACAAGCCCTCTTACCATGGCTTGTGGCAAAGAAATGCCACTCACATTCTAGCCCAAAATCTTCATGTTTACAAATATTAACAAAGTTGGAACTATTTTTATATTGTCTTGCACATCCATCAGTAAAATAATGTAATTTTTTGATATGAAGGTAGGATTTTCTAATAATAGGTATGAGTGTATTTAAAAAAGTGTAAATCATTGTAGTGTTATGTTTTGTATTTGGAGATAAAAAACAATAACTTGAATATTTTGTTTCATTACTTTCTGGTTCCTTATAATATAACAAAGGGATGCACTGTGCATTGGGTATTTTCCCATTGAAAACCTTGGGCTGCATCCTGTACTACAAATGAGTAGTTTTCTGAAAAGTCACCAAGAACTGCAGCTGTATGGCTATTTAAATTATTCTTCAAGTTTTTTAGAAATGCACTCTGATTCTTTGCTATAAAGTGATGATGTGTCAATTTGACAATTTTTGTGCTTAATGAATTTATAAAATTATCTACAGATTCTGTTTTTTTTCAACCATATTGCATCGATCTGTAGTAACCCATTGTTTATATTTTATTTCCTCACATTCAGGATTGTTAACACTTTAAAAAGTGAGCAAAAAATTCTTAATACCTTGTTCTTTTGGACAGAGATTACATATTTGCATCATGCAATTCCTGTTGTTAACATCACACACTGCTTTCTCCATAAGAGTTGTGTATTCCAACCCTTTGACACCCAAAGCTGAGAATTGTATTTTGGCATTCTGGTGGTATGTACATACACACACACAATGGGTACCAGCAGCTCCAGCTAAAACACAATGTCTGGGGTGAAGGCTGGCAAAACTAGAGAAGCCAATTTGGGGACTATCTGGATTATTTTTATAGAGACTAAAAGCTTCTTTCAGATTCATTAACACCAGTCTTTTCTGCACAGATTTTTTATACCCACTTTCATTTCTGATACTCGGGCAGTCTTTTGTACCTGGGCACAAATGACTAATTTCATCTGATTCAAAAAATTTCTGAACAGAATCTTTAGTACCTTTAGTTATTACTTTTCCTTTTGACATGGGTTCAATTTCAGGAATAATTCCATATCTTTGTTTTATATTTCTGCTTTTCTTAACTAAATATTCAGTTGTCTGAAATAAATTTATAGTTTTTGATATGGTAAATAGAGATAATGTCAATATTTTGAGTTTCCTCTCATAACTGTCAGTAGAATGGAAAGCTTCAACCAGTTCATTCATGAGATGAATCATTGATCTGAAACAAATTTATGAATGTATAATAGCTATAAACAAAACATTAGATGTGCATATTAAATTTTTTTGATTATAATATTGATTTCAAGTGTAACAAAATGAGCATTCTTTGAGATAGTCAAATTAAACCAAAAATTATTTTGTGACCAAATGAATTCCAAATGATTTAATGGGCCCATTGATCTCCAATCTTTAGGGAGTTGTGCTTCTAGTTTCTACTATCAAAGGTGAATACCTACATTTTGTTTTTATGCTTCAGTTTTAGTTTAGGTATATTCCTACTTAATAATAGTGTATCATTTTAAAATTCATACCTTTTTGAGTTTCATGATCCAACTTTGTAGCTTTTGATGGGCTTGGGATCTCAATTTCTAAACTTGTTTCTAGCTTTCGTTTTAAAGAATGATGTGCTTTTTCTATTGTTTGAATAGCTTTTGCTTCTTTTCTTGAGGAACTGAAACCATCTGAAATTTTTTAATTAATAAATATTTAACTCCATTTGATATATATGGACAGTAATAACACAGGCCTGTGATAGAAAAACTTTTTTCATAATTTTAGCTGTTTACAATGTATTTTTGTGTGCTGAATTCGAAAAACACAATAAAAATGTCATACGACAAAGTTATTTCACAAATTCGATTTTTTTGTGAAGCGACTTCGAGAAAATGCCAGATTTCTGGAAAGCCTTATTTAGCCTTTATTAAATTAAATTCAAGACTCTTATTGTGTTCTGGGTACTGTAGTACGGTAAGTTGTGAATCATGGCTAGCCGTGGATGTGTCAACAATCCCGACAGCTTCTGCTACATATGCGGGGAATTTGTGATCAAGAAACATCAAACAAACGTAACAAATTTTATTAGGCAAGTGTACCATGCCTACTTTGGAATGAAACTAGGAGACCAAGACAAACCATGGGCACCACACAAAGTTTGTTTTATTTGCATAGAGGATCTAAGGAAATGGTGTAAAGGCAAAAAGAAAGCATTCAGATTTGGTGTGCTAATGGTATGGAGGGAGCCAAAAAATCACTGTGATGACTGCTATTTTTGCTCTTGTGATGTTAAAGGCTATAACTCAAAAAATAAGAAAGCCATATTCTATCCAAATCTTCCATCAGGTTTTTGACCTGTTCCTCATGGGCCAGAAGTTCCAGTTCTGCTTCCACCAGAAACATTGGAAGATTTGCCTAGTAATTCTGGTTCAGATACTGATCATGAAGAATTTCAGTGTGATATAGGAAGTCAAGACCCCCAGTTGTTCACTCAATCTGAACTAAATGATTTAGTGAGAGATTTGGGATTATCCAAGGAATCTGCTGAACTCTTAGGCTCCAGATTAAAAGAAAGAAATTTATTATCAGCTGGAACATCGATATATTTGTATAGAAGAAGAGAAAAGGAGTTTATTCACTACTTTTCACATGAGGGCAATTTAGTTTACTGTAGTGATATTGATGGTTTGGTACAGGCATTTGGCATTGAGTACAAAGCGGATGAATGGAGACTTTTCATCGACTCTTCTAAAAGAAGTCTAAAAGCTGTTCTTTTGCACAATGGGAACAAGTATGCCTCTGTACCTGTTGGTCACTCGGTACATCTCCAAGAAAGTTATGAGAATTTGGAATTGGTTCTTACAAAGATAAAATATTATGATCATCACTGGATGATTTGTGGAGACCTTAAGGTATTGTGCATGCTTCTGGGGTAGCAGGGAGGATATACTAAGTTCCCATGTTTCCTTTGTGAATGGGATAGCAGAGCAAAGAGTCAACACTGGGAGCAAAAACACTGGCCACAAAGATGATCTCTAGAACCTGGAAGCAAGAATATTTTGCGTAAAAATCTTGTTGACCCAAAGAAAGTACTTCTACCACCTCTTCATATAAAACTAGGCCTTATGAAACAGTTTGTTGAGGCATTAGAAAAAAGTGGAGAATGCTTTAAGTACCTCTGCAAGCAAGTTCCCTAACCTATCAGAAGCAAAATTAAGAGAAGGTATTTTTGTAGGCCCAGACATTAGAAGACTGCTGTCAGATGAAAACTTCTTGTCTATGATGACTGAAGTAGAAAAAGAGGCTTGGAATTCCTTCAAAAGTGTTGTTACTAAGTTCCTTGGGAATAATAAGGACCCTGAATATGCACTCATTGTTGAAAACATGCTGGAGAAATTCAAAGCTTTGGGATGCTCAATGAGTATCAAAATTCATTTCTTGAATGCACACTTGGACTTTTTCCCAGAAAATCTAGGTGCAGTAAGTGAGGAACAGGGAGAACGTTTCCATCAAGACATTAAGGAGATGGAAAAGAGATACCAAGGCCGGTGGAACGTTAATATGATGGGGGATTATTGCTGGATACTGCATCGTGAAAATCCAGAAGCAGCGCACAAAAGGAAATGCAACAGGCGCAGCTTCACTGGCAAAAGAAAATGGGACTACTAAGCCATTCCACCAAGTAAAGATGTAAGTATCCAAGTTTTATAGTTTTATAGGTTGGGGGGGGGGGGGGGGTTGGTTAGCACACACAATCGGAGAACACACAGGTTAAGGTTAGGATATACAGTGAGGCCTTGCATAACGAATTTAATTCGTTCCAGAAGGTCATTCGTTAACTGAAAAATTCGTTATGCAATGCATTAGTTCAATGGGATTTTCAGTAATTCATTCCAGAGCTGTCTGGGGGGGGGGGGGGGGGGGTAGCACACACAATCGGAGAACACACAATCGGAGAACACACAGGTTAAGGTTAGGATATACAGTGAGGCCTTGCATAACGAATTTAATTCATTCCAGAAGGTCATTCGTTAACTGAAAAATTCGTTATGCAATGCATTAGTTCAATGGGATTTTCAGTAATTCATTCTAGAGCCCAAATTTGGACCCTTTTTGCGCTTGTTTACCCATTTTTTAAAGTTTTTTAGTGTAATGTGTTGTATTATTGTAACATGTGTTATCATAAGCCCACTTGGTTCACTGTAATTCACTTTTTATCTTTATGTGCACTGTAATTAACTTTATTTAGCACTAATAATGCTTAAAAGCATTAATTATTATTTATTTACTATATTAATTAATATTATAATGATAAATCACTGTAAAGCAAAATTAAAAAAAAATTGATAGCAATTGTACACAACTGCTCACGACAGCTACCAACCTCCAACTGAACAGAAAATTTTTTATTACATTTTCGTTACCAAATTCGTTCTGCAAGGTAAAATTGTTATTTAAATCAATAGAGCCTTATGGAGGTAATTCATTAAGCAAAAATTTGCTATTTAAGGCGTTTGTTATGCAAGGCCTCACTGTATATTAGGGTGTTTCATAAATGAGAACCTATATTTTTAATCCACATAGATGCCCATGTTCATTTTACATATTTATCACTCCTGGCCAAAAATGAGACTCCTTCGACAACAATAGGGGGTCCCGAGAAATCACGCCTTACATCAGAGAGCACAGACTCATCACTTCTTCATCATTTCCCCCTTCTGCTTCTTCGGAAAATCCTTCCTGTTCTTGAAAACTGCTTTCAGCAGGTACTGTTTGTTTTCTTCCTTCGTTATTAGGGCAGTATTGAATTTCTCGATGAGAGCGATCCCATTCAGCCGAGTCATTCACCACAGCCAGGATGCGGACCCTAGCTAGGCCTGCTTGGTAGTGTGGGTTGCTTTCCCAAGATGAAGCAGGATTTTCGACGAAGGCGCCGTTGATCCCGAGTGCGGTGAAGAGATCCTTTGTCCTCGAGGTAATGAAATCCGAAATCTTCTTTCCTTTGAAGGAGCCGAGGACGGTCTTCCCCTCCAGACGCTTCAACGCTTTCCTCAATGCCGGCTTGGCGAGGTTCTCTCACATCCTTTGTTTCTCTTTCTGAGGAACCCCTTGATCGAAGAATGCCAAGCCGACTAGCGTCTCGGAGAAGTACCAGAGGTGTCATTTCATGGCCGCTTGCGCTTGCTTGGCGACGTCGACGATCACAGCATCTTCCTGCAGTATTTCCAGGTCCAGCAAGAACTCCAGATCCACATGTGGGGCCTGCTCTGCTCTCGTTGCACAACTCGAAGCCTTTGCGTAGGCCAGGGCGATGAACAGGGATATTTCTGTGACTCCTTTCAGCTCCCGCCCAGTCATCCTGAACTGGTCCTGAAGGAGGTACAGCTTCAATCCGTAAATGGCTTTCGCCATCCACCGTGCATGGTGGTATGCTCCTGGCTTCCGCAGTGGCACATTGGCGACAGTCTCTTCCCTGAGAAAGAGGATAACCAGTTGAAGAAGTTCTTGGTAGTCATCCTGCAGCTGACCAGAAGCCAGAGCTTCCCTCACGACAAGGAGAGTTCGGTCCTTGAGACCCTGAAGAGGTCCAGCGATGCTGCAGCTATCTGAATCAATAGCAGTTTTGATAAGAGATCAGTCGATGAAACCCCACTGCTCTTGGAATCTTTTGAAGATCCCAGTCTTGGGCCCAGAGGTGGGGCCCATCGAAGACCGGAAGACTTGGGCCAGGACGATTTCGTACATATGGTGCCTGCATGCTAGGTAAAGAAGTTGCTTCCCGAGACCCTCCTCAATCTTGACGCAGGCTCCCACATAAATCCTGGTGTTCGATGCTGTTGTGTCGAATGATAACCCCTTGATTCATTCGGACAGGTCGTGTTCCCGCACAAGATCAATGCAGACGCGTGCCATCTCCGCTCCCGTGCCAGCTGGAACTTTCGGAACTCCAAGCAGCTTCTCCTGGCTGTTCCCAGTGACCAGCACAGCAATCCGGTCCACAGATCCGTCACCTGTGATTTCAGGCAGCATTTTCCCATCCCAGTGCAACACCAAGGGCTCCTCAGGACAGAATTCTCCCTCTTGATACGCCTCTGCTGCTTGCTTCCGAAGCGATTGGCGAGCACGATACATTATGGAAGAGGAGATGGATACCTTATTCAAATTGTGCCCCAAGGATTGCACGACGATGGCATAGGACATCGCTGCATCACGATAAGAAATGTTCATCCAGTTGTACGCGACAGCCACATCCTGAGTGATGAGGTTCCTCGACCACTTCCTCGGAGAAGGACATGAAGCAGACGTGGAGGCTGCCAAGGAGGGATCATCTTCCGCAGATGGCAACGCTGAGGACGAGGAGCTGTCTTCAAGAGTAGCAGCTTCTGTAACCATCTTGGCCCACTCGAATTCCCAGTGTCATCTCTCCTCCTGCTGTTCCTCTCGACGCCTTTTCCTACTCTCCATTTGGGCCAGCTTCATGTCTACTGATCCCATACTGCTCTCTGTTGGGTCCTCCTGCTGACTCTTGTAGAAGAGCTTGTCTTCCTCGTTTGTCATCATAGAAAGGGCATTGGAATGACCAATATCGAGGATTTCGTTCTTGAGTTCCGCCTTGAACATGTCCTCCACAACACGACAGCTCTCCTCGGATCTGTTCCTGCTTTTCACCAACTTGTCATAATGCTGGAGCAGGGCTTCCATTTTCTGAAGGGCGCTGTCCCGCCTCATAGTAGGGATCCTTGCTCTTTTCCAGAACACCATCACAGCATCCAAACAGAGGTTCAGACATTTTCTCCGTCCTAGGTTTTCCTGTTTTTGATGGAAGAAGCACTTTTGCAAGACTTGCAACTTCGTCGGCAGGCGGCTACCCAGGATCTCCTTATTCGGGTGTCCAATGAGCCAAACCTCTTTCTTGCTTCGAGTTGCCATGTTTATCTGCAGTGAGGAAATATACGAATTAGAAAAGAGTACAAATATGCAACGGTAGACACAACGAGGACAAAACTCGACAACTGACATGAAGGACAGAGAGCAGTGCACCCTTCTATCAGGAAGCAAGGCAGTCGACTAACACTAGAACAGCTGAAATTAGAAATACCTAAGCAATCTGAAGCGTCAAATCTTGGGACCCCTAAACGTGTTCTGATCTGGTTGAAACCTGTTCAGACGAGTTTCCTCGGCAAAAGGAACAGGGGCATCAATGTGGATTGAACTTCCTTCCACTTCATCCATCAACCACACTGCTGTGAAACACCCTAATATATATGTATATATAATATGTTCCTAGCCTGTTTGGTTTTTGTTAATATCCAAAATACATTTTTCTAATGTATTGTGGTATGTTTGGTTCATATATGACCTTCATTTCTAGCAAAAATGAACCAAAACATAGGAAAACTTTAATGTTTCATAACTTTGTTTCAGTTCATTTGCACAAGATATGGTCATATTTGAACAGAACACGCCAAAATATATTAGAAAAATGTATTTTGGATATTAATTTCAGTGTCGGTGAAACATTCAATAATTACCCTGACGTATAGTCATATATTCCAACTAAAATAACTGAATCTTTACCAAATAACCTTTCTGGGTTCCAACATATATTTAATGCAAACCTACAGTTATGAGTAATGTGTATTCGGTGATTGAAATCATTCATTCGGACAAAAATATCACAACTTAACCAATTGTCAAGGCATACAGTTGACCAAACCGGGCATTCAATTAACCTAACCAATCTTTTACTGTTAGGTGGGGCAATGTACTATCTGAATATTTTGGCTCCTTTTGCCGGGTGAGACAAGGCTCCTTGCTCTTCCCTATGCTGTTTAATGTGTATATTGATAGATTAATTGCTTCACTTAATGAAGCAACAGTGGGATGTTGTATAACACAAGGATGAATAGCTTAGTTTATACTGATGATATGGTGTTAACCCTAAAAGGATGACTGTTACATATTGGTAACTTTTCAAGTACACGCATTCATAACTTAACCCTACAAACAATTCCACCATTAACCCTTTGATGATCGGTATACATTTCTTTGAACTTAAAAGTTTAGGTGTTATTGGTATTCACAATTAGATATGTTAGTAACTATAGTCACTTAAATGACCCATTTTGGGGTTAATTTTCCAACAACTAAACGATACCTATATAAACATTTAGATGTATTTGTAGAAATGTTGCATCATTGTACAATTTATATTATTATTTCGCTGGGACACACATGTCCTGGTCCTTAAAGGGTTAATAAGTCCCTCTGTTAAAGGTTTGGATCAGCTACTAAAAGTCTGCGAAGTGTATTTGCAGAAACATGATATTCTTTTTAATGTTACAAAAACTAAGGTTATGCAGTTTCATCCTAAAAGTTGTAATCAGCCAGCTGATATTAGATTTAAAATGAAAGGTGAAGTAATTGGGGAAGTATAAGAGTTTAAGTACTTGGGTCAAACTATTACCAGCTCCTTGAGTGATGACTCGGATATAAGAAAACAATCTCGAAGCCTGTGTGCTAAAGCGAATATGACCATAAGGAACTTTCAATTCTGTACAAGTGAAGCTAAAGACTCTCTTTTGTACTTTCTGCAGTAATATATACAGACAGGTTATAAAAATTATAAAAAAGGTTCTGTCAGAACCCTAAATTTGCTGTACAACAGGTCTTTTAGACTCTTGCATAAATTACCCCCGAGATGCTCAGCTTCACAAATGTTTGCTACCCGCAATGTCTCGAGCTTCCCGGAGTAACAAGACTTGCTCAATACAGTCTAATGCAAAGAATTAAAAATCAACCAACCCAATTATCCAAGCTATCCATGAGTCCTGCCATTTATCCTCTAAGCTATGGAATTATTGGTACAAAAACATCTGTCTGTAGCTCCACTTAACTTTGACATTACTGTATTATTTCTAATCAACTGTATATATTTCTATCCTTAGTATATGAACTGTCATGGTATTAATAATAATTGTCATATGGACTATAGTCTGCCAATAAACCTCTTCCTTTTCATTTTCATTTCTAACTAGTAGAAGCAGGAGGAGGTTAATTGAATTACATTACCATATATTACATTTCATTTGGAAAACATGAAGCCACTGCCAGGGCCTATTGAGGTTATCCAAGTCAGCTAACTAAATGTGCAACTATTTGCTACTATCAAAGTAGCCTACAAACTTAACCTAAAAATATACAGTATTTACAATCTACAAACTTAGTCTCTCATTCATGAAAGTGGCTAAATTTTTCTTAAAATTAACTAATGAGCTACTGTTTACTACATCATATGGCAAGTCATTCCAAAAATCTACTACTATATAACTTAAAGGGTCATTCCATATGAAGTCACCTGGAGGTCCCCAGGTCACCCTCTCAGAAAATTCTGAAAAAATTATCATTTGTAATTCTATCAAACTTATGCACAGATCCCAAATTTTAGGTCAATATTACTTATAGTTTTTGAGATACAACAATTTGAAATTGTGAATTTTTCATTATTTTTTGGCATCATTGGCAAAATCACATGAATGTCCAACTTTAGGCAACCATATCTTTTTTGTTTATCCATTCACAAGGCTGATATATGGTATATATGGTAAACAGTAGTCATAGAATCCATGTTTGATGTCAAATGAAACCTATCTCTTATAGTTTGCCACATACAAGGCTTCAAAAATCAAAGAAAGCTTAAAAATTCACTAATGGTTACCTTCTTTTCACTGACCAGTACTGATAAAAAACTATTTATACTTAAGAGCTGAAATTAATTTTACAGTTTGTTACAGTGTATTTGTAGTTAGAAATGCTTTCAAAAGCTCTATTATCTATAGAATTGGAAACAATAACTATTAAAAAAAATGAAAAATTTCATTTTTGCAAAAAAGAAGCCTATATTCATGCCATTATTACCCCATCAGGACAGTTAGCCATCACTTTCATATTTTTACCATATGTTCATATACATTTAGGCAAACTACAGTCAAAGTTTGGTTTTGGTGGTCAGCTTCCTTCAATATTTAAGCTGCATCGGCCAGAGGGTGTCATACGACCCTCACTGCAGCGAGCCTGGGGGCTGTCAAATGACTTTTGATCAGATCTGAGCCAGAATTTCAAGCTGATGTCCTGAAAAATGGATGGAACTTCTTGGTCCGGCACTCTGTGAGCTGTTGCCATGAGGGTGTCCTCAAATTTCTCATATATATGGCTTAGTGAGAGCTCCATATATATGATAACCCCATTAACCCCCCTTTCCACCATCTATGGCGCACAGTGGGTTAACATGATCATTGTTTAACAAACAGTAAACTTGTTTGAGTTTGTTCAAGAAATATTAGTATTGTGCAATATTACATACAGGGAATATGATGACCTAATCTTGTCTGAACTTGTACATACCTTGTGCAATCCCTGCTACTATATATAAGCTGTCCCAATCTCATGAATTCTCATACTTACAGAAATAGAGTTGGAGGCTACACAAAGCTGTTCTATTAGACAGAAATTACATGATGTATGTCATAAAAGGACTTATGAGAAAAACTTGGTATACTCATGTTGGATCAGTTAACCAGTGAGGATAAAGCGCTGCTGTCATGGAGATGTGATATATTGTTGGCAAACAGTGATACTGTGTGTTTTCATCATGAGAAAATGTTTTTGTTTCATTACGAAGATCTTCAATGCTATTGTGCAGACCCAAGAAAAGTTCACAGAAAGAAAATTGCAAGTAAGTTTCCTATATATTACATTATTATTGAATGTTGTATTTACATTGTTCTAACATTCCTATCTAATACCAGTAAGTTTATATTCATTTATAACATTTGTAGTTTTGTATCTTGTGGCGAGTGAGTTTTGAGAAAAATTTGATTTAGAATTGTATTTTATGATTATCAGAATCCCTACCCACTGTAGACAGTGACACTGCCAGGATGATGAATATAAAACCAGGACAAAATCTGTGCCCAGAGTGCAGCAAGTGCCCGACACAATATGAAGAACAATACCTACAGCCTCTACTGGATGATGGAGCAGGTACCAGTAGGTCTTGTGGATCAGTTGAAGATTTTCAGCCAGAAGTAGTTCTTTGTCAGGAACTGAATACAAGTGCTAGTGTCCTGGACTGTTCTCCTCTAAAATTTGAGTGACAAGGACAAAGTTCTTACATCACTGTGACCATAGGGTAATTCTACGAGAAATAGACAAATGAAGTACATGGTAACATCTTCAAAATTCATGAAACTTGGTGTGAGAGTTGGTTTAGGTCCAAATTACAAATTTCTGAATTTTTTTGAAAATTGGTCAAGTTGGTCAAATTTTATGGCTTGACCAAATTTTGGTCAAATGAAAAACCAATAATTTTCAAACGTAAATATCTCAGCTCCTAATTGTGGTAGTGTAGTAAGTCTTAAATGATAAAATATGTAAAATTAACTGGAGTTTCTAAATATGTATCATTTTTTTAGGGTAAAAAATAAAATTATGATTTTTTGGAAACATTTTTTTTTTTTTTTTTTGGCAGTGAAGATATCATTTTTCGAAAAAAAGACCAGGAATAAAAAATGTTTATTTGATGTATGTACACCATAATAAGTAATAAAAAGTCAGCTTATCGACGATTATTATGAAAAAAAATGACAAAAAAAAATCCTCTAAATTTTACCAATTTTTTGCTTTCTTTCCAGATTTTCAGTATACAGTATACCTAATTTTCTAGTATATGTAAATTTACCTAACCTTTAAAGTGCCTCAAAACACAATTTTGTTGCGATCCTATGAAAAAACACTCAAGAAGAATTTTCTGTAACATCAAAAAAGTAAACTCTGCCATGGCAGCTGCAAGCTATGGAATTTTGGAAGAAAATCAATTACTATGCAGCAATTGCTATGTCACAATTAAAAAGAAGCCAATTGTATTAGAACATGTTCAACGTTCATCCAGAGAGCCGGAACCTGCACCAATACCTGAGCCAGACATACTTAACGAATGTATGGAGCGAAGCAGTAGCGATTCCATGAATCCACCACCATTGGAAGAATTTGTCATTCAAGACAGGCAATTCAATAAAGATTTGCTCAGCGACAATATTTTACCTTTATTTGATGAAAGCCCTATTAAAACAGGTAATAAAACAATAGAGACTCCGTTCAGGACATTTGTTTCTTAATGCCAAATTCGTAGTTTTCTGTTTTTAAATATTAGCATCAGCACTTGAATACATATATAAAAAATATTTGATATTTGATTATTTCACGCAACCTAAATTTATGAATTTGTTTTACAGCTGGATTGAAGCCGGGACAAAAACAGATAAAGTCTTCTACAAAATTAAGATCGATAATGGAAAAGGTTAAACGAAGTTTTGAAGCTGCTTATGGGGCTCCTATTGACTATTCTGAAGCTAGTCCGTCCAAAAAAAGTTTGGAAGATGATTTAGAGAGGCAAGACTACTTTTCGGACATAGTTATTGAAATTTGACATTTTAAATTAAATTTAATGGAAGTAGGAACATTGCCAGCCAGAAAATTTCCAGGTAGAAAATTGCCAGCCGGAAAATTGCCAGTGGGGAAAATTGCCAGTGAGAATATTGCCAGCTGGAATATTGCCAGTGAGAAAAAAATTAAAATTCACAAAAAAGAATTTATTTATTAAAATATTATTATTTAAAATTTTAAAATGCTAAAACTTGTTAAGGAAAGGAAAGCCTCAAAAAGTATGAAGATTATAAGCAATAGATCGAAGAAATGTCAATTTATCTTCATTATACTGACGGATGACTTTCTCCAATCTGTCATTGATATTTTTGTACTTTTTGGCAGTATGTCTCTCTTCCCCTCTTTCGAAGTGCAATTTCTTGGTCTGAGCTAAAGCCTTTTCGTTAAAGCTAACGAAAATATCACGACTTAACCTAACCAATCATCAAGGGCGTACAGAGGACCAAACCTGGCATTCAATGAACCTAACCGGGTATTCAATAATTTTACCATAGGTTTCGATATATATATATATATATATATATATATATATAGTTTAATCGCGGTGCTGGGGCCTTCGGGCCTAGTAATTTTAATTATTTTATTTATGTATTAACACCCAGGTGCACAACCTGGGGACCTAATCAATATGTGTGTGAAGGTTCATGTTTGTAACTGCTTCCATTTTGGAGTTATGGCTGGAACACACGCACACACACACACATGTCCTTTTTCTCAATTACTTTATTTCTTACTTTCTAAATTTTTACATATTTTGTGCAATTTTCACTGGCAATTTTCCGCCTGGCAATATTCTCACTGGCAATTTTCCGCCTGGCAATATTCCGACTGGGAATTTTCCGTACACGAAATTTAATACAGTCATCAAAGTATATACTAAATTAAGTTTTATCTGTTTACATTTTTATAATCGGACAATATAATACGGTACATATACATATATTTTATGAAAAGTTTAATTAAAAATATACTAATTAAACTTAATGTCAAATACACTTTATTTCAGGTATCAAAAGGTTATGGAAGAATTAAAGAGAAATTTTAAGCAAGTAACGATTGCAATCTTAGGTTACAAATACTATCATTGTATCCCTATCCCATTGAAAAAACTGCTGACTTCTTTGGAACAACAAAGTATATGGTGCGTAAGAGCCGCAATCTTCAAAAACAGTTTGGGATTCTTCCTAACATTCCAAACATGATGAAAGGGAAGGTCATCACAGCTGAAATGAAAAAAATCATTCGGGAGTTTTATGAAAATGACGAATATAGGAGGATGTGCCCGGGAATCAAAGATTATAAGTTTGCAATAAATGAAGAGGGTGAAAAAATAAAAAACAAAAAAGACTGGTATTGTGTAACTTGAGAGAGTTATATGCTGAATATGCAAAAAATGATGAAAATCCCAAAATAGGCTTTAGTACCTTTGCTCATCTTCGACCGTCGTGGTGCGTGCTTGCGGGACAAAGCGGAACTCAGTGTCTGCGTATGTACGCATCACCAAAATCCGAAACTACAAATATCAGCATTAGGCATTAAAGATTTAGACTACAAAAAGTTAGTCTTTATCCGTCTGCGGCATGGATGATGAAGATTGTATGATGCACCGATGCAAAAGATGCCCGCGAGAGGTCGGAATCAAAAATTATTTGGAAAGTTTGGACTTCATGGCGATGGAAGAGATAAAATATAAACAATGGGTGTCCGTCGATCACTGTATGTTAAAAGATATCATCGAAACTCCAGAGGAATACATGAATTGCTCACCAAAAAAATTGCACAACTGACAAGACACCACTTCACGAATAAATGTCAGTCGAGTTACTTCAAAAATCTAAAAGAAAATTTGCCTGAAAATGAAGGTGTTTTGGTGGGCAATTTCGCGGAAAACTTCTCATTCATCGTACAAGATTGTGCCAGGGGTTTCATTGGGAGAACTCACAATGTACAGTGCACCCATTCGTTTATTATTCCCAAAACAATGCAGGAAAACTAATTTGCAAAAGTTACTGCTTCGTTTCAAACCATCGCAGACATGATACAATTCTGGTTCATAGTTTTCTCAAAAAATTAATCCTGTGCATCCAACAACAAAATTGAAACCTAACTAAAATTCATTATTTCACAGATGGATGCGCGGCTCAGTATAAGAATAAAACAAATTTTCTAAATTTATGCCATCATTTCGAAGACTTCAAAATTCATGCTGAGTGGAATTTTTTCGCGACATCCCACGGGAAGAATGCCTGCGACGGTATTGGCGGATTGGTAAAAAGAGCAGTCGCCAGAGAAAGCTTAGGACAGCCTCTCGACCATCAAATCTTAACAGCTGAGGACTTCTACAATTTCTGCTCTCAAGAATTCCTAACCACTATTGACTTTTTTTACGTCTCTGAGGCAGAAGTTGTAGATGTAGAGCTTTCTTTGCAAAAATGTCTGAGTGAACCTATTACTTCTATCAAAGGTACTCAACAATTACATCGCTTCGTCCCAATTTCCAAGAATTCGTTGAAGGTTTATCCACTCTCTCAGAGTGCACATTCAGTCGAAATAAGAGAGCTCATTAGAGTTTCTGCTTCGGATCAAGAACATAATACTGTCTCTCAATGCAAAATTGAAACAGGCTCTTTTGTGGGTTGTATGTATGAAAATAAACTATGGCTCGGATTAGTCCAGTCCTTTGACTGTGAATATGATGATTTTCTGATAAAATTTCTCCATCCTTCGGGCGTATGTCCCTCATACATTTTTCCTGCGCAAGATGATATTTGTCACATTCCAACAGAAAATATATTTGGGAGTATTGAAGCAAGTTTACGAGGAGGAACAAGAATACAATACATTTTTCCGCTTCAAGAATTAAATAACTTTTCAAAGAAGATAAAATAAATTCTATCGAATGTATACTATTTAAGATTGTCTATATAATATTTCTAAAATTTTTATCTAAGATTTGCGTATCTACTTAATAGTTATAAAAATCTTTTCAAATTCTTTTTTTTTATTATTATATTATTAGTGTCTAAAATTTGGATTCACTGGATGAGAATACTGTCTCTTAATTCATTCTCAAAGACTTGTGTACGTGTAGTATTAGGAAGAGTATTTTATACTCTGATAAGCGCTTTATAAATTAAACATTATTATTGTCAATATATTCTGTCCCTAAATATAAGAGAGGTTATGTATGTACATTGTACATACAGTGCCCGCGAGAAGTATCCGATCACTCAAGAAAATACAATATTTTCCCTTGATATTCAGAGACACGTAATTCACTTTCTATTTGTTCTAGCGACATCTGGTAACTTTGAGGTTGCTCGCTGATATGAGAGCTATCCAACGCATTCTCAAATTAGTGTTCTGGTAGCCTTCGTTGCGGGTGGCTGTGTCTCAAATTTGTCAGATTTCACTGTTTGTGTAAATTTCTTGATATTTTTTTTTTTTTTACAGAAAGTGGTGTAAATAAAATTTATATATAATGTGTGCTAAAAAAACAACTTAAGAGTGATTGTCGAGGTGCTATTGTTGCTTTGCATGCATGTGGGAAATCACAGAGACAGATAGCTAAGGAATTAAACATATCCCAAAGTACCGTTAATTTATGGGTTTCACGGGCTAAGAACAATGGTGGCCTAACACGCCAGTCCCTAAAAAACGATCTGGCTGACCGAGAAAAACAAATTCGCGAACAGACAAACTTATGAAACGTTTAGTATTGAAAAACCCAACAATCTGCGAAAGAAATAAAATTAATATGAATAATTTGTTATCTGGTGTTTCTGAACGAACTATCCAGGAGCGGCTCCAAAAAGAACTCGGATTACCATCTTGCCATGCTGCTAAGAAACCGTTCATTAATGAAAAAATGCATAAAAAACGTGTCGCATTTTGTAAAAAATACATTCATTGGACTGTTGATGACTGGAAGAAGGTTTTATTTAGCGATGAGTCGACATTTTGACATTCAGAAGTTGTCCAAAAAAGGTTCGCCGGCCTATTGGCTCAAATAGGATGGACCCTAAATACACCTAAAGACAATGAAACACCTCCAAGTGTGATGGTTTGGGGTTGTTTCGGTTACTATGGGCGTGGAAACTTATATTTTCTTCCGAAGAACACAACTATGAATGGTGCACGGTATTAGCAATGCTACAGGATAAACTTCCAATGGCAATGGCAATCCAAAGGACAAAAACATACATGCATGATTGCACCATGTCACAGGGCCAAAATAGTGACAAAATGGATTACTGACAATAAATTTGATATTTTGGATTGGCCTGGTAATAGTCCAGATCTCAATCCGATAGAAAATCTGTGGCTAATAATAAAAAATAAGGTTGAATGCCACGACACTGGCTCAGTCGAAAAATTACAAGAGGCCATCAAAAAGGTATGGTACAAGGAAATATCAGTGGAAGTTTGTCAAAACTTGATTAAATCCATGCCAAAACGTCTAGAACAAGTCATCCAAACCAAAGGACAGATGACAAAATACTAATATAAGGTTAGTATACATTTAAACATTGTTTTTTATGTAAAAAATACAAATTTCAAGGGTGATCGGATACTTTTCGCGGGCACTGTATATTTTAAAAGATTTTTTCTCCTTTGGTTTATCTACATGTATTTTTTATATGATTTGAAAATTGTCTTTTTTTGGACCAACAAGTCTGTAATAAATCTTCGTCATCTGAAAAAAACTTTTATTACTTAATTTCAAACTCAGTTTTGAGCCTTATAATAAACTATAAGCTGACTTTTTATTACTTATTATGGTGTACATACATCAAATAAACATTTTTTATTCTTGGTCTTTTTTTCGAAAAATGATATCTTCGCTGCCAAATCGCAAAAAATCATAATTTTATTTTTGTTACCCTAAAAAAATTATACATATTTAGAAACTACAGTTAATTTTACATTTTATCATTTAAGACTTATTACGCTACCACAATTAGCAGCTGAGATATTTACGTTTGAAAATTGTTGGTTTTTTCATTTGACCAAAATTTGGTCAAGCCATAAAATTTGACCAACTTGACCAATTTTCAAAAAAATTCAGATTTTTGAAATTTGGACCAAAACCAACCATCACACCAAGTTTCATGAATTTTGGAGATGGTGGAGTGTACATTTGGCACTTTCATTTGTCTATTTGTCCTGGAATTACCCCATAGGCACTGGTGATGATGATGATGCAGATCTCACAGATCAAAATGTTGGCAAATGGCAAACTTGCCAGCCTGGCAAATATGTAGCATGTGTTTATGATGGAAACTGGTATGTGGGTAATATAAAAGATCATTCTGATGAACATTCTGATGTTTTAGTCACTCATGAAAACATCACAAAAGTGTTTTGTCTTGGCCAGCAATATCAAGAACAGATGAATGCTGGGTTGCCATTCCAACATGTTATCTGTGTAGTAAGTTCACCAACTGTCCAGGGAAGAGGTGCTCATCATTATACCCTAAACCCAAGTGACCTTAACAAAATTCAAACACTATTTCCTACATTTCTTTAGAGTGCTTCAAGTATGAGATGAATGTTGAGTAATCAAGTAATTCATTTGTAGGAACTTCACTTTTAACACATGTTTAAGCAGTACATATTTACTAAATTGAGGACATGGTGAATTTAGCAAATTGAATATTTAAGTTGGAATCTTGATTTCAGAAGTATTTTTCAGTTTCAGGTCCCTTATTAAATGATAGTTCTAAGGATATAAAGTTGTACAGTATCTGTAATTCTTGAATGTTTCAGATGATCATTTTTCATGATATATGTATGTGTAATGCTGAAATATATTCAATTTAGTGTGGACCAAAAAAATGAAGGTTTAAAAACCTTTGTTCCACATGAGTAATGTTATTCCTTTTGCTTACCTTAATCAAATTACAAAATTTGAAACCTCTACATCAAGTTTTAGGGGTCCCGAGAAAATTGCACTTTTCCTTTTAATGCTGAAAAAATTAGTTTTTCCTCATTTTCATAAGTTCTGCTTTATTTTTTGTTGGAAATTCTTTACGATTCTTGAAAACTGTTTTGAGCAGGTATTGTTTGTCCTCTTCTTTAGTTGTCACTGCTTGATTAAATTTTTCAATCAATGCAACACCCGCTCAGCTGTGTCATTGTCACTCTAAGGGCACGAACTCTAGCACAGCCTCTTTGGTACTCAGGATCTATTCCCCATGTGATGCAGAATTTTCAGTGAAGAGAGAATTGAGATGTAGAGCATCAAAAAGAGATTTAGTCCTTGAAGTAACAAAATCAGAAATCCTTTTTTCTTTAAAAGAAGCTAGGGTTACCTTTGCTTCTAAACGTTTCAGTCCCTTATTTCTTGGAGGCATTTTGATATTATTTCGCATTTGCTCCTTTTCTTCAAGGGATATGCTTTTGTCAAAGAAGCTTAATCCAACAAGTGTTTCTGAGAGGTACCACAGATGTCGTTTAATGGCATTTTGGGCTTGCTTGATAACACTTGATATCAAAGAATTTTCCTCCATTATTGCAAGATCTTGCAAAAATTTAAGATCAACATTTGGGGCTTCCTCTGGTTGAGAAGCTTTTGCCCAAGATTTTGCGTATACCAATGCAACAAATAAACAAATTTCTGTTATTGCATCAAGTTCTTTTTTAGTCATCTTAAATTGATTTTGGAGAAGAAAAAGCTTAAATGCATAAATTCCTTTTGCCATCCATCTTGCATGATGGTACGCTCCAGGTCTCTTCAAGGGAGTATTAGAAATGCTTTCTTCTCCAAAAAACAAGAGAACAAGTTGAAAAAATTCTTTATAATCATCTCTTGGCTGTTTAGAGTTGAGTGCCTCCTTCATGATTAAGACTGTTTGATTTTTTAAATCTTGAACTCTCTCAATTATTCTGCAGCTTTGGGAATCAACAGCAGTTGTGATTTGAGAATGATCCATAAAATCCCATTGAGTTTTGAATCTTTTGAAGATTGGAATATCAGGTTCAGAGGAAGGCCCATAGAAGTCCGGAAGACTTGAGATAGGACAATCTCATAAATATGGTGTCGCAGGCTAAATATAAAAGCTCTTTTCCAAGTTCTTGTTCAATTTTAGTGCAAGCTCCAGCATGGATTCCGGTATTGGATGCTGTTGTGTCAAATGACAGCCCAATAATTCTCTGGGTCATATGTTCTTGCAGGAGAGAAATGCAAACACGAGCCATCTCCGTACCCGTGCCAGCAGTGACTTTAGGAATTCCCAGCAATTTCTCTTCACCATTCCCACTGACTAACACTGCAATCCTTTCCGTTCTTCCTTCGCCTGCAAGAAAAAGTTAAAATATATAATTTATATATAATTTATATATATTTATTTTTAATATTTTATTTTATATATATTATATATATATATTTAATATTTTATTTTATATTTAATATATTTATATATATTATAATTTATATATATATAATATATAATTTTAAATTAAACGACTTATTTTAAATTAAACTTGATTTATTTTAAATTAAACTTGATTTATTTTAATTTGAAGGTAAAATGGTGTAGATTGTGAAAACTAGCTTCAGACAGTGAAATGTAACCTAATTAAATAGAAATTTAGCTATCAAAATGTTTAATTAAAACCAACCAGATAATAACACATTGCCTAGGTGTGAAAACCAGACCCACAACTAAGTTTTTCACCTGAGAGATAAAATATAAATATGCTAAATTAATCAGACAAAAAAACTAACCTGATATCTCTGGGAGCATTTTTCCATCCCAATGAAGAACTAAAGGCTCTCCAGGACAAAATGCTTGCTCTTGATATTCTGTTGCTATTTCTTTGCGTAACTTTTGACGAGTTCGAAGCATAGTAGATTTTCACACTGTAATGTTTTCCAAATTATGGCCCAAAGACTGAGCAACAACAGCATAAGACATAGCTGCATCTCGATTGGAAAGATTCATTCTATCATAGGCTGCTACAACATTTTTGTCAATAGGCTTTGACTTTTTAGGAGCCAACATTTTCTTTTTAAATTGCTCTTCAGAGGGACCTTGAAAATTCATTTCAAGGTTGTCTTCATTAGATGATGATGATGATGTGAAATCATCTCTATTGGCAGGCAAGAATGATCTTTTAGATCGCTTCTGCTCTTTGAGGGCTCTTTCACACACTAATTCTTCACGATGAAGCCTTCTTTTCTCTCTTTTTGCAAGAATTTGGTCTACTGTACCAATGCTACTTTGTGTAGGATCTTCTTGCTGGCTTAAGTAGAAAAGCTTGTCTTCTTCATTTGACATCATCAAAAGGGCATTAGAGTGACCAATATCAAGAATTTCAGCCTTAATTTCATCTTTAAACATAGCTTCTTCAGTACGGCATTTTTCCTCGGGCCTTTTTCTGTTTTTCATGAATTTATCATAACAGCTTATTAAAGAGTCAATCTTTCGGATGGCACTGTCTCTACGCATTGTGGGAATCCTGGCTTTCTCCCAGTAGGTCATCACTTCATCTAAGCAAAGATTAATGGATCTTCTTCGTCCCAATTTTTCCTCTTTTTGATGGAAGAAATATTTTTGCAAAACTTGCAGTTTTGTAGGTAAGCGGCAACAAAGTATATCTTTATATAAATGGCCAATGAGCCAAACTTTAGTTTTAGAACGAGTAGCCATTTTTAGTTTAAGAAATTAAATTTCTGAAATAGTAAAATAAACCAGTTAAATTAGGAGATAAAAAGGATAACTAAAAGGTTCAAGCCAATTAGGCAAAGCCTTTAATTTAGAGTTGACCAATTAAGGATAATATATTTTATCCAAAATTTTTGTTTTCCTTATTAATAATTTTCTCTGAAATAATGATATAAGATTGTTTTTGTACTCTATTAACACCAAAAATTTCTTAAATAAGAAGAAATTTTTTCATAAGTTGATCATTGATGTTCTAAGCGCGCCTATTCATTGGAAAATTTTTATGTCATTAAATCTCGGGACCCCTAAATATTCTCATATTTGACCAAAATTTTGCTGACATGTCTATCTGGTCCAAAGGAACAAGGGCATTAATGTGGAACAAGGATTTCTTCAACTTTATAATTTACCCCCCATTTGGGTCCACACTAATATTCATGTTACTCTGATATTTTTACTTTGCATTTTTGTGTAAATTATGGTAATTTTGAAAAAAAAATTAAATTGAAGGAAGCTGACTACCAAAACCAAACTGTGACTGTAGTTTGCCTAAATGTATATGAACATATGGTAAAAATATGAAAGTGATGGATAACTGTCCTGATGGGGTAATAATGGCATGAATATAGGCTTCTTTTTGCAAAAATAAAATTTTCCAATTTTTTTATTATTTATTGTTTCCAATTCTATAGATAATAGAGAGCTTTTGAAAGCATTTCTGACTACAAATACATTATGACAAACTGTAAAATTAATTTCAGCCCTCAAGTATGGATAGTTTTTTATCAGTACCAGTGAAAAGAAGGTAACCATTAGTGAATTTTTAAGCTTTCTTTGAGTTTTGAAGCCTTGTAGATGGCAAACTATAAGAGATAGGTTTGATTTAACATCAAATATGGATTCTATGACTACTGTTTACCATATATACCACATATCAGTCTTGTGAAGGGATAAACAAAAAAGATATGGTTGCCTAAAGTTGGACATTCGTGTGATTTTGCCAATGATGCCAAAAAATAAGGAAAAAAAGCATAATTTCAAATTGCTGTATCTCAAAAATTATAAGTAATATTGACCTAAAATTTGGGATTTGTGCATAAGTTGGATAGAATTACAAATGATAATTTTTTCAGAATTTTCTGAGAGGGTGACCTGAGTTGTTCAAAATTTGGGTGATTTCATATGGAATTGACCAAAAAGTATTTTCTTAGATCAAGTCTACAAGGCTGTTTTCTAATTTTCTTATATTCACGAGTTATCTCATCCATCTCTAGTGAGAAAAAGTTGTGTACAGTAATACCTTGAACAGCGCGGTTTTGATTAGCGCAGGTTTTGATGTAGCACGGTTTGTATTTTCGGCAATTTTTAAAAATTTAGCGCGCAATTTTCCTATTATTTTCTAATTTCTTTTCGGTACTATTTCATTCAACGAACTTTTGGACAGCGCGGACAAATTCCGGAACCAATTAACCGCGCTGTGCAAGGTATTGCTGTACATCTAAATTAGGGTAGAGTGAAAAAATCAAAAGTGCCAGGATCAAAATTGAAGGGGTCTAGATAGTTGTCTTTTGGCCAGGATTAAACATTAAAACTGATTTTGGGTGGTTGCATACAAAACTGTGACTGCTACTGGCCAATTTATACAAATTGTGTGTGTATGTGTAACCAAAATTTGAACCCAGTGACCTATCTCAGGTTCTGGACATGATAGAAAGACAATTTAAAAACTGTTCATGATGTATTTTTTTTACCTCTGAAGCAGATTAAAACATTTGAGGAGTTGCGCGTCTTAAGGTACCTAAGCCACCACCACAGGCAAAAACGTGTTTTTAATGGATATCACTATTTTCACCTTTCCTCTATCGCATGGTTTGGGTTATAATGACCTTACGACACTAGAATTATGGTTGAAAACCTTATGAAGCGAACTACTTTTTTCACCTCTATCACCAGCCAAAAGTTCACCCAAAGTTCGGCCTAATAAGAAAATAAAAAAATAAAAAAAAATATATATAAAATATGAAAATCTATTCCAAAAACTCAACATCTTCAGTAGCATACTTAGAACTCTAATTTAGCCAAAAATGAACGTTCTAGCTCAATTAATAACAGATACTATTGCGGGAATATTGCTGAACTTTGGAGGTGATTTCTGGTGAATTTTAATTTTGGTGCTTAGGTACCTTAATGCTTACACTGCTCCCACCCTCATATGATGCTCAGGAAGTTTGTCGGAAGAATGCTCCCAGCATCATATGATGATTGCGTTATTTTTTTTATGTTTTCGCACAAAATCCCAATAAAAATAAATGATTTTGCATTTTAATGCTATTGATGACTCACATATATTCATAAACCATCCACAACAAACATACACACACATGCATGTATACATATGCACACATGTACACATAAACGAGCAAGTATTATGCTTATATTTGAGTTTTGAAGAATCTATGACTCAGATATATTCATAAACCATCCGCAACAAACATGCATGCATGTATACATATGCACACATGTACACATAAATGAGCAAGTATTATACTTACATTTGAGTTTTGAAGAATGTACATTTTATTTGTCCTCTTGAAAAATAATTTTTTATTCCTTTTGAAAAATAACTCCTTATAAAATAATTGTCCTTTTGGAAAATAATTGTTCAGAAAATAAATGTTCTTTTGATAAATCTACACTTTCCATTATACTTATTTACAACATTGTTTTACACTTTTACTGAATTTAGTATTTAGTAGTTGGCACAGGTGTGGTAGAGAACAAAGCACTCAAGGCATAATGCAACTTTCCATTCTGGACACCAAGTAGAAACTTTTCTAACATGTTTTTCTCTCTGTGTTGTATGTGTGCATACATGACATTGTCATTGACCTACAGGTCGAGATGGTGTTGGCAGAACTTGTTCCAAGTGATGCCTTTCAATGTAATTAGCTGAGAGAAGTCTGTCAGGAGCATTTGGTCTCACACTTTGTCTTCCAGGATGTGGGGATGTTATTTGAGCATACTTCGTGAGTAGTTGAGAGACTAATGTAAGATTGAATTCTCTCATGGAAATCTGCTTTTTCGTAGTTTTTTTTTGTAGAGTACAAAGGAATTGTAAAGAGAAATATCCAAAAGATGAAAGAATACCTTCTTATACCACCACAGTTTTCCTAATGCATTCTATGCTGCTAATCTGCATATCAGATTTGTCCACCAGACGCATATTTTTGTTATAATCTACAACAGCATCTGGTTTGAATTGTATTTCGTTTGTTCGACGATCGACCTTTCCTGAGTCGATCATTCTTCCATTGTGAATTGTTGTTAGCATATGCACATCTCTTTTATCAGTCCATTTTAGTGCTAATAAAGGTTTTGATTCCATCAGATGGCACTCTCCTTTTCTACTTGGGTGAAACTTGGGCATGTTTTTTCTATTTACCTTTACAGTTCCACATGATCCTGTTTTATTTACATGCAGATATTTGCATAGTGATGGGCTCGTATACCAGTTGTCAGTATACAGAATGTTGCCTTTATTCAAATATTTAGCTAAAAGTGTCTTTACAATCGCTCCAGAATGTCCTAGTGGATCATTTGCAGGATAATCTATGTCCGATCGAGTGTAAATGATGAAATCCAAGACAAATCCAGTTTCACAATTGCAAAGGATAAAAAATTTCACTCCAAATCTATGATGCTTGGAGGGTATGTGTTGTTGAAAAATTACCCTCCCTCTGAAAAGTACAAGAGATTCATCAATAACTAATTTTTGTCCTGGATTGTAAATATTTGAAAACTTTGACTTCATATGAGTTATACAGTGTCTGATTTTTCCAAGACAATCATTTGGCTGATTTGGAGGAATTGAATTGTCTGTGAAATGCAGAAATCTCATGAGTAATAAATATTGATCTCTTGACATATACTTGTGAAAGGAAGGTGTTTCAGTCAAGGAGTCTGAACCCCAGTAATCCTGCAGTCTATGTTTATTTATGTGTGGCATGAGCATTGTTAGAGCAAAAAAGACATACAGTTCATCATTTTTTGTATCATGCCATCGTTGCATCCTGGAAGATTGAGATGGGCCTAATCTTCTTTTCTCATATTGATAAAATTCATTTGTTTGTTCCACTATATTTTGCATCATAACATTGTCAAAGAAATACTCAAAAAAATTTATTTATGAACTTGCTTCATTTAGATTGCAACCTTGTTGAAGTTCTACATTTTCTTGGAAACGATATCTGTTAGACTGGCAATGTTGCACACTTTGCCATGAAAATGAACTATTACTACTTGCTGTAATATCATCTCCATTGTCACTTATATCAGTTTCACTATAATCACTTTCACTATAATCACTTTCACACTCACTGCTTCCAGAGCTTATTACATCTAACGCAGCTCTCATTTGTTCATAACTTTCCAGTCTTTGTCATTTAGCTGCCATAGCGCACGTTTCATTCCCCCACTTTCTTATACAAGACTGAACATAAACGCTTGAAAACGTAAATTTTCATAAGATTCTACTCAACCATATTCCCAAGTTACCCACTAAATTCTGTTTCATTTGTAAGAGAAAATGTTTATTTATTAAGGGAAACAAAAATAATTTAACAAAATGGTGCTTGACTTGATTTATTTTACTTTAACAAAAGGGTAAATTTCCCGATTGTTTTGCACACAGGTGGAAAGTACATGGTCAGGAATTGCGCATCCAAAGGGTTAAGACACGGGACCCCTCATTTGCAGAGGGCCGCAGGGTCAATAATGCATAAAAAAATTCCATATTTCGTCATTTTTGCTCAAAAAATTCAATTTTTTGGCCCTTTTTCTCTAAATATTTTTTTTTATTTGAAATTATATTTTATAGTTTTTTTTCAGGTTGAATTTATAGAATTGAAAAATACATGTATTTTGATAACCTTATTGCCAAAAAATACTGCATAGTAAGATGTTAAGATGCAGTGACAGTTCAAATTCTTGATGGAGGTCACAGATTTTCAAGCACACTCATTCCCCAACGGAAAGCTTCCTCTTGGTAAAGATGTCATCCAATGTGTAATGGCAGAAGAGAACTGGACAACCAGACAAGCAGCTGATACGGTTGCACTAAGTCTGATTGAACACTGGATTTGGTTCAGTGTCTATCCAATTTCACACCCCAGTGTCACCAGCAAGATTCAGGATCTAGTCAAAGAATTTTTGAGGTAAGACTCAAATTTTCAGTCCCTTATAAATAGATTTAAAATATGTCATACTTTTGTAAATTTTGTAGGGTACTTTCCTGTTATCCCGGACTGCAGACTTTTTGCCAGATTCGTACGCCATTTGCCAGATTGCCAAATTTCATTGCCAAATTTTTTTTAAATGTTAAGTAACTAACTAAACTTAAACCTAACCAGGGGTTGGGTTAGGTTAGGTTAGGTTAGGTTAGGTTAGTTTAGTTTAGTTTAGTTTAGTTACTTAACATTTAAAAGAAAAATTTGGCAATGAAATTTGGTAATCTGGCAAGTGGTGTCCGAATCTGGCAAAGAGTGTAGGGTCTGGGATAACAGGAAAGTACCTTTTGTAGCTAGTTACATTTATTTGTTTGTGACAGTAATTTTATTAACATAATCATGTGATTCAGTGATTTGCAAATCATAAGAATGATTGGTAATAAATTCTGTTTTGACTAAAACTTAACTTAGGGTTTATAATTGAAATTTGCATTCACAACATTAAAGTTTTGGTAATTTTGTAGGTTTGATAGATATCCAAAAAAGAAACTTGGTGACAAGTTCTGGAGTGATCTTTCTTCCTTCATTGAAAAACTTTGAAGTTGTTTGACATCTGTGAGGACTCAAATTGGAGGAGAGATTTGGAATATTTGTATCAACTCAGAATGACAGAAGAAGACTATGCTTTCTATGAGGACCAGAAAACAGCTAGAATAGGATGATGTGTTGGTTTTAAGGAATGCCTTACATCAGCAGACATCAGATTCAAAAGGAGAGGAGTACAGTAGGAGCAAGCAAAAGAAAAGAATCAGTGAATTTGAGATATATAAATTAAAAAACTTTTGATTAATGGCCACTGAAAATCTGGGTTTCTTGAAATGATTGTGCTACAAATTATAAAATTTTATTTTTGCATATTTGGTAAACTATCTTGTATTACAATCATATTGTATTTTATTATTCCCAGGGAAGAGCTCAGAAGAGTTTTTCAAGTTGTTCCATCAAGCTCAGCAGCAATACATGACGGTGATCTCAATAGTCTCTCAAGTCAGGCCAGCCTGGAATCATATGATGAAACAGCTGGTGTCAATGAACAACAGGAATCCAGGACAGAAAATAGGAAGAGTCTACCAAACCTCGCTTGGCAGTGTGACAGGTATACTGTATAATTTAAAATATGAGTATGCTTTGAACACTCTTGTTGCTCTCTATTGACAATACCTTTGAAAAAATGATTTATAATCCATGTAATGTTGCTAATAGTTAGTCCAAATCTTGGACACTGCTATCCAATGAACATCTTGTTAGAATATTAACCTGTTGATACCAAGTTACGCATTTTCTATCACTTGTGGAAGATGGAGATGAGAGAGGAGATGGAGAAAGAGGGGATACTTTTATATTTTTTCAGATATAATTTTATAATTTTGGTCATTTAGTGGATAAATATTACATATATATTCAGTTGAGGATTTTGTTTGAAAAATTGTCTTGCCTTATTTACACACAGGCCAATATAATTCATCAGCGTCAAAACAAAATTTCCTAAGTCACTTTTTGATGTTTTTGAGTTTTTGTTGCTAATGCCATGTAAACAAAATTGCGCATCTTTTGGTACAAATTTCGTCCTTGTAGGATGAACTATAAGGGCAATATTTGCAAAAATTCATATTTTCCTAAGTCATAAGTAATTTAATTTAGAAGCCTTTTTTTCATTTTTCTCAAACCACAAAAAATGACTTAGGAAAATATGGTATGACTGATGATTATATGCAACTACATCATCACCAATAAATAACTTGAAACACTCAATTACTTTTTCATGATCAAACATAATATTTGGATTTACACCGGAATAAGAGCGCTGTAATGGAGGCTTCTCTGATGGCCTTTTGTCTTCAAACAAATTTGGAACACAAGTCCAGTTTTTCTCTAATTGAATAGGCTCATTTTCCCATTCACTCTCAACACTGGTGTCACTAAAATCACTAAGCCAATCACTATCCTCTTCATCAGTAGGAATGTAATCAGAATCAGTGTCACTAACATCTATTTCACTCATTATGAATGTTTATAAGTATAAAAAGCAATTATGACAAACACAGGTCAACCATGCTATAAACACTGCTCAAGGGTATAAATGACACAATGTTTATAATGTTAGCCCCACCCACAAATTATACTCATTTGTGATTAGTTGAAAGATTTGAGTCAATAAACTCCTCCTATGACTCAGAAATCCCTCAGTAATATTCTCCCAAGAATATTAAAGCAGTAGAAAAATTAAATGCATATGGATAACGCACATTACCCATGGGAGATTGGTGTGCGCGTCTCATGGATAATGCATGTTTTCCATCGGGGCCAGTGGGTTAATTTGATGTAAAATAAATGTCTTTTACCAGGTATCAAGTAAGTGACAGAGCTGGAGCAGCAGTTGCATCAGCAGTTTTGGAGAATTATGGAATTATCACTACTACAGATAAGATGAATGTAATTGACAGGTAACAGTTCAATTATCTTGTACATTAGCATCTGATTCAAATCAAGTATTTCACAAAAAGGAATATGTTTCAAACATGTGTTGAAATTTAAGTATTGTTAGTCAAAACCTATGGAGCTTGCTTAAATAACTGTTTTTAAAATTAAATAAATTTGCACTATGAACTTTGCAGGAACAAGCTGAGAAGAGACTGTCAAAAATATCGTAAAGCCATAAGAAAAGAGGAGGATAAAGTTTTTGAATTGGTGGATGCTATTTATGTGGATGGTCGCAAAGATGCAACAATGGTGACAGTTGAAATGAATGGCAAATATTACAGAAGAACACTATGTAATTGTAGGAGAACTTGGTAAGATTTAAAATTTTGATCTTTAGTTGCATTTTGTAACAGATATTACTCAAAATATTTATTCAGATGAATTTTGGATATAGAAATTGGAAAATAGATATAAACCCTGAAGTATCTAAAAAATTCTCTCTAATTTCTGAATGCTATTTCAGATGATTTCTAACTCTCACATGTGACTCCAAGTAATGGCAAGGGGTCGACTATTGCAACAGATATATACAAGGCCCTCAAAGACACTGAATTGCAAACCAAACTTGCCATGATAGGATCTGATAGGACTAATACAAATGACCTGTTTAAATGGTGGAGCTATCAGATGCCAGGAAGAACTGCTTGGTAGACCTTTGCAATGGAGCATTTGCCTACTCCACTGTAATGAGCTCCCCCTTCATCACATCTTTGTTACTCTGGATGGAACAACAAAGAGCCCAGACTCATTTTCAGGAAAGATAGGGGTTGAACTTGGTAGAAGTGTATCTCAGTGGGATGTGATTTCATTCAAGCCAATTAAGAATTCAAAATTTCCAGTTATTCCTAATGAAGTACTGGAGGACCTCAGCACTGATCAGTATTATGCTTACAGAATCTGTATGGCTGTTATGCTTGGCTGTGTTGATCCTGATTTTGAGCTTCTTGAAGTTGGACTGATCTGTCATTCAAGGTGGTTGACTCTGGCATGTAGAATCCTCAGATTTTATACATCTCAAAGGAAACCTTCCAAAGTTCTGGTCACACTTGCAGAGTTTTGTATCTTGGTCTATTTTCCAAGTTGGTTCCAGATCAAGGAGTATCAATACACAGATGGTGCTAAGAACTTTTATGATATGCTCCAAAGGATCCTGAAATTTCCTCACAAGGAAGCCAGGGAGATAGCCTTAAAAACCCTCTACCAAAATGCATACTATGCTCACCCTGAAAATGTATTAATTGCCATGCTTGCTGATTCAGACCCACAAATCCGCAACATCACAGTTAACAAGGTACATTTGGTCAGAGGGAATGAATCAGTTGAAACAGTGATAGACAATGACTTCGAAGATGGTGACCTGATAATTGATTCAGATGAGGATATTGAAGTTCCAGAGTTACAGCCTGACTTGAGTGTTGTGAGAGAGAGTAATGTCAGGAGATTATGGTGCTTAAAATTGATAACAAAGCTTGAGGGTATCTCAAAATGATAAACTTAAATTCACCTGATATTCATGAGCTCCCCTATCATAGCATCTCTAACCAATGAAGAACTCATAAACATAAGAAAGGAAGCACTGAAACTCAACCAGCCTTGTCATAATCAGGCTGTAGAGAGGCACATTAAACTTGTAACAGAGGCTTCCTCAACTGTGGTAGGATTTGAACATTGTAATGGCATTATTCGATGAAAGATAAAATCAAGAAAACTAATGAAAGTGTTCAATACAAAAATATAATATTCTGAAGCTGTTTGGATGATTATTTTTTATTACTTTGTTTAATGAGTGATACTTTAGATTAAGCTTAAGTTGATTTGTAATATTTTCAGTTGAAAATTGTACATATTTGATATTTACCACATTGTCTAAAAAATTTGCAAAAAAAAGGCTGAAAATTGCAATTTTTGGCAAAAGGTAATATAAATATGGATTTTTTTTTTATGCATTATTGAGCCTGCAGCCTTTTGCAAATGTTTTAATCTGCTTCAGAGGTAAAAAATACATCATAAACAGTTTTAAAAATTGTCTTTCTATCATGCCCAGAACCCGAGATAGGTCACTGCCCGGTTCAAATTTTGGTCATGCGCACATACAATTTGTATAAATTGGCCAGTAGCAGTCACAGTTTTGTATGCAACCACCCAAAATCAATTTTAAAGTTTAATCCTGGACAAAAGAGAACTATCTAAACCCTCTCAATTTTGATCCTGGCACTTTTGATGTTTTCACTCCACCCTAGTAGGACAGACTGGAATAGTGTATGAACAATGAAGGCAAAAGTAGTGAAACAATTAAAATTGAGGGGTTTAAGTGTTTTTATACAAATGAATGGAGTTTTAGGAATAAGAATAAATTATTTAGTTAAGGTGTATGATTAATGAAAATTTTGGTGTTACTGTATTTGTATCAGTGAGGTAGCATTCAGTGATACTAGAGCAGAGTTTAAGTTAAATGGCTACACAATGTATATTTATCAGAGACTGGATAGGCAAGGGTATGGTTTGGTCTTGTATATTAAAAATGAATTAACATCCATTCAGAATGATTGTATTAAATTAGACAACAAGATAGAATCAGTATGGGTAGATATTTGTGCAAGTAAGGACTACATTTGAATAGGTGCATTTTACAGATGTCCAAACCAAATGAGAAAGTTGATGATACCAAAGTTGAGGAAATTTAAAAAAAAGGATACATTCAGATACAGATGTTCAAAATGTTTTCAGGTTTGGACAATTTAGATGTGCATAACTTTTTCTCATGGAGGCTGATGGGATAACTTGTGGGCATAATTAGAAAACAGACTTGTAGATTTGATTTACAGAAATACTTTTTTCAGTCATAGAGTGGTGGATTTTTTGAATGACTTGCAATATGATGTGGTAAGCAGTAGATCATTAGTTAATTTTAAGAAAAATTTGGACACTTTCATGAATGAAAGAGAGAGTTTGAAGCGGACAATAATCATATCAAAATTTGATTATAGTTATGATTACGGATCTGATGAAATTTTGATTGACTGTGGGTCTTCAGAAATCTTGATTATGATCATGATTATGGGCTTAACAAATCTTGATTATGATCATTTATGATTACCATGCTTCATTATGGTTATGATTATGGAGTTACGAGTAATAAGAGTATGGTATTGGTGTATAGTTTGTGCAACTTGTATATGTATTATGTATATCATATTTGCTGTGTTGATATAAAAAAACAAGAAATCAGTAATCAAATTCACTCTATTTTATTTTGAATTATAATTGCAGTCTACAATGAATAACTAGGAAAGTATCAGTATATGGCATTCTCATCTCAATACTATCGTAGCATTATGATCAGGGATGAGAAACTGATAAATTTTTAAGTCCAGTTTTTTATTTCAGTTTGTTTGCAAAAATATCAATTTCAGTTTCAATTTAATCTTTAATTTTTTTTTTTATTAGAGTTTATTTTTAGATTCAAATTTTATATTTTTTGGTTCAATTCAATTTACTGTAAATTTTTATTCCATTTTTTTTCTTTTTTTTTTTCTGATTTCTTTAAGAATTTCTTTGTACTATTTATATTATTTTTTGGGGTTGCCTTATTAAATTCAGATTTGATTTTATATTTGTATTTGACTTCTGTTTTTCAAAGAGAATTTGCTTTAGTAACTATCTTTACTTTTGTATTTCTTGCAACATGTAAGCATCTATAGCCAACTGAATCAGCACAAAACACTTATCTTGTTGTTTTTACTTATTCACTTCATTTCTTTCACACAAAGTTTTATTTAACAAAAACTTTCAGTTCGAAATGTTTTATTAATTTGTACACTTTTTAAATTTTAAAGCGCACAACATGTATAAAATATATAAATAATAGTATTAAAAAGGGGAATAAAACAATTAAATGCACCTCTGTTTATTATATACAAAATACAAATATCTTGTAAACTCGCATGTTTTAATGGTCAGAAAAAACTGAAGGCATCCTTACCAAGTGATTAAACTTGGGTCAACAAAAGGAGCAGAGTCATTATTGAGAAGTATTTTGATATGGGATAAAAATTTTCCTCCCTAATTCTTTTTTTCATTTTTAAAACCATTGTCTCTCGTACTTTCAGCTGCGTTATTTTCTACATCAAATTAAAGGATAAATGGATATTTTAAATCCATACAAATGTGAAGTCACAAAAAAAGGAAAATAATTCATATTATTTATATTTTTTTGCAATCCAAATGCTCCTCAAAACTGAAACACAATATTTTTAATCTATTTGAATTCAGATTTCAGTTTTTGATTGTTTTTCAATTTCGGTTCCAATTTTGATTTTAGTTGTCAGAATTGTTTTTAGTTAGTTTTTTTTTATTTCGGTTCATAAAATAATATTGGTTTTATCAGATTATCAATTCCAGTTTGAATCAGTTTCCCATCCCTGATTATGATAATGCTAAATTGCAGTATCACATGCAATTTTTATGCCTGTTAATTGTCAAACATAAAAGCAATAATATGCTATATGTTAAATAACACTTCATTAATTCAAAACCTTTCACTGGTAACTGTAACATCAGTTGTAACATTACAATCAGTCATTCACATTAGCATTCAAATCAAATCAATAACTGTCATTGATTACAGCATTTTCTAATGTTGATTATGATTATGGCATTTCAAAATAATTGATTAGATTATGATTACAGCATTTTCAAATAATTGATAAGATTATTGCTGCAGTGGTTGAGTAGGCTGTAGTCCCCAAATGTCTGTATCATCGAGCCACCTAGCATCCTTTCACGTTTCTGGGTTTGTGATAGTCAAGAGACTGGGCAAGGGGATAGTTTCCTCAGGTATCCAGGAATGCCTCTCTTGTCAGTTATTTATTTCCAGGAGATTATTCAGGTCCAGCTCACGTGTTAACTGTAAAAGACTTTCCCAAGTTTGGTGTACTAAATCCTCATCTCCACTGAGTGGGAGAACCAACCACTCAAGAGTCCAAGAAAGGGCTGGAATTCAAAGGTAAACCTAATAGAAATAAATTACTCTATGGTTCTTTTTTCTTTATTATATCTGAAATAGTCACAATTATTCAGTATAAAAACTTGTATAAACATGCATAACAAAAAAACTGGCAATGAATCACAATTAACAAGACCTCTGGAAAACAAATAACACTTAGTGAGATTTGGCAGAAATGATAGAAAGCAAGTGGGAGACAAATACTGGAAATGACTTGTACAGAATGTGAACCCCTGTCCCAGCCAGCTACCTTCCAAACTTGACCCCCTATGACCTGAGTTTTTTGTTATACAAAGCAGCTATCTAATTAGTAGTGTTAGGGTCACAAGCCTGGTTGCAGGGCAGCTCCCAGTGGTTGACACAACCTCAATGGACTTCATAGCTCCCACTAGATTGGATCCACAATCCAAGCCTGATGAGTCTGTACCATTTGAGTTGTCCCAACTGGTTGCCTAGACAACACAGGATTATTAGTTACAAGCACCAGGCACCATTAATCGCAATAATAAAACAACAGACAATTAATCAACAAATGTTAACTGGAATCATGAATTCATAATGGATCACTAGAAAACATAATTTACTCATTAAATCAAGGCACACAAATAATAAATACAAACATAAAACTAATAAATACAAACAAAACTAATAAATACAAACATAAAACTAATAAATACAAACATTGACAATTATGGCAAACCTATCTCATGCAAGTTAATCAACCTATAATGCCAAACAAGCATGGGCAAAACCCAAACTCTGGAATAATGTGACTGGTGTCCTATAATAATTATAATAGGTTCTGTAGCTAGTTACATGAGTGGATCACAGACAAACTGAAAAACTTCACAACCCCCACATTATGATTATAGCATTTCAAAATAGTTGATTAGGATTAATGACTGTGGCATTTCAAAATAGTTGATTAGGATTAATGACTGGCATTTCAAAATAGTTGATTAGGATTAATGACTGTGGCATTTCAAAATAGTTGATTAGGATTAATGACTGTGGCATTTCAGAATAGTTGATTAGGATTAATGACTGTGGCATTTCAAAATAGTTGATTAGGATTAATGACTGTGGCATTTCAAAATAGTTGATTAGGATTAACCTGTTAATGGACACTAACGTAAATGTACGGCGAACGAATTCCGTCCTTTGAGGCCCGCGACGTAAATGTATGCTTGCTGACATAGTTGCTGCAAATAAATGTTTTGCGCCGTTTATGTACGCTCTTTCATATTTTTATGCGAAAAGTGACTAGTTGGCAACTCTTCCTTGTGCTTTCCTGCGTTGCCCGATAATTTGCGCGATATAAGACAATGATATAGCGAATCCAATTAGTGTGCTTGAATGCCCCAAGTGACCATGAGTGAGCGCAAGCGTTCAAAGATAGATAAGGAGCAAATTGCTGAAAGATTCAATGCTCAAAATAATGATAGTGATGATAGTGATGGATCAGTGACAGATATTTTTACGTCTTCTGAAGAGTCTCCTAGTGACTCGAGCTTTGAAAGCGAAAGTGAGGATGAGCAACAAGTCCCACCCTTACCGAATGATTGGGTTCAACATGGGGCACAACGTCTGCCTTTTGATTTCAAAGAAGTCCCGGGAATAAAATTTGTGCTTCTTGATAACAATGATCCATTACAGTTTTTTGAAAAGTTTTTTGATGATGAGATTTGTGATGTGATAGTGCGCGAAACTAATAGGTACGCAAAACAATATTTAGAAAATAATCCAGTTTTGCCTCCAAATGCTCGCATGCGAAAATGGCATGACACATGTTGTGCGGAAATAAAAGTGTTTATTGGACTGCTTATTTTGCTAGGCGTAGATTCGAAAAGTGAAAATCGAATGTATTTTACCAGTAGGGAAAGTGTTCATAGCCAATTTTTTCGAAAAGTCATGAGCGGTCGGCGATTTGAATTATTGCAAAAGTGCATGCATTTTGTGAACAATGATGAATTACACAGTAGGCCTAACATTCCCAGAAAGTTAGCAAAAATAAAACCGATTCTTGATATGCTACTTCATAATTTTATGACAAATTACATTCCGAAAAAAAACATTTCAGTTGACGAATCATTACTTGGTTGGAAAGGCAGACTATCTTGGGTACAATATATTCCTACAAAGCGCAAAAGATTCGGAATAAAATTTTATGAACTTTGTGACAGTGCAAATGGTTACGTGTGGAATTTCATAGTGTATACTGGTGCTGATATAATTTATAATGAACAGTATGATGAAAATTCAGTGACTGAAAAAATTGTGCTTTCATTATTGAATCCACTTTTAGATAAAGGTTACTGTTTGTATATTGACAATTTTTATACAAGCCCAATATTAGCAGACACTTTGGCTGCAAGACAGACAGACTGTGTTGGCACTCTAAGAACGAATAGGAAAGAAGTGCCTCGAGTGATTAGAGACTCCAAAGTGAAAAAAGGAGAAACAGTTTGTGCATTTCGTAGGAAATCTATGATTCTAAAGTGGCAAGACAAGAAGGAAGTTGTGACTCTTAGCTCATTGCATGACAGCTCAATGGTTGACGTTTTGTCTCGAAGAGACCGTGAACAGGTCAAACCTGCAGTAGTAGCCGATTATAATAAAAATATGGGTGGCGTTGACCTCTCAGATAGCCTTCTCCAACACTATGCTACAGCCAGAAACCGAATGAAAAAATACTATATGAAAATGTTTCGTCACCTCATGGACATAGCTGTCCTCAATTCCTATGTAACCTACAAATGGCTTGGTGGCAAAAAGAGACGGGTTGATTTCATCGTAACTCTTGCTGAAAATATTATTGAAGTCAATCTTCCTCTATTCGAAAATAGTGCGATGCCTCAAGGAAGACCGAGTCGCATGCAGCCCCAGATTACTCATTTTACTGGAAGGCATTTTCCCGACCCGTGTCCCCCTACGGAAAAAAGGGCTAAGCCTCAAAGAAAATGTGCACAGTGCCGAATGAAGAATAAAAGAAAGGATACAACAATCTGGTGTGCACTTTGCGGGGTTGGTTTGTGTATTACCCCCTGCTTCAAGCTATGGCACACAAAGCCATAAGCATCTTTTTCATCACTGCTGTCAATATGCTGTAAATACAACTAACTTTAAGGTGTGTAAATATATATATATATATATTTTTTTGGAAATATGTTTATTTAGTTATAATTTACTTACAAATAAATTTTCATTACAATTTAGCCACGTAAACGAAAGTTATGAGTCGAAAAATGGAAAGCATTGCACGCACGCTTTTTACCACGAAAAAAGGTGACCAGAGCGGGATAGCAAAGCCGCGCTAAAGGTGTCCGTTAACAGGTTAATGACTGTGGCATTTCAAAATAGTTGATTAGGATTAATGACTGCGGCATTTCAAAATAGTTGATTAGGATTAATGACTGTGGCATTTCAAAATAGTTGATTAGGATTAATGACTGCGGCATTTCAAAATAGTTGATTAGGATTAATGACTGGCATTTCAAAATAGTTGATTAGGATTAATGACTGTGGCATTTCAAAATAGTTGATTAGGATTAATGACTGTGGCATTTCAAAATAGTTGATTAGGATTAATGACTTTGGCATTTCAAAATAGTTGATTAGGATTAATGACTTTGGCATTTCAAAATAGTTGATTAGGATTAATGACTGGCATTTCAAAATAGTTGATTAGGATTAATGACTGTGGCATTTCAAAATGTCATGTCTGGTCAGAGGCAGATTTAGGGAGGGCAATCGCCCCCAAACCATGAGACTTCTAAACCTTAAAGGTAAAGAAAGTAAAAGAAAGGAGGACATCAGAAACATAAAGGAGAGAGAGTACAGAATTAGAGAGAAGTATCCTATAAAAATAATCATTGTTGCTTTCCTTTGGACAATTTTAGTAAGTGTAATACAGGGTGTACATAAAGTCAGGATCTATTTTTGTGAAGCACTTGGAAATTATATGGAATTCAATCATAAAATGATAAAAGTGGTAACATTTATTAAATAATTAAGAGTAGAATTCGACGTGACGCCCATCAGTATCCCTGCACAGCTCAAATCGTTCTGCAGCATTTCTAAACACATTCTGGAGCATTTGCGGGGTTATGTTATCTGCAGCAGTTTGTATACGTGTACATAAGTTTTCAAAACTCGTAATCTTCGTCTGATAGACATGCGATTTGATAAAGCCCCATGCAAAGAAATCTAAAGGGGTTAAATCTGGTGATCTCGCTGGCCAAGGTCTGTTGCTTCCGCGTCCGATCCAGCGATTTGGAAAACGTCCATTTAGATAATCCTGAACAATTTTGGCATAGTGACAAGGAGCACCATCATGTTGATAGACGACGGTACTAACAATCCTATCCCCAATCAGCTGAGGTTCAAGGAATTGCTGCAACATGTCCAGATAAATAAGCCCCATAACTGTAGCTTCAGCAAAGAAAAAAGGACCATAAACCTTAGATTTTGTTAAACCCATCCAGACATTAACTTTAGGTGAGTCTCTCTCCCAATTTTGGACGAAATCATTCGGTCTTTCATCTGCCCAAATTCGACAGTTATGGTGATTTACTTTTCCACACGTATGGAAAGTGGCTTCATCACTAAAGAGAATGTTGTCCATTAAATTAATTATCACTCCAGATTTGTTCTACGAGATCAGCACACAGCACTTCATCGAGGGAAATCTTCCTCATGTAAATCATGTAAAACCTGTAAATGATAGCTTTTCTTCTGCAAATTAACTTTCAGAATTTTGTGCACAGATGACGTCGGGAGGCCGAGTCTGTGTGATGCAGCACGAATGGACGTACGTGGCTCCTCAGTGATAATTCTGTGTACTGCATTCATGGTAAGATCTGACATACACGGTCATCCTGATCTTGCTTCATCATTTGCAGATCCCGTTCATTTAAATTTGTTCACCAATTTTCGTATTGCCTTGTCTATTGGCCCTGGCTTATGAAATCTTCTAAACTTCTCTCTGATGTCATTGTATTTCTTTCCCGCGATTCGCCAAATTACTATTGCCACATGCTCTTCTGTATTCATTCTAAGGGCTTCTGAAAAGAAAAATAGAAAAAATAATTTTCACAAAAATAGATCCTGACTTTATGTACACCCTGTATATAAAGGAATGGTCTCTCTGAATGTGCACACGTGTAGAATGGTGGACTCAATTTGTTGATACCATTTGCCACCACACTGTTGTCAACTGGGAAATGCCTGACCAAGGCTTAGGTGTGAAAAATAAGCAGATCTTAATTTTTTTATTTTATGTTTGATACTTTAATAAAGTTGGTGTTTCCCTTTCATGGTTACTTTCAAGCAATGTGCAATTGTTTCAGAGGTATGTGTAGGCTGCCAAGTAGGGATGCATGCACTGAGGTATGCTGGTATACTGAGCAAAAGAGTGCATATAGGGGCACATTGATATTCAGAAGTGAGCCATTTAATATATATTTTTCTTTAATTTCCCCTAATGATGATGCTTAATAAAATGATGTAAATGTTGTTGCACTAATTTTATGCCTCACTGAAGCTTACTATTATTCTAAGGAATTGAATTTTTTTATAAAAACTGGATACCATCCTGCATTCTTTATAGGCAGGATGAATGTGATAATCATTGGCAATTCTGTCACACCAGTTGCCTGCCAATGTATTATACTCTCAGGTTCTGGAAAGTGACTGCCCACCCCAAATTGTGCTCTGGATCCACCTCTGTCTGGGGTGTAAATAATGTATATTCTTAGGTTAAGTTATGTAGGCTCCTTTGGTAGTAGTAAATAGATGTACATTAATTAGCTGACTTGAGATTGATGTTTTGCAAGATGGCTTTGTTTTCCAAATGAAATGTATGAAGATGTAATGACAGAACATTAATTATGGGAGATTTCACTGCCTCTTAAAGACAAACTTTTTAGAAGGTATAAGGAAGGCAACTTCTTCATTGAATGTTGTAAGGGTAGTTTTCTAATGCAATTTGTAGACAAACCAACTAGGGATTGAGCATGGCAATCTTAGATTTGGTTCTGTCTAATGATTATGAAGTTATAAAAAAGCTTACAATGATTAGGGAATAAGGGAATAGTGGCCATTCTATGTTTTATGATAGAATTAAATAGGGATCTAGTTACCAATGATTATTTAGTTCCTTGCTTCTCAAAGGGTGACTATAGTAAATTTATGGAGGAGTTGGTTAGGGTCAGTGAAATGGATAATAAATTTGCCAATAAAAATTCAATTGAGAATGTGGCCTAGATTCAAAGGATAATCTCAATAGGCTCCAGTCGCTTCATGTTTTCCAGATACAATGTAATACATGTCAAAGCTACTACTACTACTACTACTACTACTACTACTACTACTACTATAGAAATTTTCTTTTTCATTTCTGCTTCCACTTCTGTTTGTAGGAGATGAAATGGAAATTCTCTCTTAGGTTTTGCTAACCAGGTTCCTGTTTCAAGTAAAATTGAGCTATAAATGTGTTACCAAACCCTACAAGAGTACCTCGCACATATATACTTGTCATTATTTTTCTCTTTAAAAAGAAATTTAAACTTAATTTTGTTTCATTTTTCACAGATATTAAAATCAGAATACAGTACATTGATTTTGAAGCATTCATCTACAAGAAAAATGGCATTATTTAACATTGGAGGTAAATGATTAATTTTAATTATTGGTGCTATGCAAGTACAAGACACCAGTGTGTGTTAAAATGGCTAGCTAAGCACTAGTGAGAGATGACTTTTAAATTAGCCAAAGAAAAAGTGTTAAAATCAATTTTAATTATGTACCATTGCTTTGCTAGAATTTTGACCCATTCACGTAGACACCAACTCATTTCAAGTGAGATGGACTGAAAAATAGAGGAGCTCCAGGATCAGATAATATATAACTAATAATGACTGTAAAATATTAAATTGCCGTTAGAGTGAAGCTAATATCATGCCTTGCTTAATTTTAAGGAGCGAGCATAACTCTCTAATTACAGCTACAGTTTATAGCTACTGTATTTTTCTTTATTTAAAGACTAAAGTTTCATCGAAAGTGGATGTGTATTTAATAACAGTATTGAGATTTTAAAATTTTATTATTTTGCTGCTGTGGGTTCAGTTTTTCCCTGTAGAAAAATTAAGAACAAATTACCATATTCAGTAGAATCTGGAAATTCAAAAGTTAAAACTTGTTAGAATTAATTTCAGGCCCCCCCCTTCTCCCTCCACATTTTAACATTATATAGACACAGGGATGTGTGTACTATCATACCTCTTTTAATGGACAAGATACGTTCTTGAGGCTTGTCTGCTAAGTGAAAAATCTGTTAATAGAAGTTTATAACATGGTGCTTATGGAGATGGGTTCTTGCTTAATAGCGAAATCAGTCAAAATGATAAATAAATGCCTTTAAATACTATTATTTTCTTACAAAATTACTAAATATGATTAAATGTGCCAAAATTAGGTCTTAAACATTAGAAAAAGTTAGTTACTTAGAAATATGTATGTGATTGTCTACCACCATCTCTGTATGAAAAGTAAACATTAAGCAGCAAGCAAATGGCTCCAGTGCAATGATAATAAAACAACAAAAATGGCTGCTGCGGTCAGTATAAGTGACAATGTTTAACTTTGTACAATTCAAATGAAGACTTTGTTAACATCAGTGCTACCGAGCAACCCTTCGTATCACTTTCATTTTTACATCCATACTAATGACTTTCCTGGGCACCTTGGCTGGTTTACCAACACACTTGCAGGCTGTTTCCCAGACATGATGGGCATAAAATGTTCACAAAACACACGTAGATAGCAAATATGAAGAGACCTACCATGACACAACTGACACGAATCTTGGTGGGCTACTGTATACATTTTGAGATGATCGCTGACTGGCTTAGAGGATGTAAGCAACAAAGATGGCAGCAGACTTTATTGTTGGTTCTTTTTCACTAATGTTTGATTGATTTTTTTCTTGAATAGTACGATACTTACTATTATATAGTATTTATTAAATGAATATTTTTTCATGTCATTTAAATGAAAATCTGTTGGCCAAGGCTTCGTTAAAAGAGGTATGATAGTACTGTATCTAGATGGGAATGATTTTTAAGTAAAGGGGTTTTGTTCACTGACTGGAGGTGAATATCCTGCAACATTTTGGTCGTCATCGTCCTCCTCATTGTTGTAAATTTTTAAGTAAAATACCTTAAGTTGTAAATGTACTATTCTAATTACTGTGTATTTGTAAAGCTTTTGTAATTCACAGGCAGTGTAAAAATTTAAAAAAAAATTAAAGATACCTTGATTACACCTTTTGTAGTTTAAAAGTATTGGTTGCATTTGAACTTTTACAGCATATATGAGTAGATGTTTAAGAGTGAAGTATATCACGTTGCAGAAAGTATCATTCTAATTATTATGTAAACCTGTTTGTAGAGATTACAGTATGTCTTTTGTAATCTGTGTGAGAAGTTTTGAGAAAATTAAATATATGCTTTTCTGCAATTTAAGCAAATTTGTTTGACATTGAAGTTGTTTATTCTGAAAGTCATATTACAATATTGTAATTGTAATGTATGTGTTCAGTCAGTGAACCCATCTTGATTTGCTTCTGGCTATTATTATTATGTTCCTGACCAGATAAATTTGGAGACCATCCCCCCATCATTTGAGATTATTCATATTACATATTAAAGCAAGCAAGCAAGTAGTTTGGATAAAATTCACACTAAATACTCGCAGAAATTGGAAAATAGTGGTTTGGACTGGTCTGGACCATCTCATTTGAAGCCAGGTCTGGGCTTTGGTCTGGACTACTATAGTTGTCATTAATTCACACTTAAATGGATCACAACAACATATGTCATGAACAAGAATTTGATCTCTGTATCAAAAGTCAAGGTCACAAATAGAGGTCAAAGCTCAAGTGGAGGAGCTTTGTGTCTGTGCCATAAATTTTGAGCTGCTTATTGAAATTGATGGTGATGTCGATGAAACTTCATACACATGTGTATCATTATGATACAGTTCCACATAGAAGATTAATTGCGAAGGTTAAAGTGCATGGTATAAGTGGTCAGGTAGCTAACTGGTTAGAGGAATGGCTTTGTGCAAGGAAACAGGGCGTTATTAATGGTAGGGAATCAGGGTGGTTGGATGTAGGTAGCAGTGTCCTCAGGGTTCAGTGTTAGGCCCATTGCTATTTGTAATCTACATTAATGACATAGATGTAGGCTTGACCAGTAATGTGTCAAAATTCATGGATGATACTAAAATAGGCAGTAAAGTTCTTAACGTGGATGATAAAAATAGGCTCCAAGACGATGTAAATAGGATTATGGAGTGGATGGATGAATGGCAGATGCAATTTAATGTAGACAAATGTAAAGTTTGCAATAGGTTCTTGTAACAACAATTACACATACACGATGGATGATAGTTAGCGAGCATTGATGAGGAAGTAGATTTAGGCATATGCGTATCTAAGGATTTAAAAGTTAGGAACCATTGCCTGGAGTCTTGCGCAAAAGCTAATAGGATGTTAGGCTTCATAGCACATAATTTTGAATTTAAATCAAAGAATATTATATTGCCCCTTTACAAGTCCCTAGTCAGGCCTTAGAATATGCCATTCAGTTTTGGTGCCCATATTTGCGTGAGGATATTGATAGGTTGAAAAAGGTTCAGCGATGTGCCACGAAACTAATTCCGTCACTACACAACAAGTCTTACAAAAAATGCAAAGAACTTTTTTTCTATGTGAAGGTCAAAATATGATGATAAAAACCCACTCTAATAGACAGAGTTTATTTCCACAACAGTTTTGATGCCCACTGGCATCCTCTTCGGGTGGATACAGAAAAACAAATTGTTTTTCTGTATCCACCTGAAGAGGATGCTAGTGGACATCAAAACTGTTGTGGAAATAAACTCTGTCTATTAGAGTGGGTTTTTATTATCAAGTCTTACAAAGATAGGATTAAAGAGTTAGATTTGCATTCACTCAAAAATAGGAGATTAAGGGGGGAGCTTATTGAAGTTTTCAAAATTGTTAATAAAATTGATAGTAGAATTTGACATTGTTCATTTTCGATAATAGCAATACTCGTAATAATGGATTTAAATTATGTGGCAGATGTTTCATTACTAACATCGCTAAAAACGTTTTTATGTTTAAAGAAATTTATAAATGGAATAATTTCCCGCATCTGTCGTGAACTCTACCAGCATTAATATGTTTAAAAACCACATAGATAGGCATTTTAAAAATATTAACATTTAAAATAATAAAACAATTAGCAACAAGAGCTCTGGTTGAGGTTTGAGTCTGTTGATGATTAATGGCAGCTTGTGAGATGCCAGCGTGTGATATACCAGCAATAAAATTATATTAAAAAAAAATAGACTAACACGAACTTAGATGTAGCTTGTAGCATAAACTAACCCACTTTTTGTTATACTGTTCATATATATTTTTTTCTAATCCTCTCTTCACTTGCATGTCTGTAGTTTGCATGGTATGACAGTGTTTGAGTTAAGACTGTGTTTACATGGTTTGTAAGCATTCTTATTTTACTTCTTTTCATCTTTCACCCCTTTCCTATTCTCTTTGACTATTTTTCCAACTTGTTGGCAATGGCTGGCAGATGATGATGGTGAGTCTTTCTCTCTTTTTCTGAATGAATGTTAACCCTTTATTCTCTTCTTTCTCTCAGGCTAACCTTAGAGTGGATCTTAGGGTCTTTGTTAGCCTTAGCTTTTGTAGATGAGATGATGTCATGAGTAAGGAAGGATTGGGTTCTTGCACCAAAGGTCACAATCAATGATGTCATTCCAACATAGTTCTTATTACATACTACTTTTCATTAGGCCTACACCATTCTCTGCAGAAATAAAAATTAGTAAGTTCCTTTTGAGTGTGAGTAAGGTTCAAGGGGAGATTAATGGGGACTTGTATGGCATCTGGGTAAATTAGCTTCAGTATATCAGGCAGAGGTAGTTGCTATCCACCTTATGACAGAGAAATTACACTGTACGAATCTGTTCAATAAGGATATATACTTTTTATCAGAGAAACTACTTTGAAATCTCTGCAGTGGATGAAGGTGTGAGAGTATTTAATGCTCTCATGCCTGGAGGCTTTTGAGGGACTGAGAGGAGAAATAGGGTAATACTCATGTGGGTTCCTGAATACACTGGAATTTCTTGCAAGAGTTTCTGACAAAGTTCCAAAGCTTGGGCAGTTATAAACATCAGCACCTGAGCCAATGATTCCCATCTCTTACCAAGCCTGTCAGACAGGAGTGAGAGAGTGGGTAGTCAGAGAAAAAAATACAAGGTAGGCCAATTGGGGGATTCCATGACAGATCAACCAGTGATGAACACCATCACCTCTTCAATTTTGCTGAAATTTGGTCCAGGGGTTGGCTTTGGGTAAAGAACAAGAATTTTCAAATATTAGCTCAATCCAACCAATAGATCATGAGTTATGGTCAAGGTCATTTTGAGGTCATTGGTTGACCTCGCTATATTCAAATCGCCAGAGCTGGCCTCCTATTGGTCCTAGACCTATACAGTAGTACCTCGCTTAATGCTGCCCCGCTCTGTGCTGTTTCGCTATAGCGCTTTCTGGCAACTCAAGCGTGTGGACATTATCGCTGATTATTTCTAAGTGAGTCAATTAGTCATTCGGTCATTTGATGTTGAGGAACTGCTACAATCTCATGGCGAGAGTCTTAGCAACGATGATCTTAAAGAACTGGCAGAGCAACGCACTGAGAATAGACCTGAATCTGATCCTGAGGAGGAAACACCAGTAAAAAAATTAACAACAGAATTCCTCAGCAACAGCATCACCACAATCACAGAAATCATGGATCAGTTTGTTGAACACGATTCAGATTATGAGCGGAGTTCCAAGGCAAGGCGAGGTGTTCTCGAAATGATATCTTGCTACCAAGAAATACTTCGTGAGAGAAAGCTTAAAAAATGGCAATTAACTCTTGATGCTTACATGACCAAAAAACCAAGGCTTGAAGAACCGAAGGCTGGCCCTTCTTCTGAAATATAAGTGCAATTAATTTGGTAAATAATAATATTGTATTTGCTATATACTGTAATACATTTTCCATAATATTTGCTCACTAAATAAACAATATTTCCTTAATAAAAGTGTTATCACTATTTTACTTTCATTTATATGTTAATAAAAGAGTCATTACTATTTTACTTTAATTTATATGTTCACCTATCTTTTATATAAACATGCTAAAATGGGGTCATTATAGCATGTTTTATATAAACATGCTATAATGACCCCATTTTGCGCTGATTCAGTTAGCGCTCCATTTTCTAGGAATGCATCCTGAGCGTTAAGCGAGGTACTACTGTATATGTATATATATTTGGAATCAGCATGATCTGTAGATTCCAAAAATACCATCCTATTTTGATGTAATTGAAAAAACAAAAATTACATTGAAATGATTTATAAAGGTCATATTTTGACCTCTTGGATACTGAATTTCAGAAAGAGTTGCAAATGTCAAAAATGTTGCCCCATCATTGCTCTATTATTATAAGTTAGAAAAGTTTGTGTATGCACCATTTTAAATGATAAAACTCAATTTGAGTAATACAAACTTTCTTGTTTTCCAGTCAACATCTACTGAAATTGTTCAACAATTCTTGACCTGAAGCCTATAGCTTTTTTTTTAAAGAAAGCATTCAGTTTGAGACTGCTTGATTAGCTACATGCTACCTGTGTATTAGGATTGTCTTATAGTAATATATAGTTTGATGATTGTGTAAGAATAACAATTAGTAATACAAGATTTGGCCTGTTTATATATGTATGGTAACTTTGTAGACAGCTTCAATGTCCGGAGCGTGCTCGTCGCGAAGCTGCCAGAGAGACGACCCCGAGGAGGATGGGCGACCTTCAGCACCAGTCGACCTTGGGGAGCCACTCTGCAAATCCGGATATCTCCTCTGCCCCCTGTTTCGGGGGGCGCGGCCTCAGGCCGTCCCCCGGTCCCTGGACCGGGTTCCATGGGTCTCAACCCAACTATCTCTCTCTCTCCCTACACGCAACACTATCCTCTCCTTTCCGTTTTTCTAGCTCATGGGAATGATGTCCCGGCCATCATCTCCCTTCTCCTCCTACTAGCCGGTGACATTGAACCCAACCCCGGACCCCACACCTACACATACCCTACCTGCCAACATCAAATCAGGCGAACTCAATGGTCAGTCCGTTGCTGTCAATGCTCAGAATGACTACACCTCTCCTGCACATCACTACCCTCAGTACAATTCCACACACCCCAATGGGCATGCCAGCACTGTCTAGCTAACCCTCAACGCAACCAACCATACATACCTCACCCCAAACACTCACTAAACATTTTACAAATAAACATTAATGGCATCAAAAACAAACACCAGGAACTCAACTCTCTCCTCCACACATATAATATACATATAGCACTTATCCAAGAAACTAAACTCACCAGGCTCCCAGCCTTCAACAATTACTCAACATTAAGACAGGACACTAACCCCATAGAACATGGGCTTATCACACTCATCCATAAAGACATCCCATACACAAATATAACGCAGCACACACACGCCCTCCTCAATAATGACCCTACCCTAAAAATCCAGACAATCAAAATCAAATCCTCCACTTTTCACATCTCCACGCTATGAGCCCCCCTTGCAACCACTTACACAATATGAGAACCACATCATGGGAGGCGACTTCAATGCTCATCACCCGACATGGCTCTCCTCTCACATACCAGACGCTCGTGGCACGCTACTCCTAGATGATCTTCATACATACAACATCCTCAACAATAGGAACCAACCCACACGCAAACCCTTGCAACACAACCAACAACACACCTCCCCAGACATTACCATCTGCTCACCATCCCTACACACACGCACAACATGGCAGACATTACACCACCTCCCCTCCGATCACCTCCCAATACTAATCACCTATCACCTATCAACACACACACCCCATCCACACATCCTTCAAACAAACATACACGAACTACAAACATGCAAACTGGCCTTCTTTTACAGGATACATTGAAAATGAGCTTCAGGAATTCTCCACTACTAACTTCCCCTCTATAAACAAGGCTACTGCCCACATAAACAACACTATCACTCGCGCTAGCAAACAATTCATCCCACAAGGACACAGGAAACACTTCAACCCAAATTTTCTCCCCACAAATACACAATCTAATCAAACAAAGAAACTCATTACGCCAGAAACACAGTCCCACTGCAGAAGACATTGACCTCATACACCACCTTAACACTGACATCACAAATCTAATAAATACTAAACAGGCAGAAAACTGGGAATCCTATTTAACTACACTCAATCACAAGACCAACAGCACCCAACTTTGGAAAACCTTGAAAAAAATCCACACTTCACATACTAACCCACCCCCAACACACGAAGCTCTCCTTTCCAACTGTAACCAAATTCCATCCCCACAAAAACACTGCAACCTACTCATGCACCACTACTCAAAAATTAGCCATAAAATCACTGTTCCCAATAATAGGAAAATCCTCAAAAACATACGGAAACTCTCGGCTGACCCACAGCAACCACATCCATTTACACCCCAAGGCACAGCTGCAGCCATAAAATCCCTCAAAAACTCTCATGCCGAAGGCCCAGACCACATTTCAAACATTCATCTCAAACACCTTGGTCCAATTGCTATTGCAGCCCTCACAAACATATTCAATTACTCCTGGCTTCACAATATCATACCCTCTACCTGGAAGCTGGCACACATCATCCTGATACTGAAACCCAATAAACCCCCAACCTACCTGCTTCATACCGGCCAATCTCCCTTCTCTCAACCATTTCCAAAGTCCTCGAAAAACTGATATTAAGACGCATACAACCACACATTACATTTTCACAAACCCAACACGGCTTCAGGTCCGCCCACTCCACCACAACGCTTCTTACAAACCTAACCCAACACATCTTAGATGGCTTCAACCAACTATCCCCCCCTGCCCACACAGTCTTTGTTACCATCGACATCAACAAAGCTTTCGACACTGTCCCACGCCACATTCTTGCACAAAAGATTATTGATCTCGACATCCTCACCAATGACAAGAAATGGCTTACTAATCTCATTGCAGGCTGACTTGGCAAAGTCATACACAAACAACACTCATCCAAAACCTACAGACTATACAATGGCGTCCCACAGGGCTCCATACTCTCTCCAATCCTCTTCAACCTTTTCATGCACGACCTCCCACAACCTCTCTCCCCCCATGTCCACGTCTCCTCCTATGCAGATGACCTGACCATAACAGCACAACACCATAACCGTAACACCACACGCCTGATCCAGCAGTACATTACCAATCTGGAACTCTGGCTGACTAACAATAGGATGTCGGCATCCCCTCAAAAATCCTCCATCACCCTCCTAACCTCAGACCGCCATGAATCCCAAGCACACCCGAGAGTCACTCTCATGGGACATCCCCTACCTCTAAACAAAACCCCAACAATCCTTGGCCTCACCCTAGACACACACATGTCCTTTTCCCTCACATATCAAACATTTGCTCCAAAGCAACAAAAAACTCAACGCTCTCAGAACACTCACCTCCACAACATTCGGTCAACAGAAGGAATCCCTCAGTATCCTATACAAACAGTTTGTACGTACTACCCTAACTTACGCTGCCCCTGCCTGGTCCCCATCCATCTCCCACACAAACCAGAAAAAGATACAGACCACACAAAACAGAGGTCTCAGAAGCATTACTGGCTGCCTCCGAATCACACCCATCCCACATCTACATGCAGATACGAAAATACTCCCCATCGAACACCACATGAACATGACAGGGACTCAATTCTTCTCCAGAGCACTGGCCCCAGACCACCCCTGCCACCATCTCACATTACACAATCCCCCACCCCGCAACAAAAAACGTACTCCTGCTGCTCACTATTCATAGCTACTGAACAATATCCCCCCCTCCCCTAAACATCACCCCATTAAACATCTCCACACAGAATTCACCCGGAAATACCTACTCGACCAACCACACAACACTGTCCTTCACGATACTCCCCCTGTAGTCCATCAGAGCGAACAAACCCTCCCAAGGAAAACAAGAGTTACTCTGGCCAGGCTCCGTTCAGGCCACCACCCCTCCCTCCAACAATACAGACACAGACTCCACCTAGCTGACACCTCCACCTGTCAAAAATGCTACCTCCACCCTGAGGACACAGAACACTTACTCTTACACTGCCACACACTCTCTCAACAAAGACACAACTCCAACATTACCTCTCTACGAGACCTATGGACCCGTCCCACGGTGGTCGCGGGATACCTGAGCGCCGCCGGGTTCGCATAAGAGAACCCGGGGGCTACGAAGTAAGAAGTAAGTAAATAACTTTGTAGACAAGATACATGAATAATACACATTCTACATATATTACAATATGCCTCCAATGTCTGTACCTATTAATTTGTCTCTTCTTCTTTTGCAGTGAACATGACATGTATCAGATATAACTTTTGAAAATGCCTCAGAATATGAAATTTTGTTGTGATCCGTAAAAACACAAGAAAAGAATTTTCACTTGCCTGAAGTGCGTTAATGCTGCCTTAATTTATAAAAGCCATAGAATATTGAATGAAAATCAAATGCTCTGCTCCAATTGTTTCAAATTAATATCAAAGAAACCAGCTGTTCTTCAAGAAAAAGGAAAACAAGATATGTCTACAGAAACCAGTGAGAATTCCAGTGACTCTTCAACCGCAAACATCTTTAATCCAAAAGAAATTGTTCGCATCAAGCATGATGATATATCTGTTACTATGTATAAGGATGTATGGTACTTCAAGATATTATACTCCCTTACTTGGATGAAGTCCAATAAAAACATGTAAGTGCAACCTTAAGCAGATAAGATATAGGTAGATACTTTTAAATAGTAGGTAGAACTCTATAGGCTGTTATATTATAGGCATATCAGATGTATGTACATGTAGCTGCCTTATATATATATGAAAATTATTTCGCGAAAGTGACACATGAAAAATATTTATGATGAATAAAACCATGAAAGGAAAAGAAACACGAAGTGGTGCTCAAGCGCTTTCGTCTAATGACATCCTCAGGAACACTGAAGTAAAAGGATAGTTCAAGACTATATATAGGTTACAAAAATCTATGTACAGTATATATATATATATATATATATATATAGTAAGTATAGAAATAAAAATTGTGGGAGGAGCAAATATATTTGTACGGAAAACTGACAATTTTAGCACTCCCCGAAATTCAACATAAATTTGAATGGCTTGTTTACAACCAATTTTTTATAGTTATTATCTGAATGATACAAAGGTCACAAAAGAATAAAGAAATGAAAATAAAAATAAATTGGAAGCGAAAATAGATAAAAAAAAAAAAATTACAAACTGATGCCTAAATGATATATAGGTCACAACCGAAATAAATAAAGAAATAAACATGCAGATAAAACCAAAAAAACTAAGCGGAGCAAACAAATTCAAGTTCAATTGGAAGGTTTACAATCAATTTAATAGATAATGCCAAAATGATATATATGTCAAAGAAATAAAATAAAGAAATAAACCTATAAAATAAATTGAAACATAAATTGTAAGAGAAACACACAAATTTATAAGTGAAAAAATTACCAAAGGTTTTTAGAGTTATTGTCTGAATCATACATAGGTCACAAAAAAATAAAAAAGTACAAATAAATATGAACTGGAAAACAAGATGATGCCTAAATGATATATAAAGAACTATAAGAATATATATGGCATATATAGGATATATACACGGCATATATAAGCAATATATAAGGAATATATATATATATATACACACACACAAGGGAAAAATTACCAAAGGTTTTTATAGTTATTGTCTGAATGACACATAGGTCACAAAAGAATAAAGAAATAAAAATAAATATAAATTGGAACAAATTACAACTGATGCCTCAATGATATAAAAAAAAAATATAAGAAATACATACATGTACACACACACACATATACACACATATATATATATATATTAGTGATGTAGCGGATGTCATTTTTTTCACATCCGCGGATGCGGATGAGGATGTTTGATTTCAACATCCGTGGATGCGGATGCAGATGTCTACATTTTCGTTATTTTTTAGGATATATTCGAGATTTGTTGTGTTTAACGTATATAATAAGTTATTATATAGAGAGAGCTGTAGCTATAATGTAGTATAATTGATTAATTGTACAATAATTGCTGTACTTTTCTCTGAACATATAAAATAATATCAAGCATCTAACTAATATAGAAATCAATTAGTGAATTCGTCTGCAAATAAATTCGTTATATTTTGTTGAGTTTCAGCCACAATTAGAAACCATAATTGTGTTACCAGGATGCGGGACGTGAACCCAACTCAAATGCACCCCACCGACCTCTTTCCCCAACCTCCTCCTCCACCCTTATAGAAAGAGATCTTTAATTAGCTTGATAACTATTTATATTAAGTTTAAAGTTTTATTAGGCATATTTATAAATGAGTAATTAAAATAAAGTAAACGAAGATGTTCATCGTTTAATGTTCAAACTTAATTATAGGAAGGTTATGCTTAAGGAACATTAATTTTTCTGCCTTTTCTGCTGCCAGTCTGTTTCTCTTTTCATCATATATTAATCCAGCACTGCTAAATAATCTCTCGCTTGGTACGTTTGTTGGAGGACAGGCTAAATGTTTCCTTGCAAGTTTACTCAAGTATGGATAGATATTCTGCGTATTTTTCCACCAACTAATAGGATTGTCACATGCAGCCAGGCATTTTTCTTGGTGATAGCTCTCGATCATTTTTACTACATCTTTTGACATCGTGTAGGTCTCGTCATTGCTGCTTGACTCAAGAAACTGAGAGACATTCTGTGATAGATTTGCTTGTTGAAGGTGTTGGTTCTGTCACTGAAACTTTTATTCTTTTGGTGGGTGGCGAAGCGACAGATTCAAGAGATTGAAGCTCTTCAACTGCTTTGCCAAGTGATGATTTAACTCGTTCTAATGTACTAGGTGAAAATAACTTAGCTTTGTAACGTGGATCTAAGTAGGTTGCAAGAGAGTAACTTCATACAAGAACAGCCTCTCGTCTTGTCGCTTGCATCACTTTTGTACACAATGAACTAGTTCTATTAATATAGTAGAATTTGATAATTTCCGCTTATTAATGACGTTTTATCTCAACGGTCCACATCCGCACGACATCCGCAGTCCAAAGTGCGGACGCGGATGCGAGAAAATGTGCGGATGTTCCGCGGATGTGGATGTGACCTACATCACTAATATATATATGCACTAAAATCACAAAATAACACGTGACCTTATTAATAAGCAAACAACCACAAGGAAAAGGAAACACAAAGTCCGAGCGCTTTCGTGATATATTCACATTATCAAGGAGGAACAGAAAATATTTTCTGTTCCTCCTTGATAATGTGAATATATCACGAAAGCGCTCGGACTTTGTGTTTCCTTTTCCTTGTGGTTGTTTGCTTATATATATATATATATATATATATATATATATGTACATATATACACATATATATATATATATGTACACATATACACACATATACACATATATATATATATATGTACATATACACATATATACACACACACACACACACACATATATATATATATGTACACTAGGGTGCATCAAATTTCCCATGATTTTTCAAAAAGTTTTATTTCAATCTGTCCCTATGATTACTGTGTTCCAATGCCTGAAATAGCACATATGGCCAAATTTCAAAGATTATGTGGTCATCTAGGGGGTCCACATCATTGATGCAATATTTAGTATTGGAGTTAAATTGACCAAAAAATTAAACATTTTATATCCGGTTTCCGTGTTTGCAAAAGTATCAGAACCAGTAAAAATGTATTAAATAATCAAAACAGGGATACATTGCATTGATTTCTACATTACTTTCTGACGTCTGACATTACAGTCTGGTTTATACATTATATTATTGATACTATATACATTATTGGTGATACAAGCAAGTCAAAGTCAAAAGAACACTACTTTAATAAAAAATGTTCAAGAGCTGTAAATGAACATGAACAATTAGTTTAGTCTCCAGTTTTTCTCTTTCGAAGATTAGGAAGCTTCTTTCTGTCGGATTCAACAACTTGTAGGACATTTTGGTAATGTTGTTCTGATCTGGCAGCCATGAGGAAATTAGAACTTAGCTTCACCCCACGCTCAGCACAATCATTTACGACGTTAACTGCCAAGATGTGTCCTCTGGATGTTTGAAAGGAAGCTAATTCTGGCCAATTTTCGATATTATGAGTCAGGAAAGAACTGTCAAGTTCCAGAACAGAGAAAATGTACCATGAATCTTTGTTGATTAAGTCGCCAAGCTTTGTCGTGCTGGAAATGGAGTTTGGAAATTTGGGTTTCCCAAATCCCGTACCAAATCGATGTTGTGGTAAAGATGCCTGATCTTGTGCTGGCTTTACTGCTATAAGTCTCTCAGCCAGATAGCGGCGTTCAGCTTCAGGGACTGCATCATTAAAGAGCGCAAGAGGTACCATCTCAGCAGTCAGGTACCATAGGTGATGCTTGAGAGTTTTTATCGCACTAGATGATATGCTGGGCTGAGTTTTTCATATCTGAGGATGTCTTGGTAAAGACAGATCATTCCCATGGAGCCTCGACCGCTCTTGAACAGGTGATCCACCACCAGCTGTACAGCAAGCAAACAAAGTTGACAAACTCTCGCAGTTTGGGTTGTTGTGCTTCCGTGGTAATGGTTCCAGAGGGAAGAGAGCTGATCTGCCCTCCAGCAGCACCATCTTAATGGAGTAGAGAAACTTGGCCATCCACCTAGCCTTGTGTACAGCACCAGGACGTCGAAATGAAAACTCTCTACTTGTCCCATCCAAGTAGAGCAAACAAAGATCAGAAAATTCTTTGTAGTCATCACATTGATATTGATGCTTCACAACAGACTGCGCGCATGAAATCGCTCTGGCCCTATAGTCATGGATTATGGTTTGTACATCATCTGAATAAGAGGTACCATCCAAAAATTAAGTGCCTGATTATTGTTGTGTTGAACTGTGTCTAAATGCTTTCGAACTGACAGAATATGGTAACTTCTAGTGACATTGGTGGTTCTATTTTCAGATCATTGAAGACTTGTGTAAGGATTACCTCGCCAACGTGATGCCGGCAAGCTGACCACAGTAAAGCTCGACCTATGTCCTGGTGCAGGCTACACAGGCAGCACTCACATGACCAGTGTTACTAGCTGTTGTGTTCAAAAGTCATGTTCACTACTGAGTCAACACAATTCCATGATCGGAAGCTCCATGGTGAGATTAGCAATGCTTTGACCAGCTGGCTGATCTGTATTTGGCTTGTAGGAAGGCACACCAAGAAGTTTGATTCATAGGAATTGCCAACTGCTACAGTGAGCCTCTCTTCAGCTTTAGTTTGGTATGACAGAGTTGACATCAGTTTAGAATCCCAGTGAAGAGACAGGAACTGTGGTGGAACCCAGGACTCTTTGACCGATGATGCAAGCTCTTCACCAACCTTAACGTCTTCTCTGTCGGCGGTAGAATATGAGTGTGAAACATTTTTGTGTCACCTCCTAATTCCTTAATGATGGCTTTGGTAAATGCTGCCTGTTGGGCCAGTGTGATCTTCGTGCGTGAGACAGGGAAACCATCCTATGGGATTTGAGTATGTCATGACTTATAAAAGCAGTTGTTCCTGAACGAGGTTGCTTGGCGAGTTTTTTGTTTTTTTGGTTTGTAATCCTCTATATCACCCTCTTCATCCTCAATATCACTGTTGCTTTCCTCACTGTTCTCAATCTGAACTTTGCTTGTAGATGCTTGGGCTTTATGAGCTTTAAGCTGTTGTTCTGCTTGCATCATTTCCTTTTCCTGCTTTCTTTGGACTTTTGATGCGAGCTTCTTGTCATGGCTTCCAAACGATGCGACTCTGCCTGATTTCATTGACCGCAAGAACTCCAGATCTTCAGGATCTTTATTAGTTGCTCAGCATTCCTTGGCCAAAACTGAAATGTTTCTTGTAACTCCTTTTCGATCCCATTAAGCTTCGCAACTGCACCAGGCGAAGAACGCCAATCCACTGAAGTTCCCTAAGTTTTGCATTTTTGCAGATAGTGCTATAATTTTTTCAACAGCTTTCTTCTCGGTAATCATGGAAATGTTGCCTTTCTGATAAAATGGAATAACTTTTTGCAAGACAAATTTAGCATTGTTCCATTTTGTACGGTTTAAACGGTAGACCTTCTTGCTGATGAAACATGTAGCATCGCAAACTTGCTCACATGTTGGCAGCCTAGATCCTGTTATCTCTGCATCTGCATCGCTGATTCCAGCACCAAGACCATAAATGGCAGCAGTTTGACGAGTTTTAACAGCATATTTATCATTTGTGCTACCTGAACTGGCCATAATGCACGACAGGTGTAAAGAGAACACAAAATTTATTAACGTAAACACTTGCACATAAACATTTAACATAAACACACAAAATCACATTTATCATAAACACTTGCATATCAGATTATACATTGCAGTTCCTTTTAGAATATTCTATAACTTTCCACCACTTCCTAGTACTTTCTAGAGGTTTCTACACTTTCTAGAGGTACTATCACTTTATAGAAGTTTCTATCACTTTTTAGAAGTATATATATGACCTTTAGAAATATCACTTACATGTTCTTGGGCTGATTTTTGTAGTGAACAAAATCTTTAAACTTCTACTATTTGGATCTCAAATCACAGAATGACTGTGGGGTTGGTGTGCATATAGGAAGTCTGTGTGGACCCCATAAATGGCATTCAAATCCAAAAATAATTCACATAGTAGGTTTTCTTAACCATTGGAACATTTCTAACTTAGGGACAAAGTGAAACTTTGTCATTGGTGATTTTGATGCACCCTAATGTACACATGCACACACACACACACACACACACACATATATATAGGTATATATATACACACACACACACACATATACATATATAAGAAATATGCATACAACAATAAATTGAAAAATAAAATTGTAAGAAAAGCATAAAATTTATAAGGAAAAAGAGACAACATAAAATTTTTTTTTTTACCAAAGGTTTAGCAGCCTGCCCTTCTTGTTTAAATCCATTCTGAAGGAATTCAGAGCAACGGAATCGAGTTGAAACAGACCTTTACTCATGTTAAAGTTACTTGTAAGTTGAATTATAGCAGACTCAAGAATATTTCTATTAACAATGTTGCGAGAGTGAAATAAAACTGAAGCATTATTCCAATCAATACAATGGGATAACTGACAAATGGACAAAAAGGGCACTGGACAACTGTCCCGTTCTAACGGAATATTGATGCTGTTTTACACGCATTTGCAAATCCTTTCCCATCTGACCTATGTAAAAGGAATCACATTGTTTACACCCAATTTTATAAATAATGCCTAAATTATTGGTAGGGCTATTTTTTACTATGATGTTTTTCACAATATTGTTGTATGAAAAAACTACACCGATATCCAAAAGTTTAAGTACATTAGCAATGCCTAAGAAGCCTGGGAGAAATGGAAGTACTAAAATATTCTTGGACAAGGTGCGAGTGTTATTATTCACACGATAGAAGGTTCATTTAGCCTTATTAAGACAAGATTCCATGAATGTAGATGGGTAACACAGCTCACTTCCAATACCATTGATATTTTCCAATTCGGCACCGATGTATTCCAGACTGGTGATCCTAAGACCGCGGAGAAACATTGAGGAAAATATGGCCTTCTTAATAGGGGTGTCATGTCCAGAGTAAAAGTGTACGTAGGACAAATTGTTTGTTTTTTCCGATAGATACTAAACTTAAAACCTGGGCTATCCCTATGTACACGCACATCCAAAAATGGGATTAAGTTGTCTTGTTCCACTTCTAAAGTAAACTTAATGGAGGGGACTTGATCATTTAACTGCAGGAGGAAGTCATCCAGGTCACGATTCATAGGCCAGATACACAAAATATCGTTGATGTACCGCAACCATGAGATGCCAACCCCCAGGATTCTCAGAATGTAAGTAATTTCAAAAAACCATGTAAATATTGGAGAGGAGGGGTGACAAAGGGTTGCCCATGGCCATCCCAAAAACTTGTTGATAATGCTCGCCATTGAAAGTGAATTTACAATCCTTGATATAAAGCTTAATAAGTTCCAAAACAATGTGTGCAGGTAATGGCAGATCATACTTATGTAATTCTCGGGCGAGAAAGTCAAGCATATCATCAATCGGCACTTTTGTGAACAATGAACAAACATCAAAACTAATCAATTTATCGTTGGTATCAGTGTGAACAATGCCGAACATTATTCAATTTTTCAGTTAGATCCATGGAATATTTTACATGTGAATCAGAGATAGTTCCAAGAATGGGGGACAAGACATTGACAAGCCATTTGGAGAGTTTATAGCTAATAATAGGGCGCATAGGGTTGCCAGGTTTGTGGGTTTTAATAAGACCATAAAGGTAAGGAAGAGAAGGTGAAATTGACAAAAAAAGGGAAATTAAGTCCTTATGATCTTTGAGAATGCGTTTGAAGCCACTATTGAATGATTTGATGACATCATCCTGCGGGTTCTTCCTAAGTTTCACGTATGTGGCGGGGTCCTGAAGCAGCTCGTTCATTTTTCCAATGTAGTCCACTGTGTCCATAATGACTAAGGTGTTAGGCTTGTCTGCTTTAGTAATATGGAGCTCACTATCTTTTTTTAATTGTGAAAGGCTATTGCGAAAATGTTTAGGAAAGTTATTTTTGTAAGTAATATTTGCAGCACCATAGACAAGGCCTTTAACTATGTTTACCAAAGACTGAGGGAGGTTACACTGTTTTTCAAAACAAGCAAAACTATGACAAATTTGCAAAGCAGTAGGTTTTTTAACAATTAAAAAGGACATACCAAATCCAAGGACACTTTTTGCATCATCACTAATGTTTTGCGAAGAAAGGTTCACAACACATTTTGAGCTTGCTTTTTTACTCCACTGACTATTTCGAATTGTCAGTTTTCCATACAAATGTATTTGCTCCCACAATTATTATTTCTATACTTACTATATATATACATAAGGGTGGATCGATTTTACATTTTTTTCGATTTCCATATTCTAATAGACAAAAACTTGCGCATGCATGAGAAAATAGCCTCTGCAAAATCTTAGCATAGGTACTCATCTTCTGCCCCCGGCAGAGCGATGAAAATCATATTTTAGTAGTCATAAACGTATTTTTAAACCCTAGCCTAGAGTCATAAAATTTTGCGTGTGTGTTATTTCATGCCTAAGCAACGATATAAATGCTATGGGGAATATATAAATGCATTATTTAAGACAAAGAGTCGATCTGAAAATATGTATATATACATATTTTCAGATCGGCTCTCTGTCTTAAATAATGCATTTATATATTTCCCATAGCATTTATATCGTTGCTTAGGCATGAAATAACACACGCAAAATTTTATGACTCTAGGCTAGGGTTTAAAACTACGTTTTTGACTACTAAAATATGATTTTCATCGCTCTGCCAGGGGCAGAAGATGATTACCTATTAAGCTAAGATTTTGCAGAGGCTATTTTCTCATGCATGCGCAAGTTTTTGTCTCTATTAGAATATGGAAATCGAAAAAAATGTAAAATCGATCCACCCTACTGTACATATATTTTTGTAACCTATATATTGTAACTCTCCTTTTACTTCAGTATTCCTGAGGATGTCTTAGACAAAAGCACTTGAGCACCACTTTGTGTTTCTTTTCCTTTCGTGGTTTTATTCATCATAAATATTTTTCACACGTCACTTTTGTGAAATAATTTTCATATAATGAACACCACGTGTTCCTTTGCCTTGCTGTTCCCTCTATTGTCTCCATTTGTGTCTGTGTTTTCTTCTACATTAATGAAGGAGCATGCAATTCGTATCCGACGGAAGTTTCTTACTAATTGTCTAGAGGAGCAGGTCCTTCCCAAGTCCCTTCTTCCGATTCGCCTCAGACAAATGGACGACCATCCATTCAACAACTTTAGCAGATTAATTTTAAAGAAACATATTGAAGTCACCAGACAAAATGAGTGGTCCACCTTCAAAAATTTAGGCTTTGCCAAACGTAATGTTTTGACCATTATTCCCCAACCGTGGATCCAACTGTTGTTTGATGAAATTTACGAGTTGCGTCAGAGAACTTCTTCACTTTGTAACATTTTGGATCACAAAATTAAAAGTCTCATTCGAAATAGTCAGTGGAGTAAAAAAGCAAGCTCAAAATGTATTGTGAACCTTTCTTTGAAAAACATTTGTGACAATGCAAAAAGTGCTTTTGGATTTGGTATGTCATTTTTTATTGTTAAAAAACCTACTGCTTTGCAAATTTGCCATAGTCTTGCTTGTTTTGAAAAACAGTGTAACCTTCCTCACTCTTTGTTAAACATAGTTAAAGGCCTTGTCTATGGTGCTGCGAATATTACTTACGAAGATAACTTTCCTAAACATTTTCGCAATAGCCTTTCACAATTAAAAAAAGATAGTGAGCTCCATATTACTAAAGCAGACAAGGCCAACACCATAGTCATTATGGACAAAGTGGACTACATTGGAAAGATGAACGAGCTGCTTCAGAACCCTGCCACATACGTGAAGAACCAGCAGGATGATGTCATCAAATCATTCAATAGTGGCTTGAAACGCATTCTCAAAGATCATAAGGACTTAATTCCCCTTTTTTTGTCCACTTCACCTTCTCTTCCTTACCTTTATGGTCTTATTAAAACCCACAAACCTGGCAACCCTATGCACCCTATTATTAGCTCGGTGGGCTCTATTACCTATAAACTCTCCAAATGGCTTGTCAATGTCTTGTCCCACATTCTTGGAACTATCTCTGATTCACATGTAAAATATTCCATGGATCTT